>OY747125.1:26052918-26652918 GCA_963556465.1 Berberis vulgaris | reverse complement strand
TCCAACTACAAGTCTTGAAGGGAAAAACAGAGAACCCACTCTTTGCATCTCTCAATGTAATGTTGCTTCCATATAAAGAGAGAGATTTCGCACTTGAACCGTCTGATGAAAAGCTAGAGATTGACAACTAACCGTTACAATAAAGTGAGGTGGTTTTCAAAGGGCCCATGTACTGGTAAATGCTACTGATAGCTCTTACTTGTTGTCGGAAGATTTTCTGAATACATAGCTGTTCTGTGGGGTTTGCTTTCTTTCTTCTTTTATAATTGTCTATTTTTTTTATTTAATTTTAAAGCCACACGAATAAGAGAGAGAGGAAACTGTGTGTGTTGTGTGTGTGTGTGAAATAGAGAGGGAAGGTGGTAGATGGATGCGAACTTGTGAAGAGAAGGATGTCGGTTTCAGCTTATCTGAATGAAAGGATCAGATTCGTTCACGATAAAGGAAGAGTGGATGGGGGAGTTCCAAGAGACGACATTGCCCTTTATGCTTCGTCTTTTGCAACGGAAGGAAGGACACACGTAGTGTACGCGCGGCACGTAGACTTTATGTCGGCCGCAAGTCTCGTGGCCATGTGTCGGCTAGGGAACGTAACCTTAAGGGCCTGTTTGGCCGCGCCCCACGCTGGAATTTATTCTAAGACATTTTTGGTTCATTCATCATATTATCTCCTACTTATTTGCACAACTTTCAAACATTCTCGGTTCATTATTGTACATTGCTTTCTTGCTTGTCAAACCTATAAACATCCTGGGTTAATCATACTGCTTAACGTTTGCCTGTCAAGAAACTTATGAGGTGTTCTTTGGAGAAGCCTGTGATGTTCAATGACAACCAAGTATTGCACAGCTAGAGTATGTCTTGTGACGTTGACATTTTATATAATTTTATTTTTGTTAAATATTTTGTATTGAACACCATCACTATCTCGTTTTCGCTTTGAGTAAATATTGAAGTGTAAGCATATTCTAAAGTAAAAATATATATTATAAATTTTAGGGTTATACTCGTCAAAATTGAATCAGTTTGGGCAAAAATTTAAACGTCGAGAATAAGTTCTCCCCAAATCTTTAAATTCGCCAAAACATGAAGTTTACCGTTTTTTTTTAAATGTGCATTAAAATGCCCGACTCATTTTTTCTGATATGATCAGCCCGTTTCATTGATTTTGTTGAAAAGATCTTCAAAAATACATTTCAACGATATTAAGTTTACAAAAATCTGACAACAATATAGATAGTTATGCTAAAATTTCCTTGTACTAAAAGGAAAACACAATATTTTCTCTCTCCGCCACATATACATTCCACTAACTTTTTTCAAAAGTTTTTCATTATTTTTGCCCTTTTACATATTTTAAATTTACAAATATGTCATCATAGAAATGAATCTCAACTCTCAAAATTCAATACATTTTCCAACTTTCAATCCTAATCATCTTTTATCTCTAATACTTTTAATTTGACTTTGTCACAGTCAACAATGAATAGTAAAACACAACTCTGAATTATAATATAGATTTAAACAAATTAGAGTACTCAAATGTAAAACTATAGATGCCCTTTTTGCCTTTACCTATATATTTTTTTCACTTTTGTAGTCACCTTTCTACGCAGCAGGGTGTTCAGCATGTGAGTTTCAACTATATTCTTTCCCCAGGATCGTGGGGGGGGGGGCGGGGGGGGGGGGGGGTCCTGTGCACAAATCTGGACCGTTAGATCTGTTGGACTGTCCAAATTCATGGATTTGAATCTTTTTTTATTTCAAAATTTTTAGCAAAGGGATTGAAGGGGAAACAGGACGTGAAGAAGAAGAAAGTCTTTTCCTCCCTCTTCGAGGGTTCTTTTTCACCTAAATTTTCAGCAACACATCAATTATGAAGTGAACTCGAGCCATCAAGTTGATTTCTGAGATGACAATTGGATAGTTTGAGAAGCCTTTAAGACTTGCTCCAAGACATTCTCTCCATCACATACAAGAAGGTTGGGGTTGTGTCTGCATTTATAGGTGTCTCAAGGTTGAGAACGTGGGCTGAAATCTCCTCCTTAGAAGATAACTTAATAATTGGGGGGAAAATCAAATAATCACTCTAATTGTTGTTGGACAAGTTCCACCTTAATCTAGATCGAATTGGTCAGTGGAAGTGGGCAAATAAGAATAATATCTTCTTGGTTACGAGTTGTTTCGAGAAGTTCACAACAATAACTCCTCAGGCCCTGCAAGTCTCCCTCTCTAATCCTCTCAAGAAGTGACAGCGGCTGAAGCGTGATCCTCCTAGAGCCAACTTTTTCTTCAAGACCATTGTACATGGGCATATTCTCACAATCAATAAGCTTGTGAGAAGAGGTCTCATCCTAACAAATAAGTGTTCGCCATGTGAATGCAATCTTGAATCCATCTCTCACCTATTTTTTCAGTACCCATTCTCTTCGAAGAGGGAGGAAGAAAAGGGAGGAAGAGGCTCTCTTCCTCTTCACGTCCTGTTTCCCCTTCAATCCCTTTGCTAAAAAATTTGAAATAAAAAAAGATTCAAATCCATGAATCTGGACCGTCCAACAGATCTAATGGTCCAGATCTGTGCACAAGACCCCCTCTTGCACTTTGTGCGCATGAGCCCTCCCGTGTCCCTTTCTCTATCTTCTCCAAACTTATGGAGAGAGGAGTAGAGTTGACACTCATTCACATGTTAGACACCCTCTACCGACACAAGAACCAACCATGTTGAATAGATTTTTTTGTAGACACATTGTCATTAAATGATGTTAGTTAATTATGTGGATTTAGTGCATAGATGCAAGTTGTTATCAATATCCATAATTTTTTCTTCAGGAAGACGAAAGGGGTTGGGTTTACTCATTCATCAATCTTAATTGATGAGATTGGAGTACCATTGTCCTTGTGTCATGGATATTTATTAAGGGGCACATGAGATGATGATATTGTGGTCATTATAGCAAAGCAAATAAAACAAAATCCAACTAATGAATATGGAAAACTAGACAAGCCGTTGACGTCATATATCACATGCTATTGGATTTTGTATTGGACCAAACATTTTTTTTTTTTTTTTCAAACAAATTTGTTCATATCTTTTGTGTAGTAATTAGGCTTGCGACTACGAGAATGGCTCTTAGCTTCGCACGGTTGTTGTTCTGGTTGAATACAAAATCAAATCAAAAACAGAGCAAGGGAACCTGACTTCTCTGAGCAAGCATGCAGTAAATTGTTTAGTTTTCATGGGTGGTTGACTAGGAAGAAAATGAGGTTGAAGTTTCTCTCTCCATGCGACAGACTAACAGCTCTTTTGTATAGTTTGTTATCTTGAGAATGAACATAACAAATATCAAAGAGAACAGAGTTGTGGCTCTTTTGTTCGTGAGGACGATTTTAACATTGTTCAACTACTCAAATCTTTAAAAATTCACCATATCTCGCTGTGTATATCTCTTTCACCATTTGCGAACTCTATTACTAAACCTAATATTCACATTTGAGAGGGGTTATTTTGTCTCAAAAAATTGTTAAATCTTCTACTATTACAGCAATTGAATTGTCGATGCCCTCAAATGTGTCACACCTACGATCTTTCGATTTTGCCTCCCTTTATCTTTATTTCAAGAATGTCCCCTTTTAATTTTATACTTTTTATATACTCGCCATATGTTTTGAAGTCGTCTAACCTTATAATGAAAACGGTGAAAAAAATGAGTGTCCAACACATTGTGAGATTTCCATGTTTATCCTTATGATTTCCTCATAATCACTATTATGTTTTTCAGTTCATATTTTATATTTCATTTATGTAATTTAAAGTTTACTTATTTTATATGTTATTTTCATTTTTTTTCTTTGAATAAAAAAACATATTGGCTTTATATCTTTCCATTTGTTCTACGTTATAAATGTTAGATTTTTTTTTTATTTTTTTCAAAAGATTTGATTTTTTAATAATAACTCATGATTTGTTTTCATATTTATTGATTTAATGATTTATTTGATATACCCTACATGAAAAATGTATAATTGGCTGATACACTAGATGTTACATAATATGAGGTGCCATCACGTCCACATGCATTGCATGTGGTTACCCAGCATGCATTCAATACTTACAGTACATGGCTGCCCAATTTGGATAATATAAGCCTGTGTCACCAAGCCAACCAATAAAGATAAGGTACCACCTCATCAAAGCTATATATGACTAGTTATGTATACCAATGGTTGTACATAAAGCAGAAAAATGAAAGAATCAGAAGCTAACCTTTAATTGAGTCAGAAGTTTTGAACAAATTTCTAAAAAACTGTTTGTTTTGCTTTTAAATGGGCTATTAATTAGAAGTTGTAAAATTAAAAAGTGTTTGTTTTTAGGTGTTGAATGAAAACTGTTTGACAATTTTGCTCCACTGAAAACACATACATGAATGAAGAGATGATGGATTGAAAACTTGATATTATATAGTAGTGATCAATTTGTCAAAGTTTTCAAAACTACATACTTCATAATGAAAACTACATGCTACATGATGAAAATTCGAAAATATACATGAGAGAGTTGGATAGATGAAGAAAAACTTAGAAAATACAAAGAAAGAAAACAAAGATAAAGGAGATAAACAAGATAAGTTTCTTATCGTTAAAGAGTCATTATAAATGTAAGTAAAACGATAATGTTTGGTGAAGAGAATGAATGTGTGCTGTCAAAACTAGCTCTAATTGTTTTTTAAAATGATGGGGGCAACAAGTGTTATTATAAAATTATTTTAAGATTACTATTTAAATAAATTTTTAGTTAGCACTCAGTGCTAAGTGATCAACATCTTCTTGTTTCTTACTCGAATCAAAAGTTGAATTCAACTTCTGATCAAAATTAAAAACAAACACTCTAAATAAGGCGTCTCACTTCTTATTAAGACTTCTGACTATATTCAGAAGAAAAACAAACACCCTTTAATGTTTTTTTTTTATTAATCTTCGCATTTTTTTCGAAGTGTTTTGCCTTAATTTTATGACTGTTGAATATTGCCCTTTTTAGAATTTTCGAGCTTTAACTTTTGTTGAGTGAGATTTTTTTTTTTTCCACAACCTTTATACATTTGTAATTTGGTGAATCTTTAAGTGTAATATGTGGAATCCAAGTGTATAAATTACTCTTGTGTTGGTGGTGCAAATTCATTGTAGTGGATGATGGAGTTTGGTATCACTTGAAGCTTTGATTGTCGTATGTGTGTGCTTTGATGGTTATGTGCGTGTGCAGCTTGATGGTGAAGTTATATATGCGTAGCTTGAAGCTTAGTGAGTCATTTAGCAACTCCTATATTTCATTATCTATGGTGAGCATTCAAATTTCAATTGGTATATCAAAACAAATTACTCTTTAAGTACCCTTGATTAGAATGTTCCATGAGGTTGATTTTGACTTTGTCATGGATGATTCTATTGCAGAATGCAAATCTTGTAAGCAAATGACTCGTGAATCCGAATTCAGTCTATCTAATGAAATTCACAATGATATGGAGTATTCCAATTAGAAAGTTATATTCAAGTTAGACAAAATACAAGCATTAGTATTGGTCAGGCGAATGTCCAAGTTGTGTTCCTTGAAAATATCATTTTATGTTAGTTTCCTCTAACTGAAAGACATATTTTAGGAAAGACACAAGTTTGGAGAGTGAGCTTAGAAAATATTTGGCTAAAAGCAATCTCTTACTATTTTGCTTGATAAACCTAGTGAGGACTAATCAACTAAAAACGCTCACCTTCAAAGTTTCAGTCAATAAACTTCAAAGTAGATCAAGTGCTTACCACACAACAACAAAATCAATACATTTGATTTGAAGACTTGGCTTGAAACTTGATTTTGTAAATTCATAAAAGAAAATTAGTTAGGATTTGGCATCAGGAAAAAATGAGAACTAGGTTTAGAATGCATGAAATCCACTAATTTTATTAAAGACATGATGACAATATCAATGACTGGATTCATACTAAAACATGTTTTCAACAAAATATATAGGTGCTCCAACACTTAAACTTGAGAGATATGAGACCCAAATTACATACTTTAAAAGTAGTATATGCTAAGAAATAATAAAGAGGAATTTGAAGAAAATATAATTCTAAAAATATGTTAAAGTCCATAAAGAAAGTTTTATAAAGTGATTGGAGGAGGATTTGTCATATAAAACTGTGCAAGATTCGAGGGCTGGAATAAAAAATAAATAAAATCACTTCCTTAAGATTAGCAAAGTGCGTAGTAATAAAATAAAAGAAAGTAAACTAGCATATGATTGAGCAATAGATCATTGAAGAGAAAAAATCTAATTGCCGACGGAATGAGATATTTGAGTAAAAGTGAGACAAAAAAAAAAAGCATAAAGGAAAAGAAAGAAAGAGAAAGAAAAAGAGGTAGGTGAGTATAAATGATCATGAGAGAGAAAAAGAAAGAAAGAAAAAAAGTAATTGTTATCCAAATGAACAAATCAACTATAGTTTTTTTTTTTTTTCAAGCGTTCAGTGGCTAATTTCTAACTTTTGTGGAAAGTTTTAAACGTAGTGTTTGCTTCACTTTTAAATGAGATGTCGATTAAAAACTATAAAATTAAAAGTTTTTTATTATTATTTATTTTAGTACTAATTTGAAGTGTTTTGACATTTTTTGTCTACAGCCATAACTTTTATCGACAACATAAATCACTAAAATTTATTTCCCTTTTGCACATGTTTTCTCTCCTTCAAACATCATGGAGATGCCCATTCCACTACCACCAATAAGCAATCCTATATCCCTTTATATTTCTTATACAATCTCAAGAGAAAGAAGAAGAGGAAGAAAGGGTGGTGGCAGTGGTGGTAGTGGTGGCTATGACGACACTGATGGCATGATAGAAATAAGGCAGCAAAGAAAGGATGATTGGTTGAATAAAGAGACGACACAATTGTCATTATAAATTTTTTTATTGCTTATTTCAATTAAAAGTCAATTTTTAATTAAAACTAAAAACAAATACCCTAAACATTACGTTTTACTTCTTATTAAGACTATTCCCAACAAAACACAAACACCCTCTTTACTCATTTTGCTTGATATATTGGAATGAAAGAAAAACATATGAATAGAACCAAGGGAAGACAATATGGCCGATTATTTGGATACCCATGCCTTACCCAACCCATTTGTGAAAGAACAAACAACCAAAACAAAACATCATGAACAGGTTGCTAAGAACAACACGTGTAAGGAAGTCAAGAAATAAAGGCATAGAGGGAGAGTGGCCTTGGAACACGTGGTCATCAGATTAGAAGAGAAAAGTGTCTCTCTCAAGAGGATGATGATGATTACTCGTATGCTACAGGCTCGCCTTGGCACTTTTTTTTTTTTTTTTTGAAAAGCTCGCCTTGGCATTTCAACTAAGCCTAAGGTTCTAGACATGACAACCCAAAGAAGCTCACTTTCTTTCCAAATAAGTTGTTCTTCTTACACTGTTTAATTATTTCTCTTTTTTCTTCAGACCTTATTCCCGGTGACTTTCAACAACCATTTTATGGCTCATGGACGGTAATCTTTCTCTATCATTTTATTCTTTATAGATAATGATTGATACTGCTAAATAGAAGATTCGTCAATTTGATACACATCATCCACTGAGCGACCAATTAATTTAATGTTGACACACTGTTTAGGTTGCACCTTCTTGGTGAATTTTCCTAAACTTGCTACATCTGCTGATTGTTCAATCATAGAAGCTAATTATTATTAAAAAATAATTTCGAATTGAAATGCATTTTTTAACGAGTGAGAGATGTGTACCATAAAGACAAGAGCTGGACGAGAGATTTTACATGTCGAGGAAATGGGCGAGGGAGGGTGGAGCGCACGTGGTTTGTAAAAATAAAAAAAAAGTTGCGGGAAATCAAAAATTTGGGGAGAAGAATGAGGGAATGGGGAAAGCTCTCCCCATTTTCATTCTCAAACTCAGACCTGAGACCTCTCCCTCTCCCCATTTTCATTCTCAAAATCATACACTCCCTCTCCCTCTCCCCGTTTTCCATCTCGACACTCTCTCCCCCAACGAAGCTCTCCCTCTCCATCATCGACTCAAACGAAGCCAGAGAAGAAGAAGGACAAGAGAAGAAGTCCCTGTCGTAGGCCAGAGAAGAAGAAGGAGAAGAGAAGAAGCTCACCCTCGTCCCAAGGTAAGTCTCCCCTTCATTTCTAGATCTAGGGTTTTTTGATCTAGGGTTTCTTATTTTAGATCTAGGGTTTCTTTTCGATTTTTTTTCAAGAAATACTGTAATTTTCATAAATGTGTATGATTTTGATGCCTACTTTGAGATATTCTCGTGATCACCAAGGGAAATTACAGGGAACTTGTATGATTTTGATGCCTATGCTATGAGCATATGGCGAAGTAGATGTTTTGTGTGCTTCTCTCTTTTTCACAATGCAGAAATCATACTTTTTTTTCACACAATATCATCAGTCGAAGCAATTCATGGCAAATTGTTGAATACGATGGACACCCTATTTAAGCTTGCAGATCAACAGTTTTGAGTAGTGCCTTCTTTGACCTCAAATGTCTGTATTTTAGTGTGAGTCAGAAGAGGCATAATGTTATAAGATCAATGATATGCTTGGAAATTACAAAATAATATGATATGCTTGGATTTTGAACATGGGTTGATGTCCCCCATCCCCATCTCTGATGTGGGTCATCTAGGGCTCAACTCAACAGCCAAATTAAAACCATGTTCTTCCAGGAAATCCCATGAAATCCTTGCTTTTTTTAAACCCATCAAAATGCAGAACACACAAAACATCAAAATGCAGAATTTTTTTGTGAGCATATAAGCAAGGGAAATTTCTTGGGGAGTTTTGATGTTTCAAATGCAGAATTTTTTTGAAGATGTGATTGAACTTTGCTCAGGCTTTGGTTCGAATACGACTTTTTTTTGTGGATGTAGGTTTTGAATGAGCATTTTACCTCTCTGAGATGGAGCAAAACACGAATTGCTTTTTAGAAGAATGCAATGAAATGTTATGTGGTATTATCATAAACATTGTTTAGACTATCACAACTGTGTATGCAATGAATGACCTGAAGTCAGTTCTCTATGAACTGTTTACACTGATAGAATTCTGAGCATTTGCTATCTTATAGAATTCTGTAATTGCTATCTTATAGAATTCTTATAGAATTCTGTAATTGCTATCTTATAGAATTTTGTAATTGCTGATAGAATTCTGTAAGAATGATGTTCTCTATGAACTGTTTACACTGATAGAATTACTACCTGAAATCAGTGTAAACAGTTCATATCAGTGATAGAATTTTGTAAGAAATTCTGGAAGCATTTCTTTCTTTGTTGCTTTTCTTTTTCTGAGCATCCTTCTTTGGGCATTTATTTTTTTAAATGCAGAAATGGCATTCAGAGCGTACGTTGTGTATCGAGGGCGTCAACCTGGAGTATTCATTTAGTTAGCTGATATTCATTTAGTAGTTGGATGCTCAGAAAGCATGACACAGGGGACTATAGTGATACGATCTGACTTCTTCTTCTGATGTTCTGCAGAATTGGATCAGTTCAAGCCCACTCTATTAATGCAATTACAGACAAGAAAGGAAAGGATATTGCAGTTTTCAGCAAGCAAGACAAGAAGGGAATTGATGCTGCAGTTTTTCAGCAAGCAAACCTCAACAAAAGTATCATAAGAATGGAAGAATTGTTTGATTAAAATGTAAGGTTACAATAGTCTGGATAGATTGGAATGTAATGGCAGAATTCGAGATTGCCAATCTCATTAGAGAGCAATGTGCTCACTTGTACAAATGTTTACAAAGAAGAATGAATGAATGCCCCCCTTTCTGATACAGACTTTCCTATTTATAAGAGTTCCTAATAGCCTTTATAATTCTCTATAAAGCAGAAATTTTGAAATTGAGAGGAGTGTAGTAATGAAACCTATTTGCAAACAGCATTTTATACGAATATACAGTGTGGGGGTGAACTACTGACCGAGATCTGCAAAGCTGTAGGAGAGAACAAAAGAAACACACAGTCAATGGCAATATTCTTCAAATGCCATCAACCATAAAAGTGCAAACCATTCAATGGAACCATGGAAATGTTCAAGAGTGTGGGTGGCTTACCTTTCTCAGTTCTTTGTGCAACAAATATGCATAAGTGAAAGACTAACTCAGGATCTTCCAAACGTCATACACATATGACAACAACTAGTAATATGAAGGAACAACATTCAAACACTCAAGAAATGCAAAGAAAGAAAGAAATGCAATCACTGACAGAATTCTTAGCAATAGCAATTCTTACAGAATTCTTAATAGCAATTCTTAGTTTGTTGATAACTGTTTCAACTGACAGAAATGCTCATTACAACTATTTACAGATATTGCAACCATTACAAAATGCCCATTACAACCATTTACAGATATTGCTTCTTACAACCATTACAACTCAAATGGTCGCTCACTGCAAGTCTTCTTTCTCCAGCATAATTTCACAAGCCACACAAAATTTGTCCAAAGCTTTGGCATTTTCATCATAGCCTGCCAAATGAAGTAATGCATAAATCAGTCTTCTTTCACTGTAAGTCCAAAGCTTCGGCATTTTCAGCCTGCCAAATGAAGTAATGCATAAATCAGTAATGCAAAATCAGTAATGCATTTTCAGCTTCGGCATAAATAAGCCTGCCAAATGAAGTAATCCATAAATCAGTAATGCAAAATTAGTCCAAAGCTTCTGCATTTTCACTGTAAGTCTTTTTTACATTATTTTTTACAATTCAGAACTCAAAATCAGTCTTCTTTACATTCTGAAAAATGATAATGCATATTGCCAGTCTTTTTTAAAATGATAATCTTCAGGATGCTGCTGATACATTTCTCAAACAAGGATGCTGCAATTAACAATCAGTAGGAACTTCACCTTTTCATAGAACTCACACTGGACCTCAAAGGGGACGTGCTTGCTAGATGCATTCTCTTCATCTTGTTTAACCTTATCTTTGGCAGGTAAGGCCACATTCATCCAGTCGTCGATGAAGTAGCTGCACAGACGTGCATGCATTCAAATCAACCAAGGAACCAACTGATGTTCTATTTAGTATTCCTTCTATGTCAGTATGGATTCATTGTTGAAACAAATACTGACATCTTTTTTTATAGCATACAAATATGTTACCCGGACTTGGGTTTATCTGACATGAGTCATTCAATCCCACCACATCTACTGTGTCCAACTATCAATATATTTTCTACCTGCTTCAAATGAAATGAAATTTCTAGGTGCAAATCCATAATTGAAGACTAAATAACCACAAACGAGGCCTTACTTTTAGTTGCAGAACTGCATATTCAATGGAAGCACCAATGCTTGAGTACCTGGTCTGCACATACACAATGAAATCCATGACTTGCAACAAAACATACAAACTTAATTGGTTCTTCAACTAAGGGTTTAGGAGAAACATATTAAGGTTCAATAAAAGTTTGACGCAATGGTTTGATAAAGAAAACAGTCGATTGGGGTTGGAACCTTATCATAAGATGGAACCAGATTAGCGATATTTCTATACATAAAAGCCTCCCCTGGTTGGAAACTAAGAATCTGCGAAGGAGACTCGTGAGAGTCTGAACATGTAAACACCATAAACTGCAGACACATACATAAATAGTTTAATGTAACAACTGATTTAAAAGCTTTTATATAATGAATAAGTGCACTACACATTTTTGAAAATTACAGTATTTCTTGAAAAAAAATCGAAAAGAAACCCTAGATCTAAAATAAGAAACCCTAGATCTAAAAACCCTAGATCTAGAAATGAAGGGGAGACTTACCTTGGGACGAGGGTGAGCTTCTTTTCTTCTCCTTCTTCTTCTCTGGCCTACGGCAGGGACTTCTTCTCTTCTCCTTCTTCTTCTCTGGCTTCGTTTGAGTCGATGATGGAGAGGGAGAGCTTCGTTGGGGGAGAGAGTGTTGAGATGGAAAATGGAGAGAGGGAGAGGGAGTGTATGATTTTGAGAATGAAAATGGGGAGAGGGAGAGGTCTCAGGTCTGAGCTTGAGAATGAAAATGGGGAGAGCTCTCCCCATTCCCTCCTTATTCTCCCCAAATTTTCGATTTCCCGCAACTTTTTTTTTTTTACAAACCACGTGCGCTCCACCCTCCCTCGCCCATTTCCTCGACATTTAGAATCGCTCTAAAGACAACTTGAATAACAATGACTTCGTGTACGATCTGCGAAGTTTGTGCTTATTGAGGGCATTGGTTGGATTGGATCTATGGAAGATCTGACTACATTTGTAGGTGCAATGTGGAGGGTTGGTTGGTGTGGTCTTGGGCTGAACGCTTGAAAGAACACATTGAATATTAAAAACCATTATCTTTTTCAGTACGAGCTTTTGAAAAAATTGAATATTAAAAACCATTATCTTTTTCAGTATGAGCTTTTGAAAAAACCATGCAAAAACTACTCTGCCTAAGGCGATTTTGAAAGTTCAGGGGCAGTTTGGAGGTTACTTAGGCTGGATTAATCCTAGCCTTTGTTTCTTGGTTTGATCTAATCCTAACCGTTCAAGTTAAGGATTTCCTAGGTTTTCCATGGCGACTCCTCCAGCCGCTATGGTGGAAAACCTCACGGCTGGACAAGGAGGCGCACCACCCGAGGTTGCAACATCATCAAGGACCTTCCTACAAGTATTGGGAGTCGTGAAGAAGTTCACCATTGACGAAGAGTCAATGAAGGGGAATCGTTTTTGTAAAAAGGGATGTCCGGCTTTGTTTACGAATATTTTTGAAGCGAAAAGATGTGAAAGGTATGTTGAATCTTCGGTCATTGTTCTTAATTCTCTAGTTATCGTCCGTCATTAGAAGCTATTAGAGAAACGATTCATCGAACTTGGGGAGTCATGGGGAACTTTACCATGTGATTGCTAGATCCAAGGCATGTTCTTGTTAGATTTCAGGCGGAAGAGGAGGTTAAAAAAGCTTTGTCTCGGGATTCATATATGATTAGGGGTGTTCGATTCAAAGCTTTTCGATGGCATCAGGAGTTTAGTCTAAGAGAAGACCCGATATTAGCCCCTTTGTGGGTAGATTTACCAAACCTACCTATACAATCTTTTCATCCTTTATATTTGAAAGAGGTAGGGGATTCAATTGGTACTTTTATGAGGATAGATGACAACACACTAGGCTTTACTAGATTGAACGCAGCCAAGTTGTGTGTAGAAATGGAACTAGCGAGCGAACTCCCTAACCGTATTTGGCTAGAGTTTTCTGGGGGTAAGGGCTTTTGGCAAAAAATTTATTATCCGGGATTCAAATATTGTGAAAAATGTTCCATGATTGGGCATACTTACGAAGCTTGTAGGAAACGCACCAGGAGTAACAAAAATAATCGCCAAGAATTGGCAAAGTCAGATAACATTAAGCATAGTGTAGGGGGACAGAAAATTCAGCCTTTAGTGAACAAAGAACACGGTAAATAGCTGAAGGGCGTCGCGACGAAACAGGTTTATCGCCCAGTTCAGAAACAGGTTGAGAATAAATAAGAGAAAGTTGGTGTTAGCGGTGCAAAGGACGATAGAGGAGTCGAGATTTCCAGCCAGGTTGTGCCAGTGAATACGCATAAGGTGGAACAATCAGTGCATGAGGTTAGGGACATGGTGAAAACGAATACTTTTGCGGTCTTGGCTAATTTAGATCAAGATATGGAATTAACCAATAGGCCGATTGAGGTAGAAATAATGGGGAACAAGGTTTTAAATCAGGAAACAGAGATCGTTGTGATCAATGTAGAAACATAAAGTCTAAAGCCTCCAAACAAGCAAGTTGTTGAATTTGAAGCAGTTTCTAGATCAGTGTCAAATTTGAATTTGGCTAAAGTGGTAACAGTGGATATGCAGGAAGATATGGGCGTGGCTAGATTAGATTCTGAGACAAATAAAAAAGCCAATATAGATAACAAATTGGTTCAGCAAAGGAATCAAATCGATGACAAATTGGAAATCTCGAATAGAGAATTGGTTGTTGCTAAGTCGAATGAACAATGTCTACAAGATTTCAGGGCTGACTGCAGGGATGCAGGATGCTCTCCCACTGGGATTGAGAAGGAGATTCAAGAGGCGGAAGAGGATGGATCATAGGCTAGCTCAACTGGCGTGGAAGCAGAGCGGTGTGCTCGTGGTGTAGTCGATGTTGCGGAGGGCATGTTCCTGTCCGATGAGCAGAATGTGCTGCCTATTTTGGCACAAGACGCGGTTGAGTCTCATGGGTTGGAAAATGGTGCGAGCTTGAACTTTTCAGGGAATAGAGAACTGGTTTTGGTCGAGGAGACGGGGGAAATTCATGAGCTGGGTGCAACTTTAGACAAGGCCATTACACTGTTTAAAGAATCTCATAGGCTTAGGAGGAAGAAGATGAATATCAATACGCTAGAAAGCACAAGTGAAGATAGAAACGAGGTAGACTCTGAGTATGTGATTGGTCCATAGGCTACACTAAGCAGAGATTTGGAGCTGGGGGCAGTGTCGGAAGAAGATTTGAGTAAAAAGAAAAGTAAAAAAGTTAAGTTGGCGATTCCTCCGGGAAGTTGTCGTCTGCCAAGGCCGAATGTTTCATCTGTCCAAATTAAAAATGATTGAGAACATAATGTTTTGGAATGCATGAGGTGTGGGGAATAGAGCCACGCGAACTAGACTAAAAAATTGGTGAATGAGTACAAAGTCACAATTGTTATGATTGCATAACCTATGATTGAGGCTAGTCGCCACATGGAGGTTGGTAATAAAATTAGACTATCTGGTTTTAAGTCTAATGAAGCGACGGGAGGGAAATTTTGGATTTTTTGGGATCCAAAGTTGGTGGTCACGGTGGTGGACGAGTTGGATCAGTTTATTCAATGTCAGGTAACGAATTCTAACTCTCAAACCTTTTTTATTTCCTTTGTTTATGCTAAATTTATGGTGGGGGAGAGAAGGGAACTATGGGGGAGAATGAAACATTGGGCGGGTCAGACTAATGTCCCTTGGATGGTTGGCGGGGATTTTAATGCAGTCTTAAGTGCCAGTGATAAGTTAGGAGGGAATTCTCCTTCATTGAACAACATGACTAATTTTTCGGACTGTATTGAGCAATGTGGGCACATAGGACCTAGATTTTCTTGGTGTAACAATAGGCGTGAGAGCGATCGTATTTGGGCCAGGCTGGATAGAATTTTTGTGAACTCGTCGTGGCAGTCTCAATTACCGTATACGAAGGTGGAGCATTTACATCGTACTTATTCGGATCATACTCCTATTTTGGCATCTATGCCAGCGCAATCTAGAGTGGGTTATTCTCCTTTCAGGTACTTAGATATGTGGGAGACACATCAGTCATTTGATAAGCTGGTTTAGTCGACTTGGAGATCGGAGGTTGCTAGTATGAGGGCGCTAGATGTGGTGGATGTTGTGCTTAAAACTCTCCGCAGAGCACTGATCCTATGGAATAAAGATGTTTTCGGTAACTTTTTTAGCATGATTAGGGCTTTGGAAGATGAAATGAGTCTATGGTAAAATATTCTTATTTCTCGATGGGAAAATACTGGCAGTAATGGTCTTAATGTGGAGGCTAACTAGGATGTCAATGCCTGCTACAATCTGAGCAGATGTCAGGCTAAATATAGACTAGCACTTAAACAAGATGAATTGTATTGGAGGCAGAAAGATGAGGAAAGGGATTTTAAGGAAGGGGATGCTTGTACCAAGTATTTCTTTGCTTCCGTTAAATCAAAACAAAAAAGAAGATCTATTTCTTCCATTAGGTTGCAGTGTGGAACGGAGATCATAGAGTCGGGGGAAATTCTTCGAGAAGCTAATGGTTTATTTCAAGGTCTTCTTACTGCTCAGAATGATTGTGATCAGCTGGTCAACAGTCCGACTTTGAAAAAGTGAGACATGCTACTTTTGGCATCCCGAGAAGTAGTGCTCCAGGGCCAGACGACTTCACTGCGGATTTCTTCAGTCATGCTGGGAGATTGTTGAGTCTGAAATTTGGAAAGCTGCCATTCAGTTCTTTGAGGGTGAGGCTCTTCGACGGCTTTTTCAGTGAATTTTATTGCGCCAATTCCTAAGGTGGACTCTCCAGGTTCTTTTTCTGATTTTCGTCCTATTAGTCTTTGTAATGTTATCTATAAAATTTTCAGTAAATTACTTTGCAATAGATTGGCTTTAATATTACCAGATATGATAGCCCAAGAACAGGGGGCCTTTGTCAGGGGCCGGTCTATTGTGGAAAATATTGGATTGGCTCAGAAATTGGTGTGGGATATCTCTAAAAAGGTCTCAAGTGGCAATGTGATTCTTAAGATTGACATGGAGAAAGCGTACGACAGACTAGAGTGGCCTTTTCTCTTTGCTGTTCTCAATAGAGTTGGGTTCTCGTCTAGAGTTTGTCACCTTGTCTCTAATTGTATTGCTAATTGTGGATTCTCGGTCTTGATGCAAGGAGTCTATAATGGTTATTTTATAGCTTCTAGAGGGCTGAGACAGAGGGACTCGCTCTTGCCTCTGTTATTTATCATAGCTTCGGAGGTGCTCAACAGAGGCTTGGTGGCCGCCTTTTTTAGAAGGGATATATGTTATTACTACACGCCTAGACAATGTCAGCCTATTACGCATCTTTTGTATGCAGATGATACTTTGATTTTTCTTAATGGGAGAAAGTCTTTAGTTACAGGTTGCATGAAGTTTTTAGAAAGATTTGCCTGGTCCTCGGGACAAAAAATTAAGGCAGAAAAAAACTCATTCATGGTAGAGGAAAAAACTACAGTGGCACAAGTGGTGGCCGTTAAGACTTGCACAAGTTTTCAGTTCACAGAGTCTCCGATGAAGTATTTGGGAGTGCCTATTTTTTAGGGAAGATGCAATATTATCTATTTTGATGCGTTTGTTAACAAAATTCAAAAGCGTATCAGTGGTTGGAAAGCAAAACTATTATCTCCTGGTGGGAGATTGATCTTGATTAGACATGTATTGAGCTCTATTCCAGTGTATACGTTAAGTTCCATGTGTATCCCTCTCCAAGTTATCTCTAGAATTCAAAAATTGTTGGCGGATTTCTTTTGAGGAGATTGTGAAGGTAGAATGAAAAAGAAATGGATTTCTTGGGATAACATTTGTTACCCTAAGGCAGAAGGAGGTCTAGGGATTAGGAATCTGTTTACTGTTACCAAGACTTTTAGTATGAAAGCACTTTGGAAGTTGATTAATAATGACTCGCTGTGGGCAAAATACATGAAGAGTAAATATTGGAAGGATAGGGTTCCTTTATTCTCTCAGGTAGAGAAAAACAATGTTTCGCCTCTTATGAAGGAGATAATGAAGTCTAAGGCAGTCTTTGGTGGAAACAGTGTTTGGCGGATTGGTGATGGGAATTCGAGTTTTTTTTTCGGCAAATTGGAATTTAATGACAGTTTTCTTGAGATCAGGGGACTTGGAAGTACAAGTTTTTTGGCCTACGATCGCGGAAGTCCAAAATGGGGATTTTGAATTGGTTAAACCCGAGTTGAGAGTTTTGGCGAAATCACTATTTGATGGCAGGATTAGGAGCAGAGTGCATAGTAAGGATTCCTGTATTTGGACCCAAATCCGGATGACCTCTTTAGTTCTCATTCGGCATATGAGTTACTCCGAGATAAAAAAGGCAAAAGCATTCTCTTCGACAAGATTTGGTTGGCTATGTTGCCAGAAAAAATCTCTGTCTTTGTCTGGAAACTTTTATTAAGAGGAGTCCCAGTTGATGGGGAGCTTCATAGATGCGGGATCAATTTAGCCTCGAGATGTTCTTGTTGTGAATCACCGAGTGTGGAGACATTAAATAATCTTTTCCTAGATGGTAGTTTGGCTAAAGGGGTTTGGAGACACTTTGGTGCTATTTTTGATGTCCATGTTAGAAGGCTGGCGAAAATCGCCACTGTTATGACAATATAGTTTAGGAGAGCCAATCTGTATTCACAGGTGGGAGTATTCTACTTTTTAACGCCTATGCTCATCATTTGAGAGATTTGGAAACAGCGGTGTCGGGGTGTTTTTTAGAATGGTAAGCCAAGTATTATGACTATTATTATGCTAGTTAGGAGGAGTCTCCACTTGGCTGACTCCTTGTTTTCTTCTAAGCGGGTGAGTGAGAATAACAAACCACTCTTATCGTTTGGTCTCCTTATCACACCGGTTATCATGAAAAGGAATAGAGTAATCTTATGGACTTTTTCAGGAAGAATTTGTGGCACTGAATGTGGACGGTTCGTCTAGAAATAAAGAGGCGACAACTGGCATTATTATAAGAAACTGTTCGGGCAACTGTTTAGTGGCTAAGCAGGTTGTTTTTGGAGAAGGATCAAACAATCTTGCGGAGGTTCGAGCAGTTATGGATGGTCTTCTTTTGTGCAGTAGGATGGAGTTTTCAAGGGTTCTACTTCAAACGGATTCCAAAATTGTGCGTGGCTGGTTCTATGAGGACCTTAAAATACCTTGGTTTATGGAAAATGATTGGCGGAAAATTAAGAGACTAGTATCTCAGATGGAGGTTGTTTGTGTTCATATTCTTAGGGAAGTTAATGCGGTGGTGGATGCATTGGCGGATAGAGCTCAGAATGAAAGAGTAACTCGAGAATTTAAATCCTCGGATCTTCCGAACAAGATTGTTGGACTGGTTCATTTAGACAAGATTCGTATGCCGTATATTCGTCTTCCTAAATGAATTGGCATTGTATGTCTTGCGAAAATTTAGGGTTCAGCGCATATTGAGCTCTTTAGTAAGTGATCAGGCTGCTTTGTTGGACGTGGCCTGGTCGGGTGCAGCATGTTGAAGTGGCTGGGACTTGCGGTGTTACGGATGCTGCGGGCTGTGTTGCGGAAACTCCTGCTCCTGTTGCTGTTTGCTGGTTGTGTGGACAGTTTGGCGCAGCTCTGAGACGTTGGGTGGTATAAGGGAAGCAGGCGGGGACGTGCAGTTCTTGGCGGCCTTGATGGACTGTTTTGAAGTGTTGTGGCAACGCTATGGATGGATGCTGGAGCAGTCGGACGTGTTGGTGATTTGCTGCTTTGTGTGCTTGCAGAAGGTTATGGTTTAGGCCTTGTTGTTTAAGGTATTTGCTTGCTTACCTATTTGTTAGTTTAGGAGGCCTTGTGCATTTGGCCCAGAATCTGAATAAGGTCTTAAAGGTTTAAAGATATTAGGCTTGGTTCTCTGTTTTCAGTGGTTTTGTAAGGGCTAGCCCCATAGGTTTATATTTTATTCAGGGTAAAGTCGTAATGTACCTCTGAAATGTGTAAAATTCTTTTTGATATAATAAAGGTCTGACATCCCATAGTTGTCCCTCCCCACTTGAGGTTTAATTAAAAAAAAAAAAAAAACCATAAACTTGTAAAAGATTCGTTGATTACCCACAATAACAAATAAGACAAGTGATTACTTTTTTATGGTGTCATACCTAGAAGTAGCTCTGCACGAGAAGGCAATATGCGGCACCTTGAATCATGCAATAAAACATTCCGGCAAGTTGCTTACGTGCGACCAAATTAACAAAAAGGGTCTTCACCTTCCAAGTCATTGTGTTAAGTGTGGGATCGCTCAAGAATTTATAGACCACCTTCTGCTCACTTGTGGACTGACTGCAGAAATTTGGAGGCTATGCTTAAACGAATTCAGAATCGATGCCCCTGTTTCTAATTCTATGCTTGATTGGGTAGACTTATGGACCTCTGACAATGGTGCTAGAGCCAGTCTTTGCTTGATTGACAAATGGGTTTGGGAGATAATCCTCCATGCTTTTGTATGATATATGGAGGGAAGGGAACGATGGGATCTTTATAAATGTTTTCAAAGATGTAAATAGTTTGTGGTTAGATATCAAAGTCTAAGTGGGTTTAGGGATATACTTGGGGCATTTTCAAAATATAAATACTTGATGTATAGTTTTGTTCTAGCTTCTGTTGGGCTTCCCACCATAGGCTAGTTTTTCGTTAATAACATACTTTTTGTTTTGTTGATCTGCAAAAAAAATATATATATATATATATATATATTTTTTTTTTTAACGCATCAAGAGGATATAGCTTGTGGTTTAAAACAAGTACAAGTAACATAATAAAGCATGTCTCCATGGCCTAACCCAAAGAAGCACTCTCATACCTGCTATTAGCAAGGTTAAGTGGTGTCGTTAGGACCAAAATTGTAAAATCATTCATGGTATAACATAACAGTGCCAGAGAAGGGCTCTCTTACACTCCATAGTCTATAAAATAGTAAGAGGGTGACGAGAGAATGAACAAGTTTTTTGTGATTCATAAGGTTCATGCCCCATCTTGCCAGACCACAGAGCCTTGTTCTCCTCAGGCACTGTTAGTTCAAACATTGATCCATCCAACTTCTTATAACAATTGCTATACATTCCCAAGACACCATCAATATTTGACCCTTTAAACATGGTAAAAACCTTATAAAGGCGAAATCTCCTTGATACCTTATGCACCAACATAAGAAAAATTCCAAAATACATAGAGATATCGAGTACAAGATGCAAACCTCGAATATAAGTATACTCTCTTTTTGAATCTTCTTCAAACCTATTTCAAACCTCTTTTTGATAATTCTTTTAGACACTTGCATGAAGAATTTACACTCGAGCATAACTTGTTTTGACAATCCAACCTATTTCAAACCTTTTCCAATCAAACTTGTCTTGAAGTTTCAAATTGATAACTACCGTAACTTTCTGTAGATGTCATAATCATTCTTGTAATCATCTTATAATATCTCTTAATTAACACGTTGAGTCAGCCAAACAAAACTTTAAACGATGTTTTTTAAATGTTAAGGCTTCAGCGATGCATTAGTTTGTGCAGTCCAGGACTGAAGGAATAAGCCTCAATGCGTTAGCCTTTAACCCATGACATTTAGCAACCAATACGAGTTATAAATAAAATAAATACCTGAATTTTTTTTTTGTTGCAACTTTACAAAGGATTGTGTGATTAGTGGGACAAAGGAGTCTCTTAGTTTCGTGTGTTATGTTAGTGTTGTAGTGGTTGTTGTAATCAGTCTGGGATTATGCATAAAATTTTATCTTTGAAAAATATTTTACACATTTAATAGAAAATAAGTAGATAGTATGGAACTAAGAAAAGCACTTGGGATTGATGAAACATGTGAATCTGCCTGCATTGGTTTAGCTGACTGTATCTCAAGTTTCTGATTTACCAAATATTGTAATCCACTCTCCAAACATCCCACATCCATTTTCTCTTCAAAACAGGCCATTTGCAGCCATTATTATGCCCAACCCTATTTTAAGTCTGTTTGCAGCCCATAAACCCGCCTCGCAACTTTGTACTAAGCCTTGATTTTCGCATCCTCCAAGTTTTCATTTCTTCACAATGAGATCTTAAAGCCTCCCACATGCTATGCAATGTTGTTTTGCTCATTGAACTTGAATATTTGTTCCATCCTGGCTATAGTTGCATGGGCAGGGTGCCATGCGACAATTTGAAATGGGGGTGGTGAGTTTGGAGGTGGGCTCATAGACTAGGAGTCGTGGCCAATTCAGGCGGTGTCTGGTTGTAGGACCTTCGTAACCTTGTGTCCGATGGTAGGCCTCTCAAGTGGATAGTTGTAGGAATGTTCTATGTGTGAATGAGAACAACAGATACCCAATCTTGGACCTAAATTTGTTTCCCCTAAATGCCTTGCTGGCTGCTACTGCTCTGACTTAGTAAGACCACACACGGGCATGCTGCCAAATGGTAAAGCTTTGATGTATGAATCATTCACTAATAGGCTTGTTGCAAATAATTTTGATATTTTTGGAATAAAACTTCATCTTAGGACTTGTATAAGTGTCTTACCCTCAACTATGTAAGAATAAGAATCTTAAACAAGGATGCACATATACGGGCACGTGTCGTGTCGGACACCGACATGACACGCCGCCTCGACAACTTTTCAAAAACTAGAACTAGAGGACACGACCCGTGTCTATCGTTTTATTTTTTTATGTCATATAAACATAAACAATAATCTAATAAAGAAAAAATTTAAGTAAAAAAGAACAAAATTGAAGCACAAAGTGTGCTGGAAAAGTGGAGAAGAAGATGTAAAAAAAGTGGAGAAGAAGATGACACTTTTGTCACAAGAAAAAAACAAAGTAAATGAGAGAAAAAAGTAGAGGAGATAAGAAGCATAGACCTCTATGCTTCATCGCCTTCTTTATCTTACATCGCAATTGAATTTTATTATTATTATTATTATTATTATTATTATTATTATTATTATTATTATTATTATTATTATTATTATTATTATTATTATTTAGATGGGTTAACATCCTTCAAATTAAGTGGTTATATGCGCTCACCTAGAAGTAAAAAATAAAATAAAGGCGGTTGTCGAGTCTTGATTGTGTTCTAATCTAGTTTTGGGTGTGTCGGAGGCGTGTCCGATATATTGACAACCATGTGTCTTGCACCTACTGACACATTAATCATGTGTCCGACGCGTGTTGGACGAGTGTCAGTATCGAATACGTGTCCGACACGATTACGGCAAATTTTTCAAAGACTCAGAGCTTCTTTGATCTTACCTTGTTTTACCAAAAAGTGGTGGGACTCTTCTTTTAAATTTGAAATACAACAAGCTTGACTGTTTTTTGGGACCTCTTTAGTCAAAACATTTCATTACTTCTAGTTCTAAGATGTAACAAAGAAAGTCTTTGATGTACAATCTTTTGTTGGAGTAGGAAATTCTATCTTCATGTGGAAGGAGTTAATACTGTCAATCTTGCAAGTTCTTTCTAACCGTCGCCTTTGTGTTCATGATCAAACCCTTCCATTAATCTTTGTGGTGTAAGAGACAACCATCAAACTGTTTGTTGTTGGAGCTTATATTGTTGACACATGTCGGTATCAAGTAGATGTTTTGCACCGTCTATAACCCCATGTCAAGGTTAATTATGAATCATTCATATTTGGGAAGCATTTAACCTCTGAATGGAGATTGTCATGTTACTCGGTGGAGAGGTTGAATAGGGTGAGAAGAACACGATAGGACACAATTTGTGTGTTGTTTATTTCTATTGTTTTTTAATGTTGTCTGTGTGTGCTTTTCAAAGTTACGAACTTGGTCACTTCTTTTGATTCACTTGAATCATGTGAGAATCGTTAGGAAGGAAGATTTATGGTCTAAAGGAGGTGAATGGCAAGTGGCAACAGTGGCATGTCTGATGTAACTTATGATTTATTTTATCTGTAAATATTGTAATTAATTTTATTATTATTTCCAAGAATCTGGAAATTTTGGTTAAGAACTTATGTTTTCATAACTGGTCGATCATAAATTTCATTTTCTTTTCGTTTTCTGTCTCGTTTCCACAACAACGACTAAGTTCCTTAGCAATCAATTGATTGCATCGTGAATAAGTTTGTACCTACTCCAAAATTTACAGAAAATCCATTAAGAAACCGGCATTGATAACCTTTTAAAAAAAAATTTATTATTGAATACTGTACATGTGATATTTGAATTTTTTTCAAATTTATAAATCACTTTCAGTGATTCTGTCTTAGAAATATCAACACTTCCAATTTAGTCTTAGAAATGTCGACACTTTCCATGATTATAACATTCTTAGAAATGTTTGTGCTCAGTTCTTGCATCTGCATTAACATTTGCGTTATGGAGGTATTTACATGTACACCCTGACTCCAGTTATAGGGATGTATGTTAAGCATTTCAAAATAGATTATGTATTTGCAGTTACTGATATTTAGTACCATGATTTTATTCTTACAACTTTTACATCTTTTCAGTCTCTATGTTATGTATTTGGAGTTACTGATATTTAGTACCATGATTTTATTCTTACAACTTTTACATCTTTTCAGTCTCTATGTTATGTTTGTGGGTCCGCAACTATGTAGTGACTAGTGATGCCTAAGATTTTCTTAACTCTTTTATACTTTTGCTGTTCCAAGTTTCTATGTCATTGTTTGTGGTGTGAATAAGATGTAATACCCATATACAGTTCAAGTTGTCAAGTAACCGAGGTACTTCAAGGCCAGGTGAAAGTGTTGTCAAATTTAAACTCATCTTTTGGGTTACGTACTTATGCACCGGTGAAGGTGTGTGTTGAATTGTGTCTATCTGAAATTCTAATCTAATTATCTTTTCACATTGGTGAATCAAGTTCCAATGCGATAAACTCTTTGAAACAGGGCGATTTCGGGGGTATTTCGGTCCTTGACCGAAATCTAATCTCACCCGTCCCTCTTTTGTGGGATTGCATCTTAGCCATCGACTGGTGGCGGCTAGGGCTTCCACTGCGACAACCCTAGGTGGCGCACCATCCCATTGCCGGCCATTGCCGGCCAAACAAAGTATCTCTGGTCGCGACACGCCGATACTGGCCGACTTTGATCGATTTTGGACGTTTTCAGGCTCTTATCGAACAGATTCAGAAAGCCTCTCGTGTTTCTGTTCCCTTCTTGCCGAGGCACAGATCTGGTGCCCGCGTTTCGGCTGCAGAGTTGTTTCGTTTCAGCCGCCGATACGATTCAGGTATCGGTTTCTGGTACGACTCAGTGACAGGTTTTGTACCGTTTCGTATTTCCCTGATTTTTCGACACTGGCTCCGAACTGGATGTGATGTCGGCGCCTCCTGCCGTCATCCCTCCTCCCCTGATGGGGAGATCTGCTAATGGGGGCCCCGTCGATGGCACGGCTAAGCCCTCTTTCGCACAAATTTTGGGAAAATTTCTGGTGGCCGACGTCGTGGAGACTCCGGTTGAAGGCACTAGATTTCGTAAAGAGGGCGCTCCAGCTATTGGTATTACGGCAACGGATGAAGTCCGCGGGGAGGAGTTTATGGAACGACATGTTATCGTCTTAAAATTTTCTAGCTACCGCCCTACATTGGAAGACATTCGGGACTCGATTCACAGAACTTGGGGAATTATGGGCGATTTTTCGCTTGGCCTACTCAATCAACGACATGTTTTGGTTCGTCTTCAATCGGAGGAGGAAGCAAAAAAAGTATTGTCGCGGGATTCTTTTTTGATTCGTGGCGTGCGGTTCAAAGCTTTCCGCTGGCATGATGGTTTCAGTCTGAAGGAGGACCCGATCTAGGTGCCACTGTGGGTAGAGTTGCCTAAGTTACCTTTACATCTTTTTCATCCCCCTATCTTAAAAGCTATTGTTAATTCTTTTGGTACTTTTTTGAGAATGGATGACCATACTAGATGCTTATCGCCCCCGGGCTTTGCCCGCGTGTGCGTGGAGATGACGTTGGCGGACAAATTACCAAACAGAGTATGGATTGATAGAGCCAATAATAGAGGTTTCTGGCAGAAGATAGAATACCCAGGTTTCAAATATTGTGACTTTTGTTCTTTGATAGGGCATCAGGAGAGTGTCTGTCGAAAGAAGCTCGGTATTAAGACCGGGGGCCGAGTTTCGGACATAGGTAAGACTGAGAAGATAGTCAAATCAAAGGCAGAAAATAATAATATCAAGCAACATTATGTTCCCGTTTTCAGAAAAGAAAAATCTTCAAATTTGGAGGTGGGTGTTAGTGGCACAAAAAATAGCAAAGGAGAGGAGATTCCGGAGGGAGTCGTGGAGACCAAGCCGGGGGCAAGTGATCCAGTAAAGGTGGTTTTGTCGAATACATTTGAGGCACTATTGGAGGATATTGAGGAAGAGGAGAGTGCTCCATCGAAATTACAAATAGTGGGTCAGAAACTAGAACATGCTCAAACCGGGGTCAAATCAGAATCTACGGCGGAATGCCTCCTAGATGCGGGGTATACAAACTCAGAGATTGAACAGGTTCTTGGACATTCAACGCCGATTTCAAGTGACAACGATGTCAATCCGGCAGCAAAGAGGCCAGTGGCCATTGCTCCGGCAACGGTGGTGTTGTCCAACAAATTTGAATCACTTATAGAGAATATCGGTGAAGATGAGGGTGCTCAAGAGGATCAGCAGCTAGTGGGCAAGACAATGGCTCATGACAGTGCCGCGGTTGTACCAGAATTTTCGGAGGATTGCCTCTTGGAGGCAGGGTATACAGTTTCGGAGATTGAGAATGTCATTGGTCCACCGGTCTCGCAGCAGCCAGTGCTCTACCCTTCACGAGGGGCCGTGACTTCTCCCCAGCCAGCGATCTGCCTCAAGCCAGAGGTCATGGCCTCGCCCAAGCCAGCGCCCTGCACCAAGGCAGTGGACGTGGTCTGCGACAATGCCACGCCATGCACCGCACCAGAGAACAGAGTCTCGCCTCAGCCAGCGCCCTGCACCAAGGCAGCGGAAGTGGCCTCGCCCCAGCCTGCGCCCTGCACCAAGACAGGGGTCGTGGCTTCGCCTCAGCCAGCGCCCTGCAACACATTTTTCGGTGCTACTAGCACAGAGCTAGGGGATGCTACACAGGGTCAGCAAGTGCAGGAATTCTCGGATGATGATTTGCAGTCTCTGCTCAGGTTAAAGAGACATTTTGACAAATATGCTATCAAAACTTCACCGGATTATAAAAGAATCGGAGACACCTTGACTCAGGCTATATCTTCGTTCAGAGCAAATAGGCTACTTCGACCACCAATATTTGACCTCAGTACACTCGAGATTTCTAGTGAGGACAGTGATGACGTCAACTCAGAATCTGAGCTTGATCCACAGGTAGCGAACATTGAATTGGATTTAGGGGCTATGTCAGACGGAAAGATGAATAAGAGGCGCCACACCAAAGATATCAGTATTTGTCCCCGAAAATCCAATAGAACTAGGACAGAAAACAGAAGGTACATAGACTGATTTTGTTTAGGCTTGTATTGGTGCATCTTTTGTGAGGTTTTGTTTCGACTTTTTTGGTTCACCCTATTGGGTCAGTCATGTAGCCTTCGGGCGTGGATTTTTATTTGAATAAAATGGGTAAACATCCCAAATTTAATAAATAAATAAAAAAAAAAAAAAAAAGAATTGTGTCTATCTAAATGTTTGATCTTGGAAGTTATGTCTTTGCTTTAGGGTTACGTACTTAAGTACTCATCTTTGTTAGTTTTTATTTTCATTGTGGGTCATATTTGGCTCTTCTTAGGTTAGGTCAGTAATCTCACGATGTCCTTAATGGCACTAAGATGGTGCTCTCTTCTAAAATGACAGCTTGTGAAAATCTGTTATTCGGCCATCTTTATTTATTTGCTGGGTTTTCTTGTTTATGGAAAGTGTTTCGTAGATGAAAATTAATCCAATGGGTCTTTCAAAGTGTTTTCAATTACTAAGTGTTTGGGTTTCCTTATAATTTGGATATTAAATATTTTTGTGCTATTTATAATTGGTTTACTTAGCAACTAGTTTCCTAGTTGTGTTAGGTTTTTTTAATTGTTAGTGGGTTTAGCTCCTTATTGGATAAAGTGATTTTGTGCTCTCTATAACTAGAATACATGTTTATGTGGTTACATATTTATTTATTATTTATGATGTTCAACCTATTAATAAAAAAGGAGTAGGTAATCACAAGACTTGTCATTGTCCCTTTTGGCAGGGTCTCCGTGTGTCTTCGGGGGCCATTTTAATTTCTCCCAAAATTTCATGGAGTTGAGTACATCTAACAGACTAGCATTTAGGGGTGTCACGCTCTGGATCCAACGTAGTTGGATGATTTCTCTGGCCTGGGACGATCAGGATCCAGTCTGTTGTAAGTGTGTTTTTTCTTGCTCCGCTCCTCATCCTCATCCTCGTGTCTTTTTTCCTCTTTCTTGTCCCTAGAAGCTGAGAGCTTCCTGTTGCCTTCGGTCTTCCTCTTGGCGATCCTTGACTCCTCTAGGGTGGTGTGTCTCTGGACGCTCTTGAATAGCTCTCAATGTTCAGAGAGGGCTCCAAGGTGAGGTCCTCAAAAAGCTTTCCCTCTTTGAGGCCCGCAGTGAATGTAGTCACAGCTGTATCGTCGCTGCACCCCTTGATAAGGGTCAGCTCGTTGTTGAAGTGTGTGACATACTCTTGGAGCGTCTCACTAGACCTCTGCCTTAGAGAGTGTATGTAGTGTGTTCCTTTTCTGAAAGGCTAGCTCCCGACGAAACATGTTAAGAATTCTTTTGCCAATGTTTTGAATGAGTCAATTAACTTCGGTGGAAGGTTGTGGAACCACATCAGTACAGGGCCTTTGAGAATGGTGGGAAAGGTTCTGCACATGACAGATTCATATCCTTCCTTGAGCGCCATTACGTGCTGGTAGTGGCGCAAATGGTCAAGAGGATCGATGGTCCCGTCATAAAAATTGAGCTTCGGGGGAGTGAACTTTCTCGAAAATGCTTCACTCATGATCCGGTCCATAAAGGGTGGGACGAAGAGGCGATATAGTACGTCCGGGTTGTGCGCTCCTCTGCGGAAAGGGTTCCCGGGACCGAGCCTCTCTGGGGTCTGTCGTTACACTCGTTGGTGCAGGGGCATGAGTAGGATGCCCGTGCATGGCAGGAACTGGTATAGGGACAACCAGAGCGTTAGACGTGTCCTCTGGTTCGTTGTTGCGTGACCTGGTGGTCACCATCTTTATAGGATTTGGTAGGAGACGACGCTTAGTGTAAAGTTAAGAACTATGTCATCCCCACGGACGACGCAAAACTGTTGCAGTCGATTTTCACTCCTTGGTTTGACCATGTTCTACTGACCTGCACAAGTAATGCACGTGAGCCACAGACTATCGTGAGGTTGCCGATGGCACTCCGATGCTAAAGTCAGACAGGGATCTGAGGAAGGTGTAATGCTGTAACATAGAATTTGTAGCGTACCTTAACATACCAACCTCGTGTCTTATTTATAGTGCAAGGAGTCATGGTTCAACCAAGTCATCATAGGCGCAGTTTAAGGAGAAGATCTTCGTGGAGATCCCTTTCTAACTAAGAGTCATGTTGTAGAAGGGAAGTTCCATGTTAGCTCTGCACTCCTAGATAGGTGGAAGATAGTTACAAATCCAAGAGCAATTCGTAGAAGGGAGTTTCCCTGTGTGGAATATACTCTGGAGTTTGCTTCCTATTTGGAAGCAGAGAGCAACTGTAGTTGTTCGTCCGAAGTCGATCCTCGAGATACTTTCCTAAAAAGGGCTTATGGGTATCATGGATAGCTGTGAGACATGTGGGCCTAGCATGCTGTGAGAGTCCGGATCCGCTTGGCAGATTGAAGTTGAGCGGGCTTGGATCTGTGTTGGGCCGATGCTTGGGCCCGTAGTTCCTCAAGATCATCATGATACGTGTTCGGCTCAGGAGTGTGATCGTTTTGATGTATCATCAGTGGTCTAGTTCTACAATGTAACATAGTGGAGCCACTTCCAACACATGTTTAGCTCAATTATATAAATTTCAAAAGTTGTATTGTATGCTATAGACCTTAGTAATTCACAACTTTATTTGGACCTCGCGGCTAGCACATTTGGTTGGATGACCTATGTAATGTATAAGCCCATGTATATCTATTGATGCCAATGTGTGTAGTTATACCATGAGTGTGTTTGGTTGCATAAAGTCCTATTTTTATAGGAATCCATGCAGGGACTATCAACATGTAAGCTAATTTTAGGTAATACTCACCATCCACTGTTAGATTCTGTGAGCAATCGTCGGAATTGGAGTCCCATGATATCGAATCACATGCTTAATTTGGGGGGAGTAAGGCATGTCCATCAAGAGGATTACATAATTTCACTTTCAAATAAACCAGAAAGAATCGAAACAAAGAAGATTAGAGTTATTAAAGTGAGTGTATTGAGGGAAGGTCGTGGTTTTTTACAATGCAACAAGTTCTCTGGGTCGGTGGATTATGTAAGTTATCATATCCAACGTCTCTTTGTTTGAATTTCTCAGAAAGTCATTGTCTTCCAATACTATGTTTTAGGGGTGGGCATCCCATCCCGTGACCTCAATCCTGTGCCGATTGTTCTCAGAACTTATTGGGATTGATCAATCCCATCCCAATCTCGTCCCGTTCTGATCTAGAGTGGGATGGGATCAGAATGGAGATTTTCAATCATGCCAATCTCATCTCGTCCCGAACTGATAATCGTAAAATAAATGCATCACCTCTAAAGTCATTGGACTTGCATTGTCTGACAATCGTAACATAAATGCATCATCTCTGAGGTAAGAAATTTTTTGGTACAAATGCATATTATTCTATTGTCTTCCTTTTTTATTTTTCTATTGTTTTCCATCGTCAAGTTCCTTCACTTGGAATTCTAGGCGAAGATAGCATAATAAGATTCCTAGATTTAATGTTTGTAATTTGTTTGTACTTAGGTGGTATTATGGATGCAATGGATAGATAAGCAAATAGTATAAGTTTCTTGTAATTTGTAATTTGTAATTTGTTTGATGTTAGGTCTAGAGGTTGGTCACTCTTTTAGGTAACTTTGCTCATGGAAGGAGATATCTATGACTTTTTAGCTTGAAGAGAATACAAGATGGTTACATAAACCATTGAAGTGCGTACAGTAGATCATATTATGTCTCATTCCAATAAAAAAAGTACAGGAAGATGAATTGGACTTTTCAACAATATTTTTATTGCATGTTGATTCCATCCCGTCCCGAACTCATTTGGGATGGGATGAGGTTAGGATGAGGTAGATCATGTCCCAATCCTGAACGAACAAGATGGGATATGGATGAGGTCCATCACATTTTGTGCCCACCCCTACTATATTTGTGTGCCAATCCCACTTACGCCGCAATCAATATCTTTGCTTATTTCCCACCCATTCAAAACTAGGGTAGTAACTTGTGCAGAATTGGCAAAGCCTAAATACAATTTGACAGTAAAAGTTGACACGTCCCTTATAGAAAATAGAAATGAAACTTGTTTAATTCTCCGACTTTGCTTGAAAGAAAAATAGGAAAGTTTCTATTGTAGAAAATTTTGAACCAAAACTTGTTTTAGAAAGTTTCCTAATGTAAACCAATAAACACCCACTTTTTACTCGGAGCAAGAAATGTGGTCTTAAGTGCATGACATAACATAATTGTCACAAAAACAATTGGAAATTTTGTTTTTTGTTTTTGGGTAATTTCCCATTTGGCCTAAATTAGTTTATTTCTATTCCTAATAATTTGTCCTCCAAAAGTTTTTGAATTTTGGTCTTGCGCCCATAATTATATCTTCAACTATGTTGACTAACAAATTTAATCCAATTTTTTTGAAAAAAAAAACAACTTACCCTACACCTGGTTACCCTCAATCTCCCTTTATTTTATTTTGTCCTCACAACATAGAAGATAAGAAGTCGATCTGAAGCCACACTTAAAGATCTGATGAATGAAATCGCATCTCATTGGAAATCGAATGAGATCGGAAAAACCTTCAACACCACCTCCCCCACTATGATTTTTTGCAATCAAGGGAGTCATAGACTCATAGGGAAACAAAGGGTACAAGAAAGAACACAAAATCAAGGGACTCACTAATCAATCGTCTAACGACTGCGATTTTAGGTCATCTCCTGCTGCATGGCGCGTGGTAAGAGAACCCAAGGTGAGGGATCATGCACTGCTGGAGGGTATGCTTATCACGCTTTTATGGAAATGATGACACAATGGGCACAAAATTTGAAACAGTGAAGTAGTTAGAGGATCCGTTTACTCGTCGCAACAAGAATTTCATCAGCGTGGGTGGTGAAAGATTTGATGGTACTGGAGATTTACTAGTTGTTGATCAGTGGATTCGTAAGGTAGAGCTCGTATTTGAAAGGATGGTGCTGACACCTATACAGCGAACTGAGTTAACAACACACCAGCTTGATGGAGAGGCTATGTACTGGTGGGATTCCGTGAGGCATAGTTAAGATGTGTCAGAGATGCAGTGGGATAGTGGGCAGGTTTCTACACTTACATTAAGGATCTAGACCTGTTTCAGAATACTTGGTTGAGTTTACACAGTTGAACCGTTATGCCACTTGTTTCATAGATACTATAGAGGATAAGAACATGAAATTTTGAGTGGTCTAAACCCGTTCCAAAATAAACAATTGATGGTGATGATCGATCGTCCTTTTGAGAGATTAGTGGATGTCACTTTGAGTCAGGTGTGAGTTGACACTGAGTGTATGCAAGAGAATTTGGTTCGATGGGCTAAAGGTACAGAGTGCAATCAGAGGTTTGGCCGAGGAAGCCAGATAGTTGATCATGCATAACAACCAGAGCGTGCCACTATTCAGTAGAGAGACCCTGATAGAAGTGGACTTGTTAGTGCTGTAGAGACCACAGAAGTGACAGATGTTCCCAAGGAGATCATTGACAGTAGTAGCAAAGACAACCTATGAGGGGTGGTCAGACAGAACCCAGGAGAGGCTGTTTCACTTGTGGATAGGATGGACACTTAGCCCGTGATTGTCCCAGAGGTTAGGCAGATCGATGCAATCAGGCGGTTTGTTATACTTGTTGGCAACCGAGGCACTTTTCCAGAGCTTTTCCTCAGAATAGGGATGTACTAGCGTAGCAGAGGGCGCCTCAGAGACAATTAGCACCCGTGCCTAGATAGACTTGGTCATAGAGTCCCTCTCCCAACATTGCCTGTTCGCCGAGCGGCTATTTTCGGTTAAGGAAATATTGAGGGTATGTTACTATTTTTGTTTGTGGTATAGTTATTGATGATACACCAAAACGGTCACATCCCTTAGCCATACACGTGTCATGATGATCTCGATGAATTACAGGCTCCAACGTCAGCCCAATACTGATTCGGCCCAAGTAATTCTAAGCCCTCCCAATGCAAATCGTTAAACGAACCCGAACTCTTACAGCTCGCTAAGCCCACGTGTCTCACAGCTATCCTCAATACCCGTAAGCCCTACTAAGGCAAGTATCTCAAGGATCAGATTCAGACAGACAACTACAACGGTTCTCCACTTCCAACTAGGAAACAAATACTAGAGTACATATCACGCAAGGAAACTTCCTCATACGGATTACCCTCTGATAGGGAACTATCTCCCGCGTATCTAGGAGCACAGGGCTAACAGAGAACTTCCCTTCTACAACACGACTACTAATTAGAAAAGTATCTCCACAAAGATCTCCTTCCTAAACTATGTCATCGATGGCCTGGTCAAACCAGGACTCCTGCACTATAAATAAGACATTAGGTTGGTATGCTAAGGTACGCTACAAATTCCCTGTTTACTGCATTACATCTTCCTGAGATCCCTGTCTGATTTTAGCATCGGAGTGTCATCGGCCACCACAACGGCGGTCCGCGGCTCACGTGCATTACTTGTGCAGGTTCGCATGACTAGGTCAAAGTAGGGAACGAAAAATGATTGCATCAGTTTGGCGTCGTCTATGGGGATGACAAAGTTCCTATCCTTTCACTAACATCATCTCCCTTCGAAATAAAGAGATATGGTGACCACGAGATCACGCAACAACGGAGAACAAGGGGACACGTCAAACGTTCCGAACAGACTCATGCCACCGTGCCGACAACAGCAACGACGAACCCCAAGATAGATAGTTGTCATCTCAAATACAATAGATTGCCAAAGCTGTGGAGTTTCTCGCTTGACAAAACCCTCCACCTGCTAATAGAAACCAGGCGCAACACATGCCTCCGTCTTTGAAGGACGTCAGAGAGCAAGCACGGGAAAGTCAAGCCCCCACTAGTTCTCATTGGACTAGAGGAGGATGTGCGGTTAACGCAGAGTCGGCCGCCAGGGCAGAGAGGCTCGGCCCTCAGAACCCCCGATGCAGAAGAGCACATGACCCAGACGTGTTGTACCGTCTCTCTATCCCACCATTCGTGGATCGTATTATGAATGAGGCCCTTCGAAAGAAGTTCACTCCTCCAAAACTCGACTTCTATGACAAAACCACCGACCCATTCGACCACCTATGCCATTACCAACATGTAATGCCCCCCAAAGAAGGATCCGAGTCAGTGATGTGCAGGACTTTTCCCACTAGCTTGAAGAAGTCAGCACTAACATGGTTTCACAAGGAGGGAAAGAGACGCGAGGATGAAGAAAAAAACAAGAGGAAGCGTAGTGACAATAGGTCAAATCCTAGCTGGTCCAGACCAGATAAAGCATCCAACTAAGTTGGATCCAGAGTTGTGACACCCCTCAATTCTAGCCTGTCGGACGTACTAAACTCCATGAAAAATGGGAAGATCTAAAGTGGCTTCCGAAACAACGCGGAAACCCCTCCAAGCATGACAACAACAAATACTGCTCGTACCACAAGGATGCATGGCGACCATGATACCACCAACTGCAAGAATCTGAGGTATGAGATTGAGTATTAGATCCGCAGGGGCAAGCTAAAAGAATTCTTGAACTCTGAGAAACGACTAGAACGATCCAAGGAGCGGGGGGAGTCAGTCAAAGAAATAAGGAAGGAGACTTCAGGCATAATCTGTCTTTCATGGAGTCAGACCGAATGAAGACCAGTCGCACAGGTCTCGCAAGCGGACTCTACTAGAAATGAGGACACAACCCGCGGACGATGACAGACGCATTTGCTATTCCAAGATCCAAAGCTCCATTCCCACCTTGACCTTTACGGACAAAGACCTCGAAGGAGTCTGAGCGCCGCACAACGATGCCCTAGTCATCTCGGTCTCCATCGCAAGGTGGGTGGTAAAAAGAGCTTTGGTAGACACAAGGAGCTTACTCAACATTCTGTTCTACAACGCGTTCCGAAGTACGGACCTCAAAGAGGAGAACCTAACGTCTTCAGACTACCCGCTGATTGGATTCTGCGGAGATAAATACTATCCGATCGGGAAAATAAGGTTAGCAGTAATGGCAGGAAAACCACAACTAAGAATGGTCTTGTTTCTAGACTTCATGGTACTAGACGCACCGTCTACCTACAACCTTAACTTGGGAAGATCATGGCTCTACCAGATAGAAGCAGTAGTCTCCACCCTTCACCAGTGCGTTAAGTACACCGCTAACCATTCTGAATGAACGATACGTGGAGACCAACCTATGCCACGAGGCTGCCATTACGCTACACAGAAACAGATAGAATGTTCCCAGATCCAATCGGATCACGCAAACTAATCTGAACTAGAGTCGGGCCAAGTGACTGCAAAAGCATCACCTCCAAGCGACACTGGAGCAATCTGCTATTCAACACGGAAAAACGGAGAGACCGATGAAAATGGGGATACAACCCCCAACATTCAGTCGGCGTGGAGATTAACACCCTTACAAGGTTTACTCTTTAGTAACCTTTGTAAACGTCAGCGAAGCTCAATAGTCTGCTGAAAATACCAACGATCCACAAGGGTTGTTCGAATTCACTTCAGGGCCAGGATCAATTTCATTAACCTACTTGTATAAGACTTATTTAATAAGCTAATAAACCCTACTTGTAATATTGCAAGTGCATGGTTGTCTAACTAGTAGACAGTGGCAAATACGGGTCAATCCCACGAGGATTGATGAGACAATCAAATTCTAAGACTTATTTACACAAATATAGAGTTGGGGGTTGCAGCAGATGGAAATTACTAAATTAAGATAACTAAATTGAACAACTAAAAATAAAATTGATAAGATGATGAAGGAGTGGACCGAAACATCGAATCCAGCACAGGTTCTTCGAGATTTGTGTAATCCAAATTATTGTTTTCAAGAATCAACACGACTAACCTAAGGATTAATCTAAGTTCGCAATTGATTTCAGCAAAGGCATAAAACCCTAGTATTGCATGTCTTTCTACGGCACACACAATCACAGGTCTATTTTAACTAATTCTAAACCCCTAGCATTGCATGTCTTCTTACGGCACACACAATCACATATTCAAATTAAGTGATTAAAACACACTTCGAATATCAACAAAAGGGAACTTCTAACTACCGATTAGTCTAGATAATTTTTTCGGATATAATTGGTGAAAGCAAATTATTGAAATTAAGAAATCAATTGTGTTTAACGTCCAAGCATATAGAAAACAACAAATTCAGACATGTGACCTGCTACTTTATACCACCATTTGTTTAAATTAGGTGGACTTAGGTTTGTTTGGGTTAGGTTTAGACGTGTGACCCGCCACTTTATACCACCATTTGAATCAACCAATTGATCATTCCTCAAATTGTCGCCTTAATGCGATTTCATCGTTCACACTCAAATTCCTACAAAAACATGAAAACGAAATAATTAGAATAAAATATAATAATCAAAATACTAACATATATAAATTAAGGGATATATTATGTAATAATTACGTGAATATCAAATACCCCCAAACTTATATTTTGCTAATCCTCGAGCAAAACAATAAAAATAAAATTCAACTCACTTTCACAGGAATCATCGGTTGCACTTACCTTAAACATGCAACAAGACTTTAAACCCCTAGATTACCTCTAGTCGATGAGTTATAGTCCCGTGAGGGTTTCCAGAAATGTTACCCACAAACATTATGATTCAATAAATTTAAAAAACATGGTAACTTGATCACTCTATCTACTATCCTCAGAGTAATCATCTAATTGCCAAAAAATTCAGAAAACAACTAACAGTGTCAGAATAATATATCAAAGAGTTTAACAACGATTTAATAGTACCCAAAGGTTAAATAAATTTCATCAATTATTCTCAACTCGAAGTGTGTGTGTGTGTGTGCATTTCCTATCCCCTATTTGAAAAAAAAATCAACATAACTTTCTTTTTATTAATAAAAATACGTCTAGATAACCTTTGGATAGTACGCTTCGACTACAAATCTCTCTTGTCACTCATAAATGAATCACTCAGAGATTGGTTTGTTATCACTCAGTTTATGTGTGAGAAAGAGAATAAGTTATGGAAACACAAACATCTCATATATAATAATCATGAAAAACAGACTCTTAAAAGAATGAAATGAATATGATCTCATGGACAGGAATATCAATTACTCTGAGAATGTTGAATCAAACTCCATAGTCCTTGTCTATTTAATCTCCACATCTATAAAATAGACCTTTACTTAAGATCAATTAGGTCTTTATTAGGTTGTAATGAGGCTAAGATTTTGGCTAACAGGAATTGTAGCACCCCGTAATTTTTTGTACTTACTGAAAATATTTATATTTTTGTGTGATTGTCTTCATTAATTTATGGACATACGTATGAGCTATTTGTTTGTCCATGTGATGTGTAGTTTGTTTATTTAAGAATTAATTTCCTACTTACCTTCCTCTACCGAATCTCGGGACGAGATTCTTTTGAGTTGTATATATTGTAATACCCGCCTAATTAGATAAATATAATAATTTCTTATTTATTAATTGTGGCATATATTGTAATCTCATTTATTGGGAAAAAGATTTTTTGTTTGCCATTACTAAATAGAATAAAAATGTGGGGGTAGTTTATAAATTGGTGTTATTGTTCTTTTGGGCTTGGGCTGATTTTTTTTATATTTTGGACTTGAGCTAGGTCTTCCTTGGGTTTGATATTGATTAGGGTTTTATTTTTTTTTGTGAAAGAGGGTGGGTGCATTCAAAAATTCGGTGGGGGCGAATAGCCACCCACCTTATAAAGAGAATTAGCCTCTTTCTCCTTTTTCTTTTCTCCTTCCTTTTCCTTTCTCCCCTTCTCCACAAATTCTTCTCCTTGGCAGCGAGCTCGATCCCACCGCCCCAAACTGGTTCCTTCTTCCTCACGATCTTCAATCTGTTTCAGACTTCTCTTCATTCTTCTGTGTTATTTCTCCTTGACAGTAAATTGAAGAAGAAATAGTGCGTGAGGCTGGACGGAGCTGGCGAGGAGCAGGCGAGAGGATGATAAGAGTTATGAACAGTGATTGCAAGGAGGCGAAGAGGATGACAGTGGTGCTGCGATTTGGGTGTTGTGATCTGGAGGGAGGCGATGAAAAGAGGTCTGCGATGGTGATGAGAGGATGGTGAGGGGTTGATCGATGGTTGGGTTTTGTATCTGTGTGTTCGTTGTATGTGAGGGAGAATGAGAAGGATCAGGGCAGATGGTTGTGTGGCTGCGTGAGGGTAAACTGTGATGATGGTTGATGGATGCAAAGAGGATGATGGTGGTGTGGGTATGAACAAAGGCATAAATGGATGTTGACGGCTGTGAAGGGATAAATTGCGAGTGGCTGTGAGGTTGTGATGAGGGATGTGATTGGGATGATGGCTGGATGGAGGCTTCGGGCTGCGATTGCGAGGATGGGGTTAGATGGACTGGATGGAAAAGAGGCGTGATTGTGACGATGGGTGACGACTTGCTGTGGTTGCAAGCGAGTGAATTTTGATCTTTTAAAAGGAGGTGGTGGAGATCGTGGAGATAGAAGAATTAGTGACGGTGCTTTTGGTGGTGATGGCTTGACGAGCAAGAGGAATGGGATGATGGCGTTGACTATGAAGGGTTATTGCGTGGATCCGTTGCGAAATCCTTTACGGTTTGCGATCTCTCCGATGAGTTCTCTTTTACCCCTTTCAGTATTTTTTTTATAGGCTCTCTCAGTTTGATCTTTGTGAAGAAATGTTCACAAACATGTGGTAATTGGTTATGTGTTTTTGGTGTTTGTTTATGACGTTTAAACAATGTATTATTTCTGTCTTTAGCACTTATTGCTTGGAGGTGTAACAACTCTAGGATAGAATTTGCATTTGTGCTTGTAGCTTTACTTTTTTTGTATTTGAGATGTGAGCATATCCTCTTTAAGTTATCCCTCTCCCTCATTTGAATCTACACAGTTTTTGCAGCTTCTAACTCCCAGAGTGTGTTATTTATACCTGACAAGGAGTCCTGTTGGATTTGAGTCTATAGTCCCACAACCTGGAGACTGCCGTTAGGATTAGTTGCCTCAATTGTTTCATCCATAAATATTTGTTTGGATTAGTTGTCACCCCACCTAAAGCCTGTGACAGTATCCTTAGGAGTTGTGTTACCTGTAACTTATCGCCAATTCAGACAAGATCAAACCTTGTTCGACTCTTTATTTTGAGCAGTTTGTCATCATATGTTCTGTAGCTGCCTTGTAACCTGAATTTTTCCCTCTCTAATGGTTTTATTTTAGCTCACTTAACACCATCTGAAAGAGTTTCCTCCATAGTTTTCTACTAGTTAATGCAGACAAGGAGATAAGTTTTAGTGGACTCGTTTTATTTCTGGTATTTCATTATTATGTTTAATGGTGGTGTATCATTAGTTAGTGTAATTTGAATTCTTTCATCTGTAATGCTACCTTAGTTGTCCTTCTGACACCATGTGTAAGAGGTTACCTCAGGTGTGGTCTAATTGTTTGTTTATATATATCTTCAATTCAGGCATTAGGTCAAAACTTTATTTTCGGCATTCGGGAGTTCATCAGTTGATTGTAGTGGTGGTTGTATTTGTAACATGAATAGCATGGTTAATGTGGTAGAGGAGTATAATACAGAAAGTGTAATTCTAATTCTGGTAGAGACATTGTTGGTAGAAACTTCGTTAGTTCCTTGGTGCTAGCTTTTGTGTTGAGTTGTTGATGGTTCTTTGGTGTTTAGCTGAAGCAGTTTATGAACTTACGTAGTACGGTGTAGTACATGAAAGATAGGTTTGGACCTACTATTTAATGGGTGACCACTAAAGTTTTTCCTAAATCGCAATCACTTGGTTGGTTGATAACTTGATAAAAACACAACCATCAGATGGGTAGTATTTTTCTGCATTGAGAATAATCAAGCAAGGGTATAACGCCTCGTATTTTTAATACTTAATAAATTCATTTGTTTGTACAGTTTAGACTGTGACATGCTTACTTGGCAAATGTGTCAAATATTACTTGTTCCCCAAAAGAATGGTGGATACTGTGGTTGATTTATTTATGGTTGACAAAGTGTCACCATAAAAGAGTTTTGAGTTTTAGTTGATATTTTTTTTTATGCTCTTTTCCACAACTACGAAAAAAAAATGTGAAAAGAAAAGAAATTTTGTATACAGACTTGCTTGTATACGTGTGATATTATTATGGGTATGCAGACTTGCTTGCATATCGATGCACCGTTCCATGTGCGTTCGGTTATACGTGTAGATTTAGAAAATGCTTGCCATGGATCGAACTTCGGGTGAGATGACATGTTCCTCGAGGTGGCACCCCACTTGGAACATGTACGCTCCGAGTGGTTTCGAAGACAAGGGAGGCACACTTGGGTGAGGTGTGTTCGGCACAAGGAGGATGGTGCGATTGTGGAAAAGTAGCGAGATTTCTTTTTGTGTATGTGCGTGATTACCTTAAAGGAAGAAACTAAATGCTCATTCGACCATTGAATGAGAACTACCTGTCTTCCTAAAGGTAGAAAATGTGTTTTGTTAATATTTCAATAATAATCTAATATAATTATGAAATGTATTGTTGTTGCATTTATGAGGATTGATAACTCATAAATTTTATTCATTAGTAATAAATAATGCATATTTATTTATTAGGATGATAACACCTTTGCCTCATGGAGGAACTATCTGGTGTGGTTGTTTATTGTTTTGTTTATTTTGATGTTGTCATGCGCGGATTTATTGATTTTGGGATGAAGATTTCTCACACCAGCTTTATTGCTGACCCGAGTGAGCTTTTGCTTCTTGGGTACATTCCTTTTAGAATGTAGCCGAGTAGTTTTTCAGGTTTAGAGATTTTGAGCTGCATTACTGGAGTTCCGCTAGTGAGCTAGCCATGTCAGTCTTCTCCGGGTTAGATTTTTATTTGTTTCAGTAATCTAGATTATGTTTAGTTCTTGCTGCTATTTGTTTCTGTTGCTATTGAATTCTCACGTCCCGAGTTTTGGGGGAAACGGATAATCCTACATGGATTTTTAGGATTTTCGTTTCCTTCGAAAATCGGGGCGTGACAGGAATGGAAAAAAAATATGGAAAAATTCTCTGAAAGTGGATACACCCTTTAATAAACACGTGAGGCTCTGAAGAATAAACCAATGTTGTACACCATTAATTTTTCTTCCTTCGAAATTCTTCTTCATATTTTTTTTCTTTTTCTTCGAAGCATCAATCTTTTATTCTTTTTTTTTCTTTTATAAAATCAACGACATGTTTTCCCCTTCTACACAATGAAACATTTTAGTCCCGGGTATTCATGGAATATGTAGTTTCAACTCTTTTTTATTTGCCCATTCCAAAAATATATCAACCATACACATTCTTAGAGACATTGGGTAAAGATAAAAAATAGTATGGGATATTACTCCCTAACTGGAGTAGGTAATGGAGATGGGATTCGTAAAGAAAAAGTCTATTTAAAGGCTCAAATGGCTGCAAACGGATAGTTATCATTAGGTAGGCTAAAAAGCTAAAGAACAGTTCAAAGAAAAAAAATGTCTATATCACTTCTTAAGCTCTAGTCGGTATTATGACATCTCAACTAAATAAACCAAGAAGTTCTAGTGTAATAATTCAATTTTAAAGTCATTATCAAAGCAATCAATAAAGGAAACAAGAATAATGAGATCATCAACGAAATAATGCAGACTCAAGTAAAGTAATAGTTTATTTAATAACCCTCAAGAAAAATAGTATGTCTTGAAACTCACAAGGGTTAAGTCTCCGCTATTATTCTAAGGCTTTTTAGTTAATTACTTACTGATTAACTTCAAATCATGCTAAATCGGCTTATAGTGCAAGAGTGGTCGGGTCGAAAAATATCATGAAATATATTTAACTTAAAGATAATATCAAACCTTATATTTTCCTATTGATATATAAAAGTGACAAGTGAAAGCGTGCATTTCTCAAATTTAAAGGCATACTTGAAAGCGCATTCTCTTCATTGGAAATGAACTCAGATTTTGAATGCATTTTCAAATCGAAAAATTTTCACACAATCATAATTAATTATGTATTCATCAATGGAGATTGAGTAGAATACAATAGACAATTGCGAAATACATTTCAGTTCAAAATTTTTGAAAAATGCAGAAAAACTCATAAACCTCATCCCCAACCCTAAACCAAACATTGTCCTCAATGTATAAAATGATGATCAAGACAAATGCAGAAAAAAGAAAAGATGAGAGTTAGAGTGATAATACCATGGGAACGTTTTTGCCAATTTCGACAAAATCGTCCACCAATGAATGCTAAAAACATAACAATTGTGGACTCATGATAAATTGATAAAAAAAATACATGACACAAAAAAATATACAAATGAAAAAAAGTTGCATGCATCAGTTGTAAGTCAAAATTGTTACGGAGCTAACGAGTATGAGTGAAATGCAACTAATAAGAACTCAAAAATCAATCAAGACTGACCATAATGACACAACTGAAGCTAGGCTGCCTCCTAGGAGCGCTTGGTTTAACATCGTCAACCCGACATATATTTTTCCTCATAAATGATGTACCATGAAATGATGAGGAAGAACATAGCAAAAACTCCCCCAAACCTAAATACTGAGTCCACAATGTTGACTAGATCATATAGCAACAACTGAAAAAGTTGAGAATCCGTCCAACATATAGTATCACCCACATGTAGCACAAAAGAAACTAACACATCCCCAAAACAACGAAGACGCCATACAAAATCATAGGGAAATGCAAACGAACGCACGGTAGTAAAGAAGTCATAGGGATCTGGAGCAGAAAGTTGTCACCAACATGGATATCCAGTAAATGACTCTTTCCTGCTCCTAAAAAGGTATATCCTATGTTTGGTGTCAAATCAGAAGATTGAATGTGTTGCACAATAGGATGGTCTAAACTAAAATCATCCCTTAAAAACAAAGGATCCACATAGGTAGCGCCAGTCACTATTAAAGGGATGGAAAGAGGTATGTCTATAGATATATCAGGTGGTACAAGCTCATCATAACAAAATGAATTGCACAAAGATGATGAGCTAGATAGCTCAACAACACCCCCAAACCTGGAATCAACACTATCTATGGGATGTATTCTCTCCAAAGAATATTGAGAATCAGACTTCATGTAGGAGTCACTAGGAGGACATATGTCAAATGGGTCATCATGAAAAGGCGAGAAAGGGAATGGGGTAAAAAGCCCAATAGTATCAACAGAAGGGTTCAGTTTTGACACACTAAGTAGAAGGAGTTCCTATTTAGGCTTCCATGTGTAACCCGGATCCATAATAGGGGCTGAATCAAGCAAAGCAGTCACTTCCCTAATGGAATCATCAATATCGAAGTCTAAACCGAAGCGAGTCAAACATGCTGCTAAGGGATCATCTGATGCAGACTCCAATAAGGAATTCTCCACCGAACTCTCAATCATGTTAACTTCACAAACCTCCTCGGACTCAGGAGGTTGTTGGTTTACATTAAAAACATTGAGTACGGTCATGTTGCCAAATGATAGTTTCATGATTCCATTCCTACTATTAATAATAGCATTAGATGTGGCAAAAAATAGACGACCCAAAATAACTGGAATGTGACTGGATGGGTTATGAACAGGTTGTGTATCAAGAACTATGAAGTCCACTAGAAAATAGAATTTTTCAACCTTAATGATCACATCCTCTATAACACCGCGGGGAATTCTGATTGACCTATCTGCCAATTGCAGTGTTACTTTAGTCGGTTTTAGTCCGCCGAGACCTAATTGCTCATAAACAGAGTATGGCAACAAATTAACACTCGCCTCCAAATCCAACAATGCCTTATCAATCATATGATCACCGATAACACAAGAAATAGTCGGGCACCCAGGATTTCTATACTTAGGCGGAATTCTATGTTGAATAATTGAGCTTACTTGCTCAGCGAGGAAGGCTCTCTTTTGCATATGTAGCTTTCGCTTCCGTGTGCAAAGATCCTTCAAAATTTTGGCATAGATAGGAACTTGCTTAATAGCATCGAGCAATGGAATATTAATGCGAACTTGTTTAAAATTTTCCATTATATCGTTAGCATTTGTTCCTTTCTTTGCTGGAGCTAACTGTGATGGAAACGGTGCCCTAGGAAAATAAGATGCCTGAGTGGGGTCAGAGTCAAAAGGCACATCTTTAGAAGGTGAGGCTTTATCAGCCTCCTTGTCAGATGGATATGCAACCTGCTTTGACTTAGACGGAGATGCAACGACATTCGAATCGGGCACTTGTACCCAATTGTCAACCTGTTTTCCACTCCTAGTGGTAGTAATAGATTGGACATCTTCATGGCATGACTCAGATGTACTACCAACTGTGAATTGACCCTTCGGGTTTGGAACAAGTTGACTAGGAAATCTCCCTAGCTCTCTCTCAGAAAAAGACTGGGCAATCTTATTCACAACTATCTCAAGTCTATTGAGGGCTTGAGATTGGTGTTAATTCGTGGCTTTCAACTCAGATGTGTCCTTAGAATTCTGCTCAATTATACTTTCTGAGAGCTGCAAAAATCGATTAACCATTTTCTCTAAACTTGATGTGTTGGATGGAGGAACTTGGTTAAGGTGGGGCCTAACAGGGCTAGAGGCTTGAGGAGCATGGGAGACAACAATAGGTCCCCCTTGGTGTGGGCCATGGGCCCAGGGAAGATTTGAATGCTGAGTATGGACTGTAATAGTTAGGTTGTGAATTACCAGGTCGCCACATAGTGTTAAAAGAGTTGACTTGCTCAGCATAATACGCAAGATAATCATTTTGCAAGTCACAATTAGCTATTGTATGACCAGGACTCTAACATAAAGCACAGACCTCAGATGAAGCGTTTGTGGGAGGTGCACGTTGAGTCACATTAAAAAATGCATCTATCTTTTGAGCGATAGTCATAACAACTTTCTCTAACTTCGAGGTAGAAGATGGGTGAACAGATGGATCTCTAATCTCATATATACCGCCCTTACGCCTATCAGACTCCTTTCTTGAATAATCCCATTGCTTAGAAATTTCAGAAAATGTCTCAAAGAATTCCCTTATTTCATTGATGCTTATTTTCATTAGTGACCCACTACTAGTGGCATCAATCATATGATGATTTTGAGGAGTTAAACTGTCTTGGAAGTATTGAACTAGTCGCCACTTCTCAAATCCGTGATGGGGACACCTGATAATGAGTTCATTGAACCTTTCCAACATTCATAGAAATGTTCGCCCTTTTTTTGCTCAAAATTAGATAAATCTCGTCGGAGGGCATTCGTTTTATGAATGGGGAAGTATTTTGTCATGAAATTTCTTGACAACGCATCCCATGATGTGAAAGATCATGTCTCTAATGCATTTAACCATGGTTTCGCCTTATCTTTCAAAGAAAAGGGAAACAACCTAAGACGGACCGAATCGTCAGAAAAGTTCTGGTACTTCGGGGTGGCGCAAATGTCAAGAAACTCTTTGACATGAAGATAAGGGTCTTCCTTCTCAAAACCATAAAAGAAGGCAGCAGATGAATAATAGATGGTTTGAGTTCGAAACTGTTTGCATGTGTCTCAGGTAAGACAATGCAAGACCTGCAATACTAGGAAAAGGGGCGAAGTAATCCTTAAAGACATTCCCTTCAGCCATCTCAGTGAACAAGGATGATGAACCTAAATAGGTAATGGGGACTTCAAAGAACTCTTTGTAGTCTTGTCGAACAAGCCTACTCTTAGAATCACGCACCTAGGTATGCATAAACTACTGGATATCGAAAGTTCAAAGTCAACACTCCTAAACAGGCTTCAAATATTTTTTATTTTTTTTATTTTTTTAAATGCAAGCCTAATCGCTATATGAAGATGACCTAACTCTAAATAATAAAAACAACGAAACCCTAAATGATGCACAAACAAAATAAATGGCAGACGGCCTTAGAGCTTTTCTTTACTAATGCAGGGCTGAAATTCAATTCAATTTACCTAACCGTGGGAAATGCATTTTCCTATCAATCTGCCACTACAGAGTTGCTCCTACCTTTTTTCCACTATCTAGCTCAAAGAGAAATGCCAGTTCAAGAACTATTCCCAAATGGGATATGTTCCTTCACTCGACCACTTTAAGCTATCAAACGTCCAAAGAGGGTCCCTATGAACGTCACACCTGTCCTAGATAATTATCTTGCTACAAATTTTAAATAGTGAAAGCCTAGGTTCCTAACCCTAAAATAGATGGTGATTAACCTATCCGCGGGAGTGGGGATAGAAGTTTCAACTCAATCCTGCCACTATTCAAATTTGCATGCAATACTACCTAGAACAAGCTAAACACAAGTGTTCACACAGAAATCGCGTGCAGATGCGGTGGGTAGAAGTTACCTCTGGCATGAACCTCTTTCGGGTTACTTGCGACGCCGAGTAGAAGTCAATTTCTTAAAGTTTTCTCGCGAATCACAATATTTCACTTCGTTCCCACTTGAGCTCCTATGTGTGTGACCACTCGCAAAAATAGTTCAAACTCAAGCAAATAAAACAAATAAGAAAGTTACTCGTAACACTGTTCCTAAAAAAAAAATAAACCTAATTTATAAACTAGCAAAAACAACCTTAGATTTCGATTGTACCGTTACAATCCCCGGCAATGGCGCCAAAAACTTGATAGTGATTTTATTAACCTAAATTAATAAGCTAATAAACCCTACTTGAAATACCGCAAGTGCACGACTGTCTAACTAGTAGACAGTGGTAAACACGGGTCGATCCCACGAGGATTGACGAGACAGTCGAATTCTAAGACTTATTTAAACTGATTTAGACTTGGGGGTTACAACAGATGGAAATTACTAAATTAAGATAACTAAATTGAACAACTAAAAATTAAATTGATAAGATGATGAAGGAGTAGACCAAAAGATCGAATCCACCACAGGTTCTTCGAGATTTATGTAATCCAAATCATTGTTTTCAAGAATCAACACAACTAACCTAAAGATTAATCTAAGTTCGCAATTGATTTTAGCAAAGGCATAACCCCCTAGCATTGCATGTCTTTCTACGGCACACGCAATCACAGGTTTATTTTAACTAATTCTAAACCCCTAGTATTGCATGTCTTCTTACAGCACACACAATCACATATTCAAATTAATTGATTAAAGCATGCTTCAAATATCAACAAAAGGGAACTTCTAACTACTGATTAGTCTAGATAATTTTTCCAGTTGTAATTAGTTAAAGAAAATTATTAAAATTCAGAAATCAACTGTGTTTAACGTTCAAGCATATAGAAAACAATAAATTCAGATACGACAAACTCAAGGAAACCATGTGGTTTCATCTGCGCCTCGGCGTGGGGTCTAGAATATCACGGTGGATGACATCACAACACTGGTGTAGGCGGAATCCATCACAGCACGAACACGCATCCCAATAAATAGTTGTTGGTGGACTGTGGTGGCTCAGACAGAAATCGAGTGTGCGAACAGCCTGATTTGGAATAGTTACTGTGCGGTGGTACAAAGCAAAGTCTGGGTGCAAATAACAAACAGATTCGAAAATCAGTTGGTTCCCGCAATTTTTCCTGAGCCTTCGTCTGCAGTGAGCTTCAACGCGCTGTTGCTTCCTCTTCGCTCCTCGCGAGCTTCTTCTTCCTCCGACCGGCTCTGAAACCTACAAGAGACATAGAGATGGTAAGGGAGACACAAGAGAGAAAATAAATGATGAACGGGAGAGGAGCAGGGGTTGCTCTGCTGCTGCGTTGACAATCCCCGCCTGATGCCTCTTGTGATGGTGGTCGAAAGAGAGGGAAACAAGGAGGGATGATGCTCGTGAGGGAGAGGAGGTGATGGTGAAAGCTAGGTGGTTTGTTGGCTACAAGATAGAGGAGGGAGCAGGGGCGGTGATGGTGGTTGTTGTGCGTCAGTGGCTGAAGATGATAGAAAGGAACAGGGGATGAATAGAAGAGGAGGATATCGGTGATGGTGGTGTTGGTGAGGTGAGGTGCGCTGCTTGACGGTGGCTAGGTGAAGAGAAAAATAAGAAAACAGGGGAAGAAAAGGGGCGGTGATGTTAGTTTGGCATGATGGAATAGGAAGGAGAAAGACGAAGAGGTGGTGATCGCGGGATGATTGCGCTGTCAGTCCTCCTATCGAGCGAGGATCGCCGGCAGGGTGGATGTGGCGTGGTGGCCGGAAAAAAAGAGAAGGAAAAAGGAAACGTAGGAAAAGAGATTCCCGGAGGAGAAGGGAGAGAGGAAGCCTAAATAGGGTTCTCCTCTTTCTTTGTTAGGTTGGGTTTGGGTTTCTAGGTCAGCTTTCGGGCTTGGGCTTAGGTTAATTTAGGTGGACTTAGGTTTGTTTGGGTTAGGTTTAAACATGTGACCTGCTACTTTATACCACGATTTGAATCAACCAATTGATCATTCCTCAAATTGTCGCCTTAATGCGATTTCATCGTTCACGCTCAAATTCCTACAAAAACATGAAAACGAAATAATTAGAACAAAATATAATAATCGAAACACTAACATATATAAATTAAGGGATATATTATGTAATAATTATGTGAATATCACCAACTTACGCCACGAGGCTGCCATTACGCTGCACCGAAACAGATAGAATGTTCCCAGATCTAACCGGATCACGCAGAACAATCTGAACTAGAGCCGGGCCGAGTGACTATAGAAGCATCACCTTCACGCGACACTGGAGCAATTTTCTCTTCAACACGGTGAAACGGAAAGACCAAGGCAAGCGGGGATACAACCCCCCATCACTCTCCAGTAACCTCTGTAAACATCAGCGAAGCTCAATAGTTCCCTGAAAATACCAACAATCCACAAAGGTCGTTCGAATTCACTTCAGGACCAGGATCAATTTCTCTCCATCAAAATTCAGTCTATGTTAGTTGTTTATTTCCCTTTCCATAGTCAATGTAGTGTTTTAGTTCTTAAAGACTTATGTGATTTGCAATCATTTAAGAAATAAATAAAGAATTATGAAGATAAACTCTATTGATTACTGAAAAGATGTAACAACAAGCACCCAGAGACGGATACAAAAGACTACATACTACAAGCATCTGAATCCAGTACGACATGGAGTAAAGATAAACAACCCTACTACTTAAGGTACTGAAAGAAGATTCGGTTCTGCAACCTCTCTGAGAAAGAGCAAGAGCAGGATGAAACATCATGTTCACTTCGATGCCTCGACAGACATACCTCTCAAATATGGTCTGAGGTGGTACAAAATCGGCAACCAGGAGTATCGCAAAAATTTACGGCCAACTTACACGCTCGATCCGCTCAATCGGATGAACTTGGGACAAGTATCAGACTGGCACAGTTTGCATGCACCTTCCGGCTGCAGGGATGAGAAGGGCGTCTAGAAGTCAATGGCCCAATCCAGTGGACCATGTCCAACTACTCTCCGTCTTGAGATCCCGAATTCCAACGCAAGTCGAGACAACGAGGTTAATCGAGAAGTGGTGGAGGTGACCACTTCGGAGTTGGGCGATGGTATTAACTCTGAGATTAGATGTTATAGAACAATGACAAGGCACCACCATCACATAAACGACAGACTCTTCCCTTGGAAGAGAATGCGTACTTCTCCGCAATATGATAAGAAATTACGGGATCTTAGCAGATCAACTACGTGCCCACCTAGAAGAGGTGACCATGCATAACAACGATTATCACCTTGCCCGATCAATACAAATGTCAGAACATTCGAAAATTCCTGTGATGGAGATATCTCTTCAGCCTTTGGAAAACCTAAAGTATTTCCTTCAAGCAAGAACATTAGAAGAAATACGTTCTGCAGAAGATAGTGCCTACAACGATTGGAAATATCATTATATAGACATGATGGTTCACCAAACGAGCGCTTCAGCATTAAAGGTCGGCATTGAATACTATGGGAAACGAGGAGACGACGGTTCCCAAGAAAATAGTATTTCACCACATGCCTAACACGAGCACTAGAAATCTTGATCAACTCTGACACACGGATCGTACCTACAGTTCACTAGTTGATTTAAGATAATTTTGTCCACACAACACACCATGCTAGTGGACGTAGGTTCGCACGCCCTCTAGTAAGCATAAACTCTCTCTAATCAGGCAGGCTTAGTCACTCAAGGCTGATGACAATGGCTTATGGTTCATCCCGACACCTAGCCCGCCTAGCGCGGATCCCGATGGTTTAGGAAGTGGGAGTCTAATCAGCGTTTTCACGCAAGGATCATCACCCCCTTCGCGATCAATGATCGTCGAACCCAATCAGGTAAGCCTAGTTGGTGACGACTAGCAACGAAAGCTTTTGAACAAAGTCCAGACTTGTAGCCCCACTACGCAGGCGTAGATTGTTTGGAAGACGGGAGCCTAGTCAGTCCTGAACTAATTTTGATGGCTCGCCGCGGACCACTGCTTTTCAGCTTGGCTGCCAAATTACAAACCTCAGACCTGTAGTCCCTACTGCCCAGGTGTGGATGGTTTGGAAGGCGGGAGCCTAGTCAGTCCCGAACTGATTTCGGCGGCTCGCTAGGGTTGAACAAAAAACGACCGAACCAATCGGTTCGGTTTAAGTTCGGTTCGATTTTAAAAACTTCAAAACCGAAGTGGTCGGTTTGGTTTTAGTTCAATTTTAGTCGATTTGATTCGATTACAGTTTGCATAAATTAGGATCGGTTCGATTTTGTTAATTGTCGGTTCGGTTTTCAACTCTACGGCTCACCGCAGGACCACTAATTTTTAGCCTGGTCGTCGAATTACCAACCCTGGACTTGTAGCCCCCACTGCGCGGGTGCAGATAGTTTAGAAGGTGGGAGCCTAGTCAATCCCGAACTGATTCTGACGGCTTGCCATGGGACAACTGCTTTTCAGCGTGGGTGCCGAAAACACCCCAAATTTGTAGCTTGATACGCACAAGTGTAGATGATTTGGAAGGTGGGAGCCTAGTCAGTTCCGAACTGATTACGAAGGCTTGCCACGAGAACACTGCTTTTCAGGCTAGTAGCTGAACCCCTTCGTTCGAACTTGTAGCCTCCACCACACGGGTATAGATGGATTGAGAGGTGGGAGACTACTCAGTCTTTTACTGATGTCGATGGCTCACCACGGGACCACTGCCCTTCAGCATGGTCGCCAAATCCTTATTACCCGAACCTGTAGTCCACTCTATTCAGACATAGATGGTTCGGAAGGTGGGAGCCCCAAACAGCAGCCGCAAAGATAAATTCCAGCTCAGTCAGTGTCTTCACGCTCAGACGGACTGGTATTCTATTATCAGCAAAAGCCACTCACGCCGACAAATAGATCGTCCAACCAATGCCCGGATAGATGCTGAATAGAATGTCAACCCGAGCTTACGACGCCTGACTCAGTACAAACGCTCCAACATGTATGTTCGGCTATCACAACTCGCCTATGGTAGCAGCCGCAGTCGACAAATTAGACAAGCAAGATAAACCTCCAGCAGCTTACCTTGAGGACAAGACATAGCTCGGGTAACACAACCCTCGGCTAAACTGTTTGCGACATGCCTACTATCAGACATGACTATGCAACAGTGACTCTGAGTCATTCGCAGCGCAAACGGTCAAGCTCTCAGCAGCAGACAGACCATTCGACTTCCTATCAATCCGACCGGCCTATACCAAAGTAAGACAACAAGGTGAAATGAAAAACGCACAATAGAGACAACGAATACAAAACAAGTACATAGTGCAGTCAAGATAAAACTGTTTTCATTAACAAACAAAGCAAAATGGGTACAAGTACACAAAGTTTACTACTGATCAGGAGAAGGTACAGAAATAGAAGAGCCAAGCTTAACGGAGGAAGGGGCAAGGGTCACGTCCATACACGCCACGACTTGAGCATCAGGGGCAATCGAACCCTCTGAGTCTTAGCAACAACAACTAACTGCTCCGACCTTTTCTCTTCAGCCTGCTTCCTCAGCCGCTCAATTTCATATAGTGCATCGGAGTACAGCGCTTGCATGTGCGAAAAGACACGCTACATGGTATACACCCTCTCACGAGCCGCCTTGACTTCTGTTTTAGCAACGACCACTTGGCTCAAGTGAGACATACCCAGCATAAGGTACTTTAAACCCTTATCCATACGCCCTTCTAGCATATTATCCTCGGGTTTTGGAGCGTAATCCATCAGCCAACTATGACACCTACTTATATGTTTCCTCAAAGCATACTTCACGTCAACCTCCCGATGCCAGACCTGGGTGTTCATCTTTATTAAGTTTAGCGCAAAGAGGTTGATCCGCGCATCCAAATGAAGCTCCCCCGGATCAGGAATTACATCGAAGTCACCACTGTTCCCAGGCTCTTCTCCGCAAATTTTCCCTTGTCACAAACAACGGACCCTTTAGTGCGAGACGGCTTAACAGGATTCGGAGGAAGCGATTTATCCAAAGGACCCTCCAACACCTTGAGTTGTGGCCTGGAATGAGACAGTCAACAATGCAGACTACAAGAAACTTGGCCTGTGCCACCACGACCATTATCAGACAGCACACCAGCAGGACGGTCAGGTTCCAAAACCTCAGGCGAATCTTCAAGGGAACCTTTTTTAGAAATTGTCCCGCGCGAATTGGCACTGGCAGAGGCCGCCATTGCAACCCTCATCAAGCACTCATTCAAAGCTTTCGCCTACACATCACTGAGATTCGACATCTCATCGACCCCTGCAAATCGGAAGTAGTATTTTTCCCAGCCAGATACATCGGCCTCCGCTCTGACTGGCTGATCAGACTCATGCTCTTCACTCACTAGAGTAGGTCATGTTGAAGACAACCCAGTTCTGATGTGAAACCTCTTCGAACTCATGAAGGAAGCAAGCGTCTCAGACGGCTCCTCCACGCCAAACAACACAAGAGCTTTGGCCTCAGTGGCCTTCCTCTTCCTTGAAGGGGCCCTTCCTTCAAGCCTAACTCGCGATGTTCGTTAAAAAGTATGGGCCACGTGTAGTTGTCCCACAGTCCATTGCGAATGAAGTTTGGAACGGATATAACATGCACCACATTCCTTATTGACAAACCACGAAACGTCTCCATAGTGTTCTATTCCTCTATGGTAAGAGGAGTAGTGGGAAACCGTCATGCGAATAAACATGAGCAACGATTAGCATGCAATCAAGTGCAGCGAAACCAAAAGAAAAGCAATACTTCTGTCAAAACTTGAAGTCATCTTACAAACGATGTTACTCTTCAATCGAGGAGAAGTCAGCAACTAGATCACTCGTGGAGTCACGTGGACGCCAGCTTCCCTCACCTTAATCATAATGAAAAGGATGATTTTGTATCCATTAGGCCTCAACTGGGCCGGAAGAATCCCAAGGAAGTCCAAGAAGTCCCAAATCACATCCAGAACGGAAAAGCGTACTCCGGTTTGAAGCATCTCCTGGTGCAAGCAGATGAACCCCGCTGGTGGCGACATTGGCATCTGGTCACCCCTCAGAACAGACAACGACGGGTCCTCAGGGACCCCAAACTCCGTACGGATCTCAGCAAGACCGAGTTCAGAAAGCAGCCTATCTTAAAAAAACTCAAGGTCCCTGGCCAAAGTTGTGTCATCAAGAAGGTTTTGTTGAGCCATGAAGAAAACGAACAATCTTTTTAGTCAGAAGATGAATAGAACAATATCTTCAAAAGCAAAAAAAATAGAAGGGTCAGACTCCGCACAACAAATGACCTAAGTAGGGATTAGGTTGCCGCCTATTTTTCACTGAACCGATGCACGTTCATTAAATGCGGCACGCGGCTCAAGCAACGATTCAGACTCAATAATCATGAGCGGCGTATATTTTCAAGAGATTACTAAGCGAATCGATGTGATAGCCCACTAACTCGGGGGAGTAGCTGATGATACACCAAAACGATCACGTCCCTGAGCCATACACATGTCATGATGATCTCGAGGAATTACAGGACCCAACGTCAGCCCAACACTGATCAAGCCCATGCGGTTCTAAGCCTGCCTAATGCAGTCCGCCAAACGGACCCGAACTCTTATAGTTCGCTAAGCCCACGTGTCTCATAGCTATCCTCAATACTCGTAAGCCCTACTACGGCAAGTATCTCTAGGATCAGCTTCAAACAGGCAACTACAACAGCTCTCCGCCTCCAACAAAGAAGCAAATACTAGAGTACGTATCACGCAAGGAAACTTCCTCTTACGGATGACCCTCTGATAGGGAACTATCTCTCACGTATCTAGGAGTACAGGGCTAATAGGGAAATTCCCATCTATAGCACGACTCCTAATTAGAGAAGGATCTCCATGAAGATCTCCTTCCTAAACTACGCCATCGATGGCCTGGTCGAACCAGGACTCGTGCACTATAAATAAGACATGAGGTTGGTAAGCTAAGGTACGTTAAAAATTCTCTGTTTACAACATTACACCTTCCTGAAATCCCCGTACGACTTTAGCATCAGAGTGCCATCGACCACCACAACAGTGGTCCGTGGCTCATGTGCGTTACTTGTGTAGGTCAGCAAAACTAGGTCAAAGCATAGAGTGAAAAATGATTGCATCAGTTATTTATGCTAGATATAATAGGATATGTGTTATATGCATTCTGCATATGAAGAATCGAATGTTAGTTTTTTGTTATGTGACTCGGGATTTATGTGTTGTGTGCTAGGTTTTGTGTATTTGTCGTTTTTCCAGTTGAGGGTTTTTTTTTCGATACGGGAAAATCTAGGTCTTTTCTTTCTAGACAGTTAGTTGTTAGAGACCGTCTAGAGATAGTGCCTTTACTGGAACCCTTGTGTGTGTGTCCCCTTTGGGCAGTTCGGTTTGGTTGTGGGAGTATTGTTCCCATTTCGAGTTTTCCTTATTGGGCACACCTTCGTGTTTGACTTTATTGTCATGGTTTTTAGGGTTATCATTTGATTCTAGGGATGGATCGGATGTCGAATCATCTAGTGATGTTAGCGCCACCTGATGTTTTGCCTCGTGTGTTGGCTTGTGAGCCAGATTCTGTTTCTGTGATTTCGATTTTTCTTGTCTCTTTTGAGATTTCTAGTCCCAACACCAGTTTTGTCGAGGTTGTGTGTGAGTTCCCTAATGTTTTTTGAGAGATTTTTGGTCTCCATCCTCGACGCGAGGTAGAGTTTAGGATTGACCTTGTTTCTAGTACTGCACCTATATCAAAATCGGCGTGCAGACTTGCACCTAAGCAATTGGAATAGATGAAAACACAACTTGATGATTTACTTCGTAAGGGGTTTCTTCGGCTGAGTAATTCTCCTTGGGGAGCTCCATTAATATTTGTGACTAAGAAGGATGGATTGTTGACGATGTGCATGATTATCAGAATTTGAATAAAATGACCATAAAAAATAAGTATATATTGCCTTGAATTGATGATCTGTTGGATCAGCTGAAGGGAGTCATAGTGTGTTCACAATTGGATTTGCAGTCTGGGTATCACCGGATGAGAGTTGAGGAACACTCCGTTCCAATTATAGCATTTCAGACTCGTTATGGCTTGTAAGAGTTTTTGGTGATGCCATTTGGATTGAGGAATGCACTGGCTTTCTTTATGGATTTGATCAATAGATTGCTCAATCCGTACTTGGACAAGTTTGTGGTAGTCTTCATTAACAATATCTTGGTGTATTCAAAGAGTTTAGAAGAACACAAATAGCACATTCGCATTGTGTTGCAGACACTCAAAGAAAATCAGTTGTATGAGAAGTTCAGTAAGTGTCATTTCTTGGAGCCCGAAGTTCGTTTCTCAGACATGTCATTTCTAGTGGAGGTATTGCAGTGGATCCCGAGAAAGTTGAAGCAATGAAGTCTTGGAGACGTCCAAGTAGTGTGATAAAAATCAGTAATTTTTTGGGTTTGGTTGGTTATTATCAACAGTTCATCGAGAAATTTTCACTGATTGCAGCACCACTCACTCTGTTAACAAGGAAGAATGTTCATTTTATGTGGTTAGAGTAGCGTGAAGAAGCTTTTGAAACTTTGAAGCTTCGGTTGACTTCAACACCAGTTTTGACAATTCCAACACCTGGCAGCCAATGGAGATCCCGACATGGAAGTGGGAGTACATTCCCATGGATTTCGTCAAAGGACTTCCACGGTCTAGGAAGTGTCATGAGTCGATATGGGTCATTGTTGATCGGTTGACGAAGTGTGCACATTTCATTCCTATTTGTACACATCAGATGACAGACAGTCTAGTAGTGTTGTTCATTCGGGAGATAGTCCACTTTGATGGGTCACCTGTATCGATTGTATCTGACCGAGATTCGATTTTCACAACCCACTTCTTGCAGAACTTTTAGCTGGTATGGGTACTAGATTGGACATGAGTACATGATATCGTCCACAGACAGATGACTAGTCTAAGAGAGTGAATCAGGTAGTGGAAAACATGCTTAGAGCGTGCATCTTAGACTTTGGAGGAAGTTGGGAAGATCACCTACTGTTGTGCGAGTTTTTGTACAACAACAACTACCATGTAAGTATTTGCATGACACCATTTGAGGCACTCTATAGACAACCGTTTAGGCCCTCTATTTGTTGGGCAGAGATTGGAGAGTCAACTTTGATGGGGTTGGATGTGATCAGATAAACTACAGAGCAGATTCATCTGATTAGAGCGCTTTTTTGACCACCCAGACCAAATAGAAGAGTTATGATGATAGGAGGCATAAGGAGTTAGAGTTTCCAGTTGGCAACCGAGTCTTTATGAAAGTTTCCCCGATGCGCGATGTTGTTAGGTTCAGAGGTTGAGGGAAGCTTGCACCGAGATATGTAGACCGTATGAGATTAGTGAGAGGATTAGATCAATAGCCTACAAATTGGCTTTGTCGCGGAGTATGTCTAGTCTCCACGACGTGTTTCACGTATCCGTGTTGCGGAAGTGTTTGGCAGACCCGTCAAAGACTGAGGAGCCCACTGAGTTGGAGATTTCTAATGAGTTTACTTATCCAGTGACGCTTGTAGCAATTATTGATTATGATGTGAAACAACTTCAGCGAAAGGCGGTGAAGTTGGTGAAGGTCCAGTAGAATCACCGAGAGGGTGAAATGACTAGGAAATTGGAGGATTAGATGAGGCAGAAATACTCTGAGCTTTTAACCAAGTTTTTATTGGCGTTGCTTTGTCTGATCTCGATGACAAGATCTTTTTTTAGGTGTGTATGATGTAACACTCATAGTTTTTTTCATTTGTTTTATTTGCGTAATTTTGTTTTAAATTTAGTTAGATTTAAATTTTGTTTTAAAAAAATAATGAGTTTTGGAGGGTTGGTGCCCTCAAAAATCTTATGGGGGAAAATAGCCATCCAATATAAAAACCAACTTTCCCCTTTTCTCTTATTTTTCTTCCTCACGTCTTTTTAGGTTTTGTTCTCCCTTTGCTTCTCCGGCGACCTCGGCTGCAATCAAGCGATTCATCTCTTCTTCCTTTTCCCCCCTCTTCCTTTCGATTTCCTACTCAAAATATTAGAGTCTTAGATAGATAGCTCGATCGAGCTATCGACGACTGTCCGAGCAACCCAGCTCCGATCAGTCTTCTAGTGGTGTCAACTGAGGCATTTGGAGGGAGTAAACCCCACATGCAAGGGTGGTTGAGTAGTTGGCTGGAAATTTCAAAAAATCAGGGGGATTTTCTTGTCAGGGAGGTTCACCGGCGCAGATTCGCGAGGTGGTCAGGTGGGTAAGTTGCAATTCGCCCTCATGGTTCAGTGATCTTGTTCCGACCTGTTGTGCTGTTTGGAGCCGATCATAACGGTGTAGGGTGTTTCTCAGAGAATGTTCGCCAAATTTTGGGCTTCGTCGAAGTGATCACCGATAAGTAATTTTCTAGTCATGCGCCAGACTGTTACTTCTTCAATTTTCCATTCTTCGGCCAGTTTGCTCATCACTGGGTCTGTCTTTGCAATTTTAAGGAAGGCAGATTCATTGTTCAGCGAATTGGGCGTTCGGTCGGTAGGATTTGGGTTTTAAAAACTCATTCCGCTCAGGTGAGTGTAACTATAATGTCTATTTTGAGAAATTTCTATTTTAGAATCTTAAACTGAACTGGTGCATTATGCATGTGATTGTGTGATTGAACCCAAGTTAGGGATTTGACCCTTATGAGGTTGCAGATATTTTGATTGCTATATTGGTTCCTTTGTGAATGAGTTTATGGATCGAGTTTTCTGAAAGTATGATATACATGAATGAAATGGAATAGTGGATGGATATAAATGTGCTTAGGCTTTGGTAAAACGCCAATTGAGTTTATACGCAATGTTTTAGAGTCTACTTCGTATGACACGGTCCGACTAGTGTCCAAACTTAATGGCCTGATTTTATTTGCAAAATTGTGTTGACTCAGAAAGAATTAGGTTATAAGGCCTATGTCATCAATTCATGTATTTTACTGTAGTTTGTAGAGTCTTGAACCTGTATGACTGTTCGACTCGAGGGACTTTATTGTTGTGATTTGGGTCATGTTGAGACCCTAGTGTAGTTGTAGACTTGTGAGGATTGTCTAGTTGCTTATTGTTACACATATGTGATGTTAGATTTTGTATAGTCTTGTAGTACGTACATGATGATATTAGTGTAAGTGTTTTTACCCCACTGTAATGCATGTTGTGCTGATGCTTTGGAGCTTGCTCAAATCGTGAGTTTGGTGGAGATTTGAGATGACTTGCATCTACAGACATTGTGGAAGCTATTGCATGTGGCATGTTTTAGAGGCGCGGTGAGCTTCTGCACACGCTTGCCACTAGATAGTACATTAGGACGGGTCCTGAAGGACGTGCTTTGAAGATTACTCGCATTCCCTCCCAGAGCGCTTGAATTTGATTTGTGTTAGGTTGGTCATGTTAGGCCAATTACTAGAGACATTAGAATTTGTATCCTGACATATGGCACCCCATTAGGATTCAAACAAGTTCAAATATTGGTTCATGTTGTGGGATGTGTCTAGGTGAGACACATTTGTAGGGTATGCGTATACGTACAATATGAGACACTTACATAAGGATTTATTATGGTTTCTACTTTATTGCCACACATGGGAGGCTTTGCAAGTTTATGATATTTTCTATGTTCGAATCACCTGAAACTTAATATGTTTGAATCATCTTATATGAGTAGCACATCTTCTAAACTAGTATTTACCGTTTAGCATAAAATGTCTTGTTGTTGGTGCATGAATTTAGAAACGTTATCCTTAGAGACACGGCGCGACTCGAACTCTAGAAACATGTGTTAAAACACCATTTTTATGTTACGAATCATGCATCTAGGATTGCACAGTTATTCATTATTGTGTCGTATGGCCTCCTTCTACATAATGTACTGATTTTCATATTTAGTTTACTCACACCAGCTAGCTTTGTGTTTTGTTGACTCTGCAAGGGGTGTGCTTCTATTGGACTGTAGGCAGTGTTGTTGTTCCTGTTGATCGTGCCGCTTAGGCCCAGTCTCGAGTTGTAGACTAGTGTTGTGCTGTTTAGTCATGTCCACCCTGTGCGGGTATGTTTCTCTTTCGTTGTACTTTTATATACTTTGTTAATACTGGATGTTTATATATATTGGTTTTGTCGTTGACGCAAGTGCTGGGCGAATTGAATACTTTTTATTTTGTTAATTTTTTTTTTTATCATAGTTGATTATTTTCTGTTTTGTTTCTCGTTTCAAGAATATGTTATATTATAATGTTGTGTCCGGTTACGATCCGCCTGTGATTACGAATTCAATTCACGTGTCGGCACGTTGTGGGTCCCATGGCCGGTCGGGGCATGACAGGAAGTTACAACCATCAATGGCTCCCAACCTGCCACATGTCCCACTCATTTACAAGCAATGGCTCCTGACCTGCCACGTCTCCCACTCATTTACAACCAGTTAGCTCCCAACACGCCACATGTCCCAATCTTCTGCGAGCAGTTGGCTCATTCTACCTCTATAAATAGCCAAACACAAAGTCATTTCTGGGTAACACTTTTTTGAATCTCATTTCTTTCTAAGAAAGAAACAAACACCTTTTTTAGATTATTCTACTTTAGCATCAGAATCCCTGTGACAGGCAACTCACCGGTGTTCAAGAATATTTCTTCATATCATGTAGATTGTTCCGCTTGACCAACACGTGATCCGGTGAAAATGTGCATCCACACCTTCCTTCCATAATTAATTAATATTAAGGGTTCAAACAACTCCAAAGGGTTCAAACAAAATTCCATTTTTGTCTTGTTTGAGTTTGATTGGCATTAAAGTCGTTTTCATTAATCAATACTCAAATATATTAATATAAACTTTTTTTTGTTTTTTATTATTATTTTTTTAAGAAGTCCCTTTGTCTTAACGGTCACTAAGTAGTCGTATGCGTGTTCGACGCTTTTTCCTTGGCATCCAAGACACCAACTATCAGTTTAGTTTCCCATTGGAAAATCAAATTTAGAAAGCCTCTAAACCTTCTCTCTCAATTTCTAGAAAGATCAATCTTTCAATTGACTACTACTTTTAATCAAATTCAGAAAGTTACTAAACTGTCACTCTCACAATTTCTAAAATATAAATCTCACTTCTATATCTTAGTTTCTCTCTTTCGACGGACATCAACCGACCACTTTATCACTTTTTTTATTCTGGGTTTCCAAGTGTTGCCAAGCTAGATGACCTTGAGAATGTCGTTGTTGAAGATAACGTCCAGGATGATGCTACCACTGGAGTTAACGACCTGGACTAAAGCAAGTAACTCAGGGAAGTGGGTCTAGTCAGAATGTTGTTCAGCTGAAACGTGAGATCGTTTCTAATGGTTTACTAGATACAACACTTAATGAGGATCTTTTGGATAGTTTTCTAGATGGCAAAAATATTTCCATAAAGGACATTTGGGATTTCACTCCGTTTCTTGGTGATGGCATTCATGTTTTACACTCCAAGTCTTTATTCAGTGACAATGGTCTTTGGTCGCTAGGTGAAGATGACCCTATCAAAGTGGTGTTGAGTCTTGCAGCTAGTTTGGATATTGAGATTGAGCAATTAGATGTTAAAATAGTGTTTCTTCATGGGGATCTGCATGAATAAATTTACATGGCACAACCAGAGGGTTTTGAAGCTAAAGGGAAAGAACATATGGTTTGCAAATTGAAGAAAAAATTTTATGGGCTAAAACAAACTCCAAGACAGTAGTATAAGAAGTTTAACTCATTTATGGTGGGTCATGGTTACATGAGAACATTTCTAGATCGTTGTGTTTATGTCAAATATTTTTCGCCTAATAACTTCATTATTCTCTTGATTTATGTTGATGATATGTTAATTGTTTGAAAATGTGTTGATATGATTGCCAGGTAGAAGAAAGATTTGTTTGTCTTTTGATATGAAAGACTTGGGCCAGTTCAACATATCTTGGGAATGAAGATTGTACATGACATGAAAAATAAAAAGGGTCACAAGAAAAGTATGTTGAACGGGTGCTTGAAAAGTTCAACATGAATAATGCTAAACTCGTGAGCAGTCCACTTGCTAATCACTTCAAGTTAAGTGTCAAGTTGTCTCCAAGCACTGATGAAGAAAAGAAGAAGATGACATGTATTCTATTCAAATTTGTAGTAGGGTGTTTGATGTGTGCTATGGTTTGTACAAGACCAGATATTGCTCAAGCAGTTTGTGTTGTGAGTGGGTATCTTGATAATCTAGGAAAAGAACATTGGGCTACAATTAAATGGATTCTGAGATACTTAAAGGGTACTTCAAAGTTTTTTTTATGTTTTGGTAATTCAGAAGACATATTGGAAGAGTTCACAGATGCAGATATGGAAGGTGTTCTTGACAAGAAAAAATCTACTTCAGGTTATGTTTTCACTTTTGTAGGGGGTTGGATCTTGGCATTCTAGATTACAAAAATGTATTGCCTTGTCAACAACTGACGTTGAGTACATTGTCATTACTGGAGCAGAGAAAGAAATGTTATGGTTGAAAAGATTACTCAAGGAATTGGGTGTGAATCAAAATAAATATCTTGTGCATTATGACAGTCATAGTGCCATAGAGTTGAGCAAGAATGCCACCTACCATGGGCGTACCAAGCATATTGAAACTCTTTATCACTTTTACGTGATGTGCTTGAGAAGAAATGTTTCCAACTTGAGAAAATTCACACTAACAAAAACCCTTCCGACATGATGACAAAGTGGTTCCTAAAAAGAAACGTGAGTTCTATAGATGGCTCATTGGAATGGCTTAATGTACTTAGGCTATGATTCCCCCTTATAGCATGGAGGGGAGATTTGTTGGGAGCCGCCACAACCCATCGGATTGGTCTACCCCATAAGGGTGTACCCAACTAATCTTAGTGGGTGACATGAGGTAAATAAAAGGTGATTAACAGCTAGGGTTGTTGCGTGTGTGTGAAGAGAACAACCGTTCGTGTGCGGCTATGAGGGTTGGTTGGTCAAAGGTATACCTCCATTGAGATAGAAGGAAAAAAAAGACGAAGGGGTTGATTTGGGGTTTGTTTGGTGATTCACAAAGTGCGTATTCGTGCCATTTGTTTCGGTGAATTCTCCCATTGCTAAGGAAGTTGATTGAAGCTCTTGTGAGATAAACCTTGTATTGCTCCTTGTATCCCTCAAGCTTTAGGCAAAATGCTTGAGAAGAACATTGTATTTTTTTGTATTGATTTGTGGATTGATCGGATATGCCCCGTGGTTTTTTACCCTTTACCTAGAAGGATTTTCAAGTATATCTTGGTGTCCTTTATCTTATTTGCATTGATTATTTGTTTGCATTGAATACTAGTTTGCCGATATTAGTCGATTCTTCCATTGGCAGAATTTTTCTTTGTAGTTGTTTGTTTTGTTTTCCCCAACAAAGGATCTGATACCACTTATTGGCGCACTAGGCATGTGTGTGCACCGATTTTGTGCCTCTATCATGGGTTTCTGTGGTGTGGGGTTTTTCTCCAAAAAGGCCTTGTTGCTATTAGGGAGTGGATCATTCCTTATTATTTATTATATATACAAAATAGGATGGTTTTTTGAATGGAAGATAAGAGACGGTTGAGATTTAACCAAATATATGAATCTAACGGATCACATAGAACTTAAAGCACCAAGAGTGCATAGGTTCGATTCCCATACCCAATATTTTTTTATTTTTTTTATGGTGGTGTTGAAAATCAAGGGTGATCATATTTTAACAAATTTTAAACTTTTATCGTGCCAACGGCACGGGGAATACCCTAGTTATATATACAAAACAAGATGGTGTTTGAGGTGGGTGATATTCTGTAACGACCCAATCCAAAGAGTATTGTATTTTTCGCTTTGGGCCCAAGGCTCACACGGCTATAAAACGCATAGTACTTTGTAGATCCAAACTCGTACATATATAGTATATCACCCTCCCGCACCCAAGCGATGTGAGACTATGATCTCCCTTTGTAGCTTGCCAACCCTCTTGGGATCCATGGGATCTTGGATTTCTCCCGCACCCTCCCCCTCAGATCCGCCCTCACAAGGGTGAGATTTACCCAAATATAAGAATGTGACGAATCGTATAGAACTTAAAGCACCGATAATGCATAGGTTCGATTCCCATGCCCATCATTTTGACATTTATTTATTTTTCTTCAATTGTTGATGGTGGTGATTAGGCATATAAGTATGAAGGATGAAAACTTAAGGGTTATCTAGGGATGGCAGTAGGGCGAATTTTCACGGATATCCACCCTACTCGCCCCGTTTGGGGCGAATTTGGTTAAGGGTTTATGGAGGTTGGGGCGGATACGAATTTCCAATCTGTATCAGTTTATTATTAGGGGCGGATATGGATTTGGCCGTATCCGCCCCACGGATATTCGTTTAACCGATTAAATTACAAAAATACCCTTCAACTATATAAAGGGATTAAACCCTCATCTCACATTCTCAGAATCTCATTCTCAGAATCTAACCTCTCACAGCACGGGTTCCGCCTCCTCTCACAGTCACAGCCAAGGTTTTCTCTTCTCACAGCCAAGAGTTTCGAAGGGTCGAAGATTCTCACAGCCATGGGTTTCGCCTCTCACGGCCAAGTGTTTCAAAGGGTCGAAACCTCTCACGGCCAAGGGTTTCGAAGGGTCAAAACCTCTCACAACCAAGGTCGAAGACTCAGATTCTCACAATCGCCTCGAAGAGTCGAAGTCAAAGCCTCCCACCTCCATATACGCCTTCCTCTCCTTAGCAGAGATTGAGATCTGAGATCTGAGATTCTTTAGATCGAATTTTTTTGTTATAATTTTTGTATGTATGAATGAAGTATCTTTTACTGTAGTAAGATGGATAATTTTGTATGTATGTATGAACTGAGATATTTACAACTGATGTTAAAGAATAAATTTTTTATCGGATATTTGGGCGGGGCAGATATTCGCCAATCCGTGCGGGGCGGAGGTGGTTTTTAAATAAATTTATAAACGGATTGGCGGGGTGGATTTGGGGATCCGTTATTCCTGACGAGTCGGGGATGGATTTGTTCAAATCCGCCCTGTTGTCATCCCTAGGGTTATCATGTTTGACAAGTTTTAAATTTTTATCGTGCCGACGGCACGGGGAACACCCTAGTATATTATTATATATACAAAATAGGATGGTGTTTAGGGTGGGAGATAAAAGACGGCTGAGATTTAACCAAATATATGAATCTAACGGATCACATAGAACTCAAAGCACTAAGAGTGCATGGGTTCGATTCCCATACCCAACATTTTTTTTATATTTATTTATTTTTCTTCAATTGTTGATGGTGGTGATTAAGCATGCAAGTATAAATGATGAAAACTCAAAGGTGATTATATTTTGATAAGTTTTAAACTTTTATCATGCCAACGGCAAAGGGAATACCCTAGTATATATACAAAACAGGATGGTGTTTGGGGTGAGAGATGAAAGATGGCTGAGATTTAACCAAATATATGAATCTAACGGATCACATAGAATTTAAAGCACCAAGAGTGCATGGGTTTGATTCCCATACGCAACATTTTTTTATATTTATTTATTCTTCTTCAATTGTTGATGATGGTGGTGTTGATAACTCAAGGGTTATCATATTTTGATAAGTTTTAAACTTTTATCGTGCCAACGGCACAGGAAATACCTTAGTCTATATTACAAATCAGAATGGTGTTTGTGGTTTGAGATAAAAGACAGCTGAGATTTGTCCAAGTATAAGAATCTAACGGACCATATAGAACTTAAAGCACCAAGAGTGCATGGGTTCGATTCTCATACCCAACATTTTGATATTTATTTATCTTTCTTCAATTGTTGATAGTGGTGATTAGGCATGTAAGTATAATGGATGAAAACTTAAGGATAATCAATAATATATTGGCTTAATCAAGTTTTGACAAGTTATAATGGGGTGTTGAAAATAAAGTAGAATAAACTCTATGTATCATGTAAAACTTTTATCGTGTCAATTAACGGCACAGGAATACCCTAGTCTATATTACAAATCAGGATGGTGTTTGAGGTTGGAGATAAAAGACAGTTGAGATTTACCCAAATATAATAATCTAACGGATCATATAGAGCTTAAAACACCAAGAGCGCATGGGTTCGATTCTCATATCCAACATTTGGATATATTTTTTCTTCTTCAATTGTTGATGGTGGCGATTAGACATGTAAGTATAAAGGATGAAAACTTAAGGGTGATCATGTTTGATAAGTTTTAAACTTTTATCGTGCCATCGGCACAGGGAATGCCTTTGTATTCTCTCATGACAAGTCCACCTTAGTTGATGTGAGACTATTCAAGCTAACTTTATCCCAACACGTATCTGATTCACACCTCAAAGCGCACAGACTTGTTCTTGTCTTAGGAAGTGTCAAAACTGTGAAGGGTGAAACCATAATCAACCATGCAAACAGACAGGGCCGAATGGATGATCATAACAAAATACAGTGGTCAGAAATGAACTGAATCAATATTCATTATTGTATATCCTTAAGTTTCCCTTCTCATAAATTGAATTGAAACAGTTAGTTTTTCCAGCAGGGTACCAGAACCTCCTATCTCCAGGATATAATCAGTGGATTAACTGGCTGCAGAAGCAATCACAAGCACAATAGCTTCGATTTCGAGCATGCTCGAGGCTTCTTGAAAGCCTTGTGTTAAACTATTACCTAGAGTAATTTTTGTGTATCTGTACATCTAAAATGTTGTATTAGTGTTGTTAGTGCTTCCACCCGTGTAGGGTGGCAATCGGTTGGGCATGGTTCGGGATACCTACACTTAATCTGGGTCCCCATTTAATAACACATACCTGAACCAGCCCCCCAAACTGCAAATAAATGACCATAAATGCATGTTTATGAAAACTTAAAGAGTTTAACCAAGAAGAAGGGTTTAATGTTACAGAATTACTTCGGAAACTGACTGGGGTGCCTACATAAGGAGGGTTTAATGTTACAGAATAAGAACCCTCTGACAGTCTTCATGTTCTCGATTGAGAAAAGTTAAAACTTTACGGGATTGGCAACCATGTTTGGACCTAACAAGACAAGGTTTAGACAAGAAGAGATAAAATAATTCTTAATGTCTAGTTCACGAAAAACACCATGTAGATTACTTGTGAAAATCTGATAGAACTGTTATGGTTAAAAAATGCGTGCAATGCCAGATATGATACAACTGTCGTTTGTTTTTTCGTCTGTATTTATTAGCAATAGTGATCAAATTCCATGGACATTATAGTTCGACTGTTATTTAAGTTAACCATTATCCAGACAATGATCATTATCACCTTCATTGTACATGGCACCTTGCAAACAACCTAATTTATACAGTTTAAGGAAACAAGAATGAAAGTGGTCAACAAACAGCCTAATTTATATCAGCCATTTACAACTTAAAGATTTGTTTCTTACTAAATATCAAATATTTCTTGCAAGTGGTATTGTTTTACAAAAGGGGTTCTCCACAATACGCAGAAACACAAACCACCTCTGAACCGTATACAATCATTTAGATGTGATCACATAACACAACTTCAATTACTAAATGAGCTTCCTTGGTGAAAACAGGGAATTCTTGTTAAAACTGAATTGAGATTATGACCATTAACTGAACAAATTTTACGCATCATTCAAGAAAACGGAGAACTGTGAGTGACACCGGAATAGTGATTCAAGCCATACAAAGAACACTAGAACAAGTTTGTTCATGAACCATGGAAAAGTTGGTTCATTCACAGCATAAACACAAAATGGTCTCCTCAGTAGCGTGCACATAATCTTCAGAGCTGAAATCACAAAAGTATTTTTTTAAATGAAATAAAACCGAGGCAACCAATTCTTCATTTATCTCCTTCAGGCTTTTCACATACAAATACTTCTTACTTTCTCAAACCCTTTTTCACCATTGAAAATTGAAGAAACATAGTATCTTCAACATTTTGATGGGCTTCCAATGAATTTTTCTCTCCTTCAATCAAACACATCCTCAGTAAATAAACTTCCCTGTAACACTATATGCCTGTAACACAATTCTGCACTAGTTGCTACCAAATGGGACTTCATTCAATCCACTTGGCTTCCAAGCTCTTTCACCATTATTACACTTGTATACTACTGTTGCAAATATCTTGTTGTTAAATAAAGAGCTCTCAAAGTTCCACTTCTCATCGTCCACATCTACATTACGACTCAAGGTCTACCTTTCCCTTGTGCAAATACCATTAGCTCTCACTATCAATTTCACATTTTTCTTGTGGCATCGGAATATACAACTTTCAACAAAGACAGTCCCAAGTTCAAAATTGTAGTTATTGCTCCACACTAGGCATCATCAAGATTTTTTTTCTCACATAGTGGCTTTATAATTTTTAACTAAGCATACTGATACCCGCCCTAGAGAAGTTTCGGAAACTCTTGCAGTAGTCTACCAAGAAAAGAGAATATATGGAATACAATGGTTAGCATTATTGGTTGTTTCAATATGGAATGCAGTGAAGATGTGCAAACACACTAAATGCCAGTAACAATACAAACCTTTGAAACATAAATAGGATCTTAAGTAACCCTTCACATAGCTTAAGTTCCTAATCATTCTCGAGTGAATGCAATTAAATGTGTCATAACATTCATTAGAATATTATTAAATTAGTAGGTTGGACCCAACATTAGTAGTTTAGGACTTTCCTTTCGTATTTAGAATTAGATATTCAATTCAAGTTAGGGTTTCTATTTAGTTTAGAAAAATAGTTGTTTGCTTAGCAAACTTAGGTCAATTATAAAGAAAGGCATGGCCATTGTAAGAAACAAGTTTAGGAGTTTAGATATTGAATCGAGATTGAAAAAGATGTAGTTTCTTTGATTTTATTATGTTATTAGGGTTTTGCCTATGAACCCTAGGTAGTGAAATATTTTATTTTATTTATTTGAATTACTCCACTGCAATTACCTATCAATTAGTATCATAGCGTGGTTCGTTCTTGGAGAAGAAGTTATTGAAGGTGTAAAAGAAGAATATATGAAGAAGAAGAAGAAGTTAATCAAACCCAAACCTTTGTCCAATCGAAAAAAGTTAAATGAGGGAAGGTGAAAGCCCATGGCCAGGACAAAATCGTCCAAAAACATTTTTGTTGCTACTTGCAAGCTCTATGAGTTTTAAAACCCAAGGATTGTGATTTCGTTTTTCGAGTTAATTTTGGTCTCCTGATTTTAAGAAATATTTCGAGAAATATTTCGGTGTGTAAAGAAAAACGTAAAAATTTCGAGGATAAATGAAATATATAATGAAGTGCGAGGGTTTATTAAATATGTGAAAAAAATTAATATGCAAGTAAATAAATATATTAGACACATTAAATATATTAAACACATTCAATGAAACCAAAATACTTATATAATTAGAAAATCAAGTGGTAGTTTGAAAAATCAATATATAAGTAGAAGAAGTGATAATTAGGAAATTAGGGAGTGGTTTCAGAAAGCAACACATAATTAGAATAAATTATAATTAGAAGGAAAAAACTTGAAATTTAGGAAAAAACCTCGAAAATTTCGAAATTCATTGAAAAAATGTAACTTTTTCTTTCGCCCTTTTTCTTTTCGTAATTTCAAAAAAACGAAAATTTTCAACAAAATTTCGTATCATTTCGCGAAATCACAATCTTTAGTAAAACCCCTCACATCATCCCATCCCTCCCCTTTGTTTTGCTTTTTAAGAAATAATGTTATTTGCACCCCCATTAGTTGGTACAGCCGCATGTCTAGGCTGTTTTCACCCCTGATTTAGTCAGAGCATCCTAGTTGTTTGCTTAGGTACACCATGAACGAATTTTCAGTTAAGTCGCTATTATGTTTGGTCCCTTGAGTTTCAGAAAATTTCATAACAGCTCTAGAAGTTCCAAATCATTGCAGATCAGTCTGTGGCAGTCCAAAGAGGTTATTTGCATCCCAGAACCAGTAAGTGTACCCAGTTTAGTTCTTTAAAATAAAAATAAAAACTATGAGTTACCACACATGATACCTGCAGGGCATCCCAACCCAATACCTAGGTGTGTTCTATGGTGGTTACCTAATAGTGATGAATGTTCCACAATCATCGTATGAATTTCATTCTTATACCGGTGTCAACCATTTGCAAAGTTATTTCCCTAACTAAGCCTAGTTACTATTACCCAACACCAGTACAATATGTCATTCCAAATTCTCTAATTGCTACCCCTATCATGATGCCTATTCCGCCAACTACTACACAGTTAGTTCAAGATGTTGAAGGAAGGTCACAAATTTATAGGGAGCTCAAGGAAGAAGTTGAAATACCAGATGAACATATTATTGAGTGGATAGTATGAGGAAGACATTGTTGTTGAGGTTGATGGTTCAAAACAATTTTCTTTGTTGGATTTCTTCCCATATTATACGTGCCAAGATTCAATATTGTGCATCATTTGATATGTGTGACTTTTTTCCAATTTCTGGGAACGAGGTGGATGATTTAGATCTAAGTACAACATGTAATAGTATTTTCCTTGATCCGTTTTGGGAATCATTAGTGGAGAGAGCTTATGTGAAGACATGTATTCAGAAGGTCATTCTCGAGTTATTATTTGGGTACACTGTAGCATGTCTAAGTTTGTTCTTCACTTCATGGTGAGTAGTTATTGAGGCAAAGTTTGTGGACATTGTATGTCACCTAATTGGGCCAACTTTGATCATTCTGGGTGATTCATGGCAATGGGTACTTCACCTTTAGCTAGTTTGTATTGTGAATTTTTCGTGGGCGTTTGTTGCACCTTCACTTTGCATTCTTTTACTGGACGGAGCGCCTCGAATATATTGGTGACTTCTTGAGCTTCAAGCTCAAAGGCGAGCTTTTCTCAAAGGAAAATAATGATGAATATAGGAATTTATAAAAATATTAGAATATTATTAAATAAGTGGCTTGGCCCAACATTAGTAGTTTAGGACATTGCTTCGTATTTAGAATTAGGGATTCAATTCAAGTTAAGGCTTCTATTTTGTTTAGGAGACTAGTTGCTTGCTTAGCAAGCTTAGGTCAATGGCCATTGTAAAAGACAAGTTTGGCAGTTTAGATGTTGAAACGAAATTGAAAAGATGTGGTTTCTTTGACTTTATTGTGTTATTAAGGTTTTGTCTATGAACCTTAGGTAAAAAGATTTTGTTTTATTTATTTCAATTATTCCGCTGCAATTTCCTATCAGATTGTGAGTTGATCCACCCAAATTAGGCAGTTTTCACTAGTATTGCGGCAAATACCAAGTTGAAAATGCAGTTCAAGGAAAATTATCAATTTGGCAATGGAAAAGACAAACATAATAGAAAGGGAAACCCGTCAAAGTGTAGCATAACTAATACCTCTTGAATTATTCAATTTCGGAGCATAATGCTTTCAAATCCGCTAGAGTTTTCGAGATTCTTGAACTGAAGAAGAAGTAGAGGCAGAATTGTGCAAAGTAGTTGTTTGGTCCAATGGCTTGTGGAGCTCTTGCTTTCTCTTCTACACAACAAAGCAGTCACGTAAATCCCTAAGAAGGAATCAAGCCCATTTTTATAACATTATGAAAATGCAAACCAATTCAACAAAGGCTCCTACTAAATAACACCACCAATTTTCCTGATGGAACCACCACCCACTTTTTTTTATCTCCTAAAGGACATCGCCACTATATAAACAAAACAAAAAAAAAACCATAACCCTAACCCTTCTTCTCCTCTATCCCTCTCTTCTCCATCAACCCCACCACCGCCACCTCCCCTCATCCCCCATTTTTTTCTTTATATCTGTTTTTTTTTCTTCTTCTCCCTATGGCGTGGTGGTGGCTAGATGGTGGTGAAGGGTAGGAAGAGGGGTGACGGAGGCCTCATTTTTTTTTTCTCTCCTTGTTGCGTGGTGGTGGTGCTGCTGAGGTGGTAGTGAAGGGGAGGAGGAGGGGTGGCGGTGGCCTCCTCCTTCTCATTTTTTCCCTCCCTGTTGCGTGGTGGTGTGGTGGGGGCGAGGTGGTGGTGAAGGGAAGGAAGAGGAGGAGGGGTGGCAATGGCCTCCTCCTAAATTTTTTTTTTTTTTTAATCTTCGCCCTCGCCGCATTTCATGCTAGTGGGGAACCGCTGCGAGGCCAAAAAAAATGTCCCTCGGGCAAATCCTGCGAATGGGGAACCCATACTTGCCCAAATCTCTGCGGGTATGGTTTCCCCACTAGGATGAACCGCCGCAAGGGAGAAATTTCGGAACCGTCATGAGGGCGAAGATAATAAAAAAATAAAAAAAGGAGCGCAGAACAATTTTTTTTACCCACACGGCAGTTCTTATGAGTGTGGTGGCCACACTTGCAGGAACTGCCTCGAGGGCGAAGATAAAAATTTTAAAAATTTAAAAAAAAAAAAAAAAGGAGGTGGGACACCGCCACTTCTCCTCCTCATCCTCCCTTTCACTACCACCACCACCTCGCCACCGCTAGGGAGAAAAAAAAAGGAGGAAAAGAAGGGAAAAAAGGATGGGAGAAGGTGGGACACCGCCACCTCTTCTCCTCCCCTTCACCACAACCACCTCACCACCACTACCTCGCCATCACCACCACCACCACCTTGCCACCGCCAGGGAGAAAAAAAGAAGAGAAAAAAACTGAAGAAAATGGGCGAAGATGGGACACCGCCACCTCTCCTCTTCCGTTTCACCGCCACCTCTTCTCCCCTTCACCATCGCCACCCTGCCATCACCTCCACCACCACCTCACCACCGCCAAGGAGAAAAAAAAGAGGAAAAAAAGAAAAAAAATGGGAGGTGGGACACAACCAGCTCTCCTCCTCACCTTCACCACCTCGCCAACACCAGGGAAAAAAAAGAGGAGAAAAAAAAAGATGGGAGGAGGTGGTGGTAAAGAAAAAAGAAAGGAAAGAAATGGATGAAGAGGAAGGGAAAATGAGGAAGAGGAAAGGTGGCGGTGGCGAGGTGGTGGTGGTGAAGGGAGGAGAGGGTGGCGGCGGCGGTGGTTGATGGTGAAGAAAGGGAGAGAGGGAGAGATGAGAAGATGGGTTAGGGTTTTTTTACCTTTTATTGGTGGTGGCCTTCAAATGGTGGTGGTGTCCTTCAGAAAGATGATGGTGTTCTTCAGCAGATGATGGTGTCCCTTAGAAAGTAGAATGTTGACGGTGTCTATCAGGAGAAGTGGTGGTGTTTTATTTAGCAAGGTCCTTAACAAAATCGATTAAAATAAGTTTTTTATGATAATAAAATAAATTATTACTAGTGAAGCACAAAAAAAATAATAATAAATAAAAACCACCTCTCAGAAAACAGAGGATACCTCACTACCTATGCAACCCACCGTCTACATCAGACACTATTTTACACAACATTGGTATTGTCCTCTAGAATCTAGATTAGGGATGGCAGTGGAGCAGATTTTCACGGATATCCGCCCCACTCACCCCGTTTGGGACTGATTTGGTTAAGGGTGTATGGAGGTTGGGGCGGATACGGATTTGGCCATATCCGCCCCACGGATATCCGTTTAAGGACGTAAAATATTGAAATACCCTCAACCCTTTAAAAGAAAAAAAAACCTAACCCTACTCATTATCTCTCTCACTTTAAAAGAAATACCCTCAACCCTTTAAAAGAAAAAAAAAACTATCAAATGAACAAATTGAAATTATCATCGTGTTCATCAACAAAGAGGAGGCTTTGATCTTCTGCTCACCTTTCACTCAAAAGCTTGTGAAAAAAGCAAGCTTCCGACAGAGTAGAAGGGGGTGGCCATGGTCGAAAGAGAGTGTTTGGTCGAAGGAAGGGAGATTAATCAGATTTGTGGCTCGATCTGCGGTGGCTCGATTTGGTAGTTTGATCTGCGATGGCTCGATCTAGTGGTTCGATTTGGTGAATGGTGGTGGCTTGATCAAGTTTTGGTTGTTCGATCTGGTGGTGTGATTTGTTGTTGGATGAGATCTGTTTTTGATTTTTGAGAATGAAGTGTTCAATCTGTTTGAGAATGAAGTGTGAGAATGAAGTTTTTGATATTTGGCTGAGATCTGTTTTTGAGAATGAAGTGTTCGATCTGTTGGCTTAGATCTGTTTTTTATTTGTTGATATTTGATAATGGTGGTGTGATTTGTTGTTGGCTGAAAATGAAGTTTTGGTTGTTCAATTGTTTTTGATATTTGAAATAATCTTTACTATTTTTTTTCGGGTATTTGGGGCGGGGCGGATAGCCACCAATCCATCCGGTTCGGGGATGATTTTTACAAAATATGGTAAACGGATATTCGGGCAAATTTGGATATTTGTGACCTCCAGTAGGGCGGGGATGAATTTGTCCAAATCCGCCACAATCCGCACCGTTGCATCCCTAATCTAGATATCTCTATTCCATCCCCCCACAAACCCATCTCTCATTTCTCTCCTACTCAGTCATTCACTCACTTTCTCTCCAACTATCCTCCTTTGAAGGTGTTGCGCCCTTCTCAGTCTTCGGTTTCAGATTTCAACCCCAACACTGTCAAATCTCATTGCTCTTACGCTTTCAACAGTTATTTCCAAAGAAGGGCCAAAGTCAGGGAAGCTTTGACTTTACAAATACTGCCACAGTTTCCTCCACTGACCCAAGTAAGTCAAGTCTCGCTTTTGTTTAAACCTCCCTAGCTCTGTTATACCTCCGAAAATGTACTAACTTCTACATCTATTTTTCTGTACGTGATTTGCAGGTCCTGGTAGTTCTTGTGTGTTCCCTTCAACTGCTAGCTATGTTATTCATCCTGTATGGTAGCAAACCAATCCAAGGCAAGTTTTGTGATAATGTTCACTAGCAATACGGGTTTTTGACTCCCTTTTTCTTAGGGTTCAAGAAAGTTTCCCGTTGGAAAATCAAATACAGAAAGTTTCTGACCCTTCTCTCTCACTCACTCACTCTCAGTTCCAAAAGATCAATCTTTCGATCGACATTCTCTTAACTCTATCTTTCTCACTTTCTCTCGTTCACAATCAAATCGGTGGCGATGAGTTTCTCAACGCAAAGTTCTCAATGGGTTGCGAAAGTGTATCAACCAGACATATCAGACCAAAGACTCTGCACCATCTCTCAGTCTCACGACCATCAACAAGAAGAAGATTTCTTGTTCGACTTCCACATTCGACGAATCAAGAAGTTGACGATGCTATCGATCAATGGAACAACTTTCCGACTTCCAAATGTCATCGGTCCCATCATCACAAAAGCCTTCTTCAAGAATCATACCCATTTCAAATTTCACATTATGCTTCGCCAAATCATTTCTATTATGCTCTCTCATCTTGATTCGGAGTTTGGGTTGAGTTTACATGCCAACCAAGAACTCATGGACGATATTTTCTGTTTGGCCCGGGAAATCATCAACTGTGTTGAAAACATAAAGACTCCCTATCTTGCCCATGCGCATTGAAATCACAGTTGACGATTACTATGTATACGATGAATCCTATGCCTATGAGATGATGTTGAGGCAATCACTGATTCAGAATCAATGCAGATCGTCGCCAGCTGATAAAAGTGTTGTTGAAAGACTTGACAAGGTTCAGTTCAAGGGTGATAATGAATCAACCACCACTTGTACTGTATGCCTAAATGAGTTTGAGCTCGGAATGGAGATTATGCGTCTTCCTTGTGCACACTACTATGACCATCGATACATTACTACATGGTTTAAAGAGAACCATGTATGTCCATTGTGCGATCATCACTACACACGGTCAAAACTCGGTGACTATTTGATATCTTTGGTATCAGGATCAAGAATTTTGGTTTTCACTGTATTTAATTTTAGTCTATAATTTCAACCCTCAGCTCTGTACTTACTGTATATAAGTAATTAATTTGTTAATAAGATAATGAAAATAACTATTTGCAACTAATACAGTATATCAATTCTATGAGAATGAAAATAGAAGGCTAAAAAACGGTAGGGAATATTGACCACTGACTGATGAGGACTCAAGGAAAGTAAATCTCGAAAAGCAAATCCACTACAAAATATTTATTTATTTATTTATTTGATGGGTAATAACTAATCTATATTATGCAAAATATACATCTTTTATTCACATAAATATAAAACCTTAGCTGAGTCCAAGAAAACATCCAACCATTTTTCAAAATGCAAAATCTTCATAGTCTGAGAAAATGCTTCCTTCAGATAACTCGTAATATACGTCATCAGATAAAAGGTCAACTTCAACTTCTGAATAGCCAGATGGATAATCTTCATCGGATGATCCATAACCAGCAAGCCCAGCATCAAACTCATAATCCTCAGTGGAGTCTTCGGGTAGCCTTAATATTTGAACTCTCTCCTCACATCTCTTTTGCAGATCCCCTTCCAGGTTGACACTGAAGCACTGACGCAGGTCAAGAGATTCAAGGTGAGGGCAACCATCAAGAATGGCCTTCAATCCACTATTTGTGAGCTTGTTTCCAAAAAGATGAAGGTGGCGTAATTTAGGCATGTTTTCTGCAATAGCCAATGCCTCCTCATCACACTCAACATGAGGGTGCTTCATCCCACGATCATTCAGTCGAAAGGATTTCAACCGAGGGCAAAGACGGCCAATGGCTTCTATTACTTCTTTTGAGAATGCACAGTGACATAGTTCAAGCTCCTCTAACAGGGGAAGCTTTTTGACCGCTTCAATCATGGTATCATCTAAAATCTGATAGCAGGATACAAGTCGAAGACATTTCAGCATACTGGATCTGGAAGATGTAATAAAGTTAGATGAGTAATAATAAAAGGTAGAGAATGCATGCTCTTCACAAACCATGGGCATGTTAATACCACACATCGCACAGAAGTTAACTAATAATCCAAGGAAAACTCTTCAAACAAGAGTGCCAGCATGAACAAACCACATATTAATGGACTTCATTATTACTTTCTTATAAAGGTGGATTAGATCATATCCAATCCCATCTTACACTGGGAAACTCTAACACCATGTACCTTTTCTGGAGGCTAATTTTAGCCAAGGTGTAGATTATACATGTGACCTACAGGTCAACACCATAAGAAAGTAACCATGCCGCCGGCGGGTTTCGAACCTAGGACGTGGGGGATAAACCCACACAGCCCTAACCACTCGACCATAACACCATTGGCCTGTAAGCATTAATCTCTCATAAAGATTAATCAAATAATGTGTGCAAGATGACAGAAGTTCTACAAAGCATTCACAGGCATACACCTCAAGTCGTGCCCAAGAGAAACAACACAGAACGCCCAATAGACATTACTCAAGGTGCTCATACATGACTTGCACATCTAAGAGGTCTAAGCCTCTGATATGCCTCAGACGTATTTTCTATGAGGAAACAAACATAATTTTTTATTCAAGTGGTATATCACCCCTTAATGTATTTCACATGTGCTTTCTTTTAAATAATTTTTTAAAAACAATTCCCTAGAAACTAAACTCGCCATTTGAAAATTAGTATATTTTTGTGATGACTCAATATTTTCCCTGTTGCTAAAATCAATCCTCCCTTCCTTCCATTTTCCCTGGGAGGAGGTGGGTTGCATTGGGTGTTAAACTTCAACTCGTCTTTTCTCATACATAACCATGTTGTCTTTCAAGATTCATCACTGCAATCTTGAATAAGTTCTACCCAGAGTAGTTTTCCGTACAAACAATGAGGTTCTAAACAAACAAGTAAAATTTGAAATCTCAAATTGAAAGAATTCCAAATAAGGAAAGAAGGGAAAGGCAGAGTACCAAATGAGGACCTCTAAATGAAGAGTACCGAATGAGGACCTCTATATGATGAGACAGAAACTAAAAAACATAAATAATAAATCAATAGGAGTGTATCAGTTTTTTCAAAAAGCAGAATTTGACACCTTCTTTCCCAAGGAAAGAGGAATACTATATCTCCCAAAACTGAGATACCTAGAAACAATAATCTAATCTAACATGTATTTTGAAACAGATTTTACGACAGGCCACAAAGGAGTTGTTGACGTGCCTTGAGATGCACAATATTCTGGATGTAAATGACTTTCTTTTTACCTGTCACAAAACCTGTTTTCTGAAATTTTTGTCATTTTCATTTTCAAACACATTTTTAACAAATATACATACAAGTGAAATTTCAATCATTTTCTTTTAGTTGGTAAAAATGAAAAGGAGCTATTTATTTTTGGTTTTTACTTCATATTTAAAATACATATTTAATTTATATTAGAAAATATACATAATATTTTATGTTGTTGTGGATAGAAAATATGTTCATGAATTTATGAAAGCAAGAATTTTTTTTTACTACTAAATAATGTGTTAGAGGGAAGAAAAAATTAAAAAAAATTTAAAAAAAAAAAGAGCCTAACTGATTTTGATTGTTGTAAGTTGTAGAAATGCAGCTTAGTTCCTTCAAAATTTTGGATTGGTAGGTGTGGCGTACATTCAGAGGGATATTTTGAAAAGATAAAGATGGAAAAGTTTGGTATTTTTATTGAGAGGGGTGTTTTTTTAGAATCACTGGAAATGTTCTTTTTACTACTTTTACTTTTAAGCTTTTAATGTGGACTTTTGAGATTGTGGGATGTAATTTACCTTTATGTTTGAGGAGTTGAAATTGAATAGGAAAGTCGGCTGGGTAGTGGAAATTTTCTCTCCAAACATGATTGTACAGAGTCGTTGCTCGTCTATAGGAGAAAACAACTCTCTTCCTGGCTGGTTGTTATTTAGTTGAATAAGTATAGTTTCGTTGATAAGTTCGTCTGACAGAGGCCATGTTATTGGCAATGCTGGCACAAATGGCCCCAAGGGTGTCTTCCACACCCACCTCCCTCATCTTTTGTTCCACAAATAGTCTCAACTTTGTCCCCAAAACCCAACACACACCCTAATTGATGATCAGTCTCCTAGAATGCCTCCCACCACAACTATTTGCCACTCATTCGTTAGTATCTCTATCTCCTTGGAAAGATGGTGAAGAAAGGTAAGGCTCTACATCATGGAGATTGGATGACCACTTAGAAAGGTCTTTGGGTGAAATTTAAGATATCAATCGACAAACTAATGAGAGTCCATGAAAAGGATGGAAGCAGTGTTAATGTCATTGATGGCACAAATATCAAGGAGAATAATAGCTCAGCTTCAGTTAAAAAGGTTCTTGTGCATGAATATCATATGGTGACTATTTGTGACTTACCTCTTGCCAAAGAAGGTACTACATCGAACGTACATTCGTCAATATAAGTTCAAGAACAAATTTTTTTAATGTTGACAACTGGCTCGTGCTGCGTAATGAGCCAAACATCAGACCTTCCAAAAGCTAGTCACACTCTCCGTTTTAGCCTCCCCAACAAAATTTTCGGCACATAGAGCTCATATTCCATTCATAAAAGGAACTGAAGTTGATGAGATTTGCAAGATCAAGACAAGGGAGCCCACATTCTTGAAGGGAAGAAATTAGTATATAATTATTTTTCAAAAATGTGTGAAAAAGTTGATGATCTAAACATAGAGTGTCCAATGAAAATATTGAAAAAGTTGATGATCTAAGCATGGAGTGTCCAATGAGAGTATCCCTAAGTGTCAACACGAGCATCCGGCACAATACTATCAACATGCTTCTTACTTTTTTTTTAGGAAATAAAGTGTCGTTATGATATAGGTTGCGATGAATAGCATTGACGGAACATAAAGTTTTGAGATACTCTCATAGATGGATTATCTCAAACAATCAAAACAGTAAATAGCATTTAGTATGATTTGAGTTTGAATGATATGTGAATCACTCTGAATGAAACCCAATGGGAATAAGTTATCATTTGGAAAAACCAATCTTCTATGTTTTCTCTATGAAGCTTCAATGGAATCAGTTTCAAGTAATATAAAAGGATCAGACAAGTATATGTTATCATCAAACGTAAACTAACACCTTTATTTGAGTATAAACTGCAATCCTATGAAATTTTTTGAGTCATCTAAGCTCTTTCTTGGATGCAAAAACAAATGAGACAACAAGGGGCGGTCCCTTCAGGCTTTTGAGAAGAAAAAAAAAGATGTTGACTAGTTTGTGGGTTCCATTCTTCGAAACAGAAGGCCAACAGCCAATAGGTTATATATGTATAAACCATAATAGACGAGGTCTTCTGAGCTCCCTTTGAGGCTAATTCGAAGAAGAAGATTCCAAAGGAATCGCTAGACAGAACTAAAAGCTAGAAGAAAGATGCCCGAGGACCGGGGTCCGAGAATCGAACGACAACTAGGAACAGGCAAATCAAAATTTTCACTTCGAGTTCTGGACCTCAACGTCCTGCTCAACATCCTGGGAGAGGGTAGCTGAAAGTGAAAGAGCACTTCTCCGAGAAACATGGTTCGAAAGGGTGCATCCCATTTCTTTCTTGGTTGGACCAACCCAACCAGCGATTTCCGACAAGGCTCTCTCCCCGTCAACATAGAGTTGATACTGGCATCCCAAATATTGCCTTGGTCAAAAATACATCAGAAATGGTCAAGTTCATCTGCTAGAACGGGTGACCTTTCTCTTTATAGTAGTAACATGAAAGCAGCCGTACTTGAATAAACCATTTTATAGATGGAGAGATTTCCCTACATGAAAGTAAGGGGCATAAAAGGGTATTAGATATAGGCGGAATAAAGTTCTTTCGCGCAGCTCATCCCTTGTTTGTTCGCAACAACATTAGCGCCATTTCTCATTTATGCTTGGTTCATTCCTGCTTTTGAGAAAGGGGAAGTCATTAGGAAGAAAAAAAAAGTTGTTGACTAGTTTGTGGGGTTGGTGATATCCGATCCCAAACAATATAGTGGGGTATAACTAATGGGGCTGGTAGCAATATCCGGTCTCGAACAATATGATCTATTTTCGTAAACCTTGGGTAGTGTTGGTTTGAAGATCAAAAGAAGGAAGACGTTGATTTTGACTTTGTTAAAGAAGTGTCGGGTCATCCAGTGACCTCATTACCATCTGTGTCGTTGATCTTCTCAACAGAATTGACACCTTGGAAGGAGCCTACACTCTCTGTTCACCTCCTCGTCTGCCCTAAAAAAATTTCAATGGGTGGTTATTACTGTTATGAGCCTAATCGGTGAAGAGAAAAAAAAAACTCGCCATCAGGAAGAGTTTGAAGCAGTGGCATGATATTATTCTTGGAAGGGAATTAACTTGATTAGGTTTGCCAAAGAGAAGGAAGTTCAATCAGAAGCAAGCAAGATAATGGGTTATTTTAATGAAATAATTCAAAATCAGTTTTATTGATTCTGACACATAGAAGGGCATCTCTCCAACATAAGGATATTTTTTAAAGATAATATTCCATTGATATCTAGAATTTTACAAGGAATCCCAAGGTATCACCATCGCAATACCTTAAAAAGATTTGCATGTTTCCCCACTCGCCCCACTCAAAACTTAGAAAAACAATAAGGGGTGATACATATCAAAACCACGAATCCCCCAAACCTTCTTGCAAACCCAGCTTCTTCACTAGCCTCAAAGGGATAGTATTCCCCCAAAAACTCAAAATGAAGACCCGTCGAACAACTATTCTGATGCTCACCTCTTGAAATCTAAAGCCCCGGGTTTGCCTCTAAACTTCTTTCAAGCAATACGAATTTGGAATGGACACATGGGCCAGGGCTTGTAACCAATCTGAAATTGGGTCCCTGCAGGCCCAGTAAAACCAACCTCCTTTTCGCTTAGGTCAAGCCCCAAGCACTTTCAACCCACTAGATAGCTTATGTGTCCACAAGTTGGGAAGTCACACTTCCCAGTCCCACTAAACTCTCCTTTATATGCATAACCTGGGATAGAAAGAGCCACCCAAGCCCCTGTCAATCACCAACATGAGAAATCCTCCCACGAAAAACAAAATTGACAGATCCCTTGCCACTACTGATTGAAGGAAACAGTTTGAAGGTATACATGAAAAACAATTGGTTGCTGGGTTTTGGTGCATCTGATGACCAAGATGTCATATTTGATTCTCCTCCCACTTTCAACCTTTGCCCTTCTTTGCCTCAATGATTGAGGAATGGTGGGTCAGGGTGTACAGAATTCAAATTGTGGAATAAACTCAAAAAAATGAAGGTTCACTTTAGAGAAAGAAAAAAGATGGGCGAACCGATCAACTGATAGAAAGTTCAAGACACTCATCGCCACTCTTGCAAGGAAGAAGACTACAAAAATGTAATATGGATGAGCGAGATGAGAAAGAAACTCAGAAAATCTTAAGCAGATAACCAAGCAGCATTCATATAATATATGGAATTTTGGGGAAGAAAAGTGACACGTGCTCTAAATAATTCTACGCACTTGCCAATGACAGGCCTATCAACGACCTAATTGACAAAACTATCGTAAAGGGTAAGAAAGTATAAAATCAGCAGATTGCAAACCATTTCACTCTTTTACGAGCAACTTTTCACCAAGCCTGAACAATGGAGACTGACACTCAAGGACATTAAATTACAACCATTCCTAGAAGACCTCAATGCTATGTGGTTAAATCGGTCATTGGACCCTAATCAGCTCAAAAGCATTGAGATCAATTTGAATTAATCGGAGTTCATCGACCTGTATTTTATAAACATATTCTCTCTACCCTTTCTAAGTAATATTCTTATAACAAGAAAAAAAAAATTTAATTAATGAATATTAAAGTCATAAACATCACTTCCATAATTTAAGGAAAATTGTAAGAAAATTAAAAAAATTGCAATGTTAGATAAAGGTGCAACTTTACATATTCTTTAGTTTTAGTGGGCTTTTATCTCTTTGTTTTTTCTCTCTCTAGCTTTTTCACACACTCTTGGTATTTCCTGTGTTAAGTATTGATGAGGTTAGGGAAAAATTTTATAAATAACATTATTTTTTGTTTATTTATAACATATTGTCATGGACTAATTCATCGGTGAGTTTCGAAGGCGATTAATTGGTAACTTGGCGATAAATCGTAACGCTTTATTATCGAGAAGAGATTAATAGGGGATTAATCATCGACCAATCACCGATTAAATAACATAACCTTAATTAATACCTAGCTGCTCATTTGAGAAATCACTAGAAGAACCCATATTGGCAATCCTGATCATGCCTCTGGTCCATCAGAATCCTTCTTAAAAATTGGCCTAATGATTGGTATTCAAGACTTCACCAATAATTGCATTCCTTGAGTGGTGATTAATCACTTCCTTCTCCCTCATCATCACAATCCCAAATACACAAGGGGCAAAATAGTAGGGGACTTCCACCCAATCAACCTCTTGAACTTACAAAATCATCACCAAAATCTTTGATACTTGGCTCAAGTCTGTAATGGCCCATATTATCTTCATTCCAAAGCTCGGGAATATGTGGGATACAAATCACACACCGCCCTCATCATCAATGAAATCCCTTGACTCCAACGTAGGAAAAAAAAACATTGGACTTGTTTGCAAGCTCACATTAGCCAAAACATTTGAGAGGTGCAACTAGGATCTTGGACTCTATTTGGACTGAAGTATAACAAGTATGGGATTCCCAAAGTGGCACTTATGGATGAGAATTTGTCTTTCCACACCAAGGTTCTCTATTTTTATCAACAATACTTCTCATGATTTCTTCCATGGTGCACCAAGGCGACCCACTATCATCACCTCCATTGCAGTGGTGGACCTCGCAAGGATGATCCTATCTTACACTAGGAAGATCATTCGATTGCTATAGTTCAGGCTGGAGATAAAGTGCAATTCCTGAAAGAAAGACACCATTATCTGGTTAGAAGCCATCTCTAGCCTGGAGATACAAATATGCCAACTTATGCGGGTGAAGTGACTAAGCCTCTGCATGGTATGCCTCAACACAATGCCTTGTTACACGGCAGTTGAAGATTCAGAGCAAGAATAACATGCATTTATCTTTATCTTTCTAGTGCCTCAACTCCAATTTATTTTTCTTTAGAAAATAAAATGCATCCCTGATTCCTGATTCTTCCAAAAAGCCAATGCTAGTGAAAATCTCAAATTTCCCATACCATTGTTGGATCGACTTCTCAATTCAAGAGCCATCATTTGTCCTTCACTGGTATTCTCCAATTCAAATTCTTCTCACCGTTAATGGTGATTTCTCCCATTTCGCCATCTTTGTTCACTCTCCAGTCAATTATGATGGATACACAGAGTTTTCTTATCCAATTATGTGTAGAAAGCATTTCCAAAAGGGTTGTTTATTTAGATTATAGGCATAATAGAAGTGATTGGATTTGTGATTATTGGCTGCATAGTGAATTGGTTTCCTTGCAAATACTTAGGAATGCTCTCAGGAGTTGGGAGGCAAACTCAAGAACAATCATGCACGGGCTGAAATCATCACGAGAACTAATAAAAGGATGGCGACGTGAAGTGTAAAATTCCTCTCAAAAACTGGGGACCTCCTATTCATCAAATCCACTTATCCACTCTACCCAACGAACAAAAGAGAAATTGTATTTCTCTGCCGGAGAATAATGTTTGCAATCTTATTGAAAATGGTGAATTGGAGATTATGAAAAGGGTTAATTTATAACCCTATTATAACTAGGTTAAGGATTGCACCCTATTAAGGTTCATATCATGATCTCCCCCCAGACTAGCGGTCCCTATCCATTGACTGTCAAGTACTTCACATGCCTAATTTTGTGGAAAAAAAATTCCATTAGAAAATCAATTTACAAGTAAAACTCAAGATATCAATGCGTATCTCAAGGTAAATCTAAAGATTGTGATTTAAGACACTAGTCCAAAATATGAGATCAAATAAAACTAATCATACTTGTATCTCGAGGAAAAAACATACACTTCTTCCCAGCCGCCCCCCCCCCCCACCCCCCCCCCCCCCCCCCAAAAAAAAAAAAACCTAATCCTTCCATCACCCACACCTAAACCAAAGGTGCTTCCCCAAAAACACACCCTATCGAACTACCTATTTGTAATAGAGGTATCGTAAATTAAGGCTTCTAAAACCAAAGAGACAAATAGAAAATTGACATTGGAGGTTCCCAAATAAACATGTAGCCCTTTGGAGACATAGTTACCTATACAAATTATGTGGAAACCCAAACTAGGTGGGAAAGACATCAACTCATTGTAGTGGAGATGTAACATAAAGACCCTACAAATCTTTGAATGGCAATTGCCAACAGAAACTCGGTTTGCTTTTGAGAAGATTTATGGACACAAATGCATTTGGCCCATTTCTTATCATTTATTCTTTGAGATCTTTGTATCTATTATTTTCTCTATTCCACCTCAAAGCCAAAAACAGATAACTTGAACGAAAATTCTCAAACATTTCGTCTCAAACTAACAACTTACTTGATTTAAAATGAAACAATTTTTCATTCGTAATGATAAACACAACACACCCATTTGACTAAATCACAGACCTCTCTAAATTCCATGAAAAGTGGGTATAATTTGCAAATGAAAAATGGATTTGACAATAAGCAATAATAAAGAGCAAATCAGATACCTGTGGATGGTATATTGGAAAAGAATATCGCTCCCAAAATGTTCGATAGAGAATTCAGTCAATTCGCCACAGCTCCTATCAACAGCTTCCTTGGCAATCTTCTCAATATCATAATCACAATCGAACAAATCCCATCGGTTTCGCATGTCGATGTTGCGGAAGAGATGAGGCTCTTTGGAGAGATTTCTCCATAGAGAACAAACGGACTGAGTTCTCAATAGAATGTCAATTGCTCCGAGCTTTATGAATATAAGGGAGAGAACGTCTCTGGGCAATTCGAGCCAGTTTCGGACTTCTGATTTTTCTTCGCCAGAGGCAAAAGAGGATGAAGAACTCATGCTGATTATGGAAGAAGATGAAGATTCCATGGTCGAATTTGGGGATTTTTTTTTTGGTCTAGGGTTTAACTACTACAAGGAAGGAAGAGCAAAGAAAGGAACATTTGGTTCAGAGTTCACTGCTCATCCACTTGTTATAACAGTCGCTTCCCTGCTCAAAACTGCTGACCTTTTTTTTTCTTTTTCTTATCAAAATATATTCGCCATGATCCAACATCTAAACACCGTGCATTTAGGGTTGGCAATTTGACCTGAACTCCCTAACCTGACCCGAACCCCATCCAACATAAACGGGTTCGGATTGAAGTCTCATCAGTTGCGAACTAACCCATTTATATTACCGGGTTGGGTTCAAGTTTGATACAGTTTTTTTTTTTTTTTTTCGGACAGAGATTTCAGGCAATATAAGAGAAAAGTTCCACCATCACCTCGAGTTTCTATAATCGGTTCATGACAACCGGGTCAGATTAAGGCTTTTCTAGTTGGCCCAATAACTAAAGAGGTCTTGTTCAAGCCTAACCTATTTGACCCGTTTCATCCTATATGAAACCAGCCCCATCTGCTCGTCAAGCATGCACGACACAATTGGTACCATAGTCACAGTAAAAAGTATTGTTTAAAAAGATATTGCTCAAAAAGTATAAGATGCATGGTAAAAAAAACAAAAAATAAAAATAAAGTTTGTATAGCAATGGAACCAAACTATGGCAAATTCAAAAATCTACAAAAGTCAAATGTATAAGTATTAGGTAACCCACACATGATCCAAAACTTGTCTACTATTCCTCTACATCATCGTGCAATCAGGTTTTAAAGTCATTTTTTAATTAGACTTGAATTTTTTTTACACTTTTACTCCTCTTTAAAATATAACACAAACATTATCTATAAAAAAGGTAAAAATGTAAAAAATCCAAAACCTGTTCAAAAAATAACTATAAAGCCTGCTGCCTAAAATTGAGGCAAAAAAAAATACGACAATATTGCAAGGTGCAGCTTTGGTATCTAGTATCTACCAATGAGCTAGCTCCTAAACCAAAAATATCAAAAAGACTGGTGCATAAGGGGGATAAAAAGGAAATCACTGCACAATGTTTAATTTGAACATCTTCAATCAAAATGTACCAGTTACAACAATTACCAAAATACCATCAAAAAGTACAAGGCAGAAAGCAAGAACTAAATTGCTATTACTAGTGCATTAATTTACATCACATGCAACAGCATAAAGGTTAGCTTATTCCAAATAAATAATTCCATCAGATCTACAAGGACTGCAACTTGCTAGCAGCAATGGAGTCCAATACCCATGAATGGGCAGCTACCTTTGCTCCAGTCTGACTGGCCAGTGCCACTGCTTCCTTCCGCCTGCAATTCATCAAAAGACTCTTCTTGCCAGAATTACAATCATTGGGTACCTCGTCATTGTAAATTATATAAGTTGTTGACACAGATGGTGATCTACACTTGTCTTCAGCAATGGGTTTCCTGTGTAAAACAGTTCCTCCTGCAGCAACAACCAGATCTTGGAGATACCCTTTGCAGGAAGATGTAAATTCCCCAATAAAATAGAACTGCAGCCCCTCTAAAAGCTTCTGTTGCTGCATAACAAGCATTTCATTAATGTAACATCAGAGAAAAAAAAACACATCACCCATAAAAAAAAAAAACATGTACAATGATTTGAATTTTAGACAGACAGATCGTCTTCTCAGTGGTGGTGGCCATAATCAATCCACTAGCTTTAAGATTCAAAATTACCACCAACTTTGAATTCAAAGTTGCAAAGCCTTATTGAATCCCTCACCAACACTTCCAGCTAGTATTCTAGAACCAAAACATGAGTGATTGGATCTTCCAAATTGATCCAAAGGGACTTCAAAACTAATCTCACAGAAGATCCCTATAATATAATCTAAAATGCCCATCCACAGCGACCCCAAGAAGGATCTTCTGATGTGATCTACCCTTGGTGAGATTGTGGGACAAAACAATGGTAGAGTCCTTAGTTATACCATAAGGCCGAATTTCCAAAATCATCACAGTTTCCGTCAAGAACTCCTGTAAGCGAAATGATACAAGGGGCAATGTCTTTCATAACTTGAAGCTAAAGAAAAGGAGTTGGCTTAGACAAAAATGATCAGACATCTTGAAGACCTTTCTCTATAACACAATTTAAACTGGATTAAAACAATATCTTTCTCACAGTTTTGATTCCAGCAATTACATTACCATCCCCAGCTTCTTGATATGAAAAGTTGGAAGGCATACAAAGTACAACTTTTACGTAAGTATTAAGTATATCTCCACATTTGAGTAAATAATAACACCATTCACAGTTTTTTTTCACATACTCTTTGGAATAATTAACCACAAAACCAAAGGATAACAATGAAGACCAATAGATCGTTACAAGTAAAACCAATATTTAATTTATCTAGTTTTTGAAAGAATATACATCAATGTAATGGTGGAGTGATAAATGGTAATAGAATGAGATAGTTTGAGATACTATTGGGACCAAAGTGAAATTCAAAACAATATCTACTCTTCTCATGTCTCTCTAAAGAATCAATCCCACTATTCACTAAGAGAACAAAACAATTACAAGATACTTGTGATGGAACCAAGTTTAATCCAAAATTTTACAGTCCATATCTGATTTATGTTCTTTTTGTTTCTCATTTAAGTATAAGCTTGCATATTTTTGCCCATAACTAATTTCCCCTATCACATAAAACATGCAAACCACCTTTCTACTTGGCGTAATCAATAACCTGTTAAGCAAAAGTCAAACTACAATCCAAAATCATAGAAAGCAATGAAAATGTAGGTCACCAGGTGTTAAAAAAAATTTAGGTCAATTTTAGTAGTTATATCAACCTCTGAGGAAAATATATATTACATTATGTATCGTATAAGTGACTGATGATTATATATTTTCAAAAAGTTTTGAAATTACCTGGTTCAGGACTCGTTGTCTTCCACATTGAGGGCCACCCACAATTCCATGGCTATCAATGGTAATTTCATACTTCTCCTCAGCAACAGGTTCCATTGCTTCCATGCAGGCCTTGACCCCTGATTTAGATAGCAGATTAGCAAATGTCCTATTTATAAACTAACTTCTTTTAGCTAAAATTGCAACAAATTATGCTTAAGAATGCTGCTTACAATCAATCTTCAGTATCCATCTTCCCTCTAAGATGCCCATCAAAACTTTAAAGGTTCTCTTACATGTTCCATTTTCATCTGTTGATGCAATGACATGTGTGACACTTGGACCAAACGTCGTCATCAGTGAAACTCCAGCCATCCTCGTGAAGTTGGAAACAACTTCCTATGGTTTCAAACCAATGATAATAAATTACAGATCAATATAAGCAAATAAATCAGTGTGATTCTGTGTGTAACTTTTACCTTCTCCACAACTGTGAGACCTGAGCAACAAATGACCCACTTGTTTGGTAACCCTTTCCATAGCCTGCATGTACTGGCACCATCTTGAACCATTATGTTTGCTTGTTGAACTTGAGAGTCTCTGGTAATCCAATAAAATTACCACATCATCTTCAAAACTTATACAGATTATAGCCTATAAGGACAAATCAAGTTTAAAAAATTCAATACCTTTTTGGTCTTATACATTTTTTGTTTCTCTTTTGAGACCCAGATACTTCTTTTGGCAATTTGCAAGAGAAATGAAGAGGACACAGCATAACAAAGTTTTCCTGATTTGAAAAGAATCACAGAAAAATTTAAAAAGAAAGTGAAACATTATTAGTTTTCACAATAAAGAATAAAATAACTTATATTTCCTTCCTCAAGAAATTCAATTTCAGAACTCTACATCCTATTCTATGGATCACTTACAGTATCCCATCGACACTCAGGTACCAACTCTGCACATGTAACATGAAAGCTCTTGCGGCAACTCACTTCGTAGCAACCAAGAGCTGCTCCCTTGATTCCACAGCAACAACATTTGATCCTTCTGCTTCTTGCCAATTCAGATTCAAGATTGATGACAATGTCATCTTCAAAATAAACATTAGGGGCCCTGGATTTCAATTCAAAAAAGAAAAACCAGCATTAACTATACTGATTTACTATTGTGGAAATTAAGTATCAGCAAAACTATTTCATAACCCCAAACTTAGACGTAAGAGTAATGTTTGTGGGATGTGGTTGATAAATTTAGAATGAGTTAAAGTGATGTTCATAAAAAATTACTTTCAAGTTATGTGGTTTCCTATATGATACAATATGTTTTCTGATAACTATGACAATGATATAAGAGTTTGATACTGAATGAGAACAAGGCAGAGTTGTTGAGCAAAATGCTAGTAACTAAGTAAGATTGTGTAAGCATGGAAAGTGAGTTGATTAACATTTTTAAAGACTAATGATTCATTTACACTAAAGCCAGCTTCCTAACTATTCTAAGATCTAACTATTCTAAGATGGGCATTTCAAAAATCTTAACCAGGATTTTTTCTGGTTTTCTCTTTTCAGAACAGTTTCATACCATTCAGTGCAGTTTCTGTGGGCGTGTATGATGTTGGATCCTCCATTGAAATCTGGACCAACAGATCTGCCATTAAAATAGTACATCATCTCCCCTGTAGACTATAATATAGGCGGGTGAAGGTTAAGAGGATATCAGAAAGGTATATAGTAGAAAGCATATCAAGGTCAAATCTAATAAAGCTATTAAAACTAGGGAAAAGGATCTGTTGTGAGCGTACCTCAGAAGTTGTTGCAGATTGACAGAAAGCACAACAGATTGGACTTGGAACTCTCCCACACTTATTTAGAAAACTATTCTTCGAACCTGATAGGACCTTCTTAGTTGGTTCAGTTTTATCAGAAATTCTAATTTGAGGACCTTCTTTATGTACTGAAATGGTTTCAGTTGCCGTTGCAGGATTATTGGCATATCCATTCATAGCTCCATCAACCAACCCATACTCTGCATCACCACCATTGGATATTTTCAATCTTTTGTTTGCCCTCAGTTTTCCAACACATTCATTTCGGTTACTGTTTGTTTTTCCTTTATAGCTCATTTTCTTCTGTAAAACAGAACCTATGTTTTTGTTGGCACTTGTATTCCCTTGGTTTTTATTTATTTGAATTTCTTTGAGCACCCTAAAGACATCATTATGAGCCTGCTGGTTTTTGGAACTCTCGCTGTCACCCCTGTGGTTTTTGCCGATTTTATTCTTACAGTTTCTGGTCCTCTGCTTTGGTTTACCATCACTTAAAGAATCATCTATAAGCAAATCAGTCATTTCAGCACTTTTAATCTTCTTGTGTTGGTTCCGGATTCCTGTTTGATTGGATTGAGTTATTTGAGTGTGATTATCTTCTTCTACTTTATTCACAGTGATCATCTCAGAGCTGACCTTGTTTTTCTGGATCATTTTTCTCCCACGATGTGGAACAACATCGTCACCAATGAGATGGCTTCCTAGATTCAAACATTTAGTTGTTGCATCTAGGGATACTTCTCCAAGAACTTCAACCATATTAGCTCTAGTGTATTTTCTTTTGATTCCACTATTTCTTTTACTCTGATTATTGGATATTTTTCTTCCCTGTGTGCTCTGAGATTTGGTATTGTTGGCTTCTCGATAAGAAAGTAGTTTCTTATCTGGTTTCCCATCTCCTTGTCTAGAATTAACATTTTCTGCACCCCCTGAAGCAGGCTCTTCCCTGTTACCTCTGTCATATTCCTCATGCATTCCATCCGATTCACAAGAAACCTGCAATTCATTCCAAAATTTAATGATTAGTCACAAGGATTGAGGGAGACAAATTATTACATAGGGATGAATGGTAAATTCACAGGGTTGAGCGAGACACCTTGTCCTTTATTGGGGTTGAAAAAAGCTCAGGAGAACAACCTCTCTGCGTCCATTCAAACATCTCGCTATCAAAAAGATCTACAGCTTTGGTGCCAGAACATCCTTTCACCTTTCAGTAGACAAAGTCAAAGAAACTTGGGAGCATTAAATGCTTGTCCCGAGCAAAGCAAATGATATTACAAATGAAGATTATGTTTAAAGCCCAATTAAACTTGCACGTGTACTGGTTAGATTGTACTTTGTGGACGTCCCAGTTTAGCATATACTGTCAGCAATAGGCAGGTTAACTTTCAAGGCATTGATTGCAGAAGAAAATCTTTAATCATGTGATTGTACATTGAAATATATATAAAAGCATTGGCAATTTCCAAAAAAAAAAAAGATGGTCGTTTACCTTTTTTCCATCTTGTTAGAGGGGAATAACAATCATTTCATAAAAAATAAATAAAAATAAAAAAGGGGTATCAATTTTCCAGTTAAGAGTGTTTAGAGAGTTTTCCGGTTGTCTGAATTTCAATTGCAAGCAAACTCGAATCGAACTCAATCTTTCCTTTTCGTTATCGACTTTCATTCCTCCTACTATCAGTTGATATTTCCCTTCATATGATTATCTATCCTTCAATATCTATCTATCTAACCGTTCCTTTTTACCCTGCTAGCCCAGTTTTGAATCGCCTTACACTCAATTTACTCTCCTTTTCTTTCCCTTCCTCTTTCCTTTGTGATTCTCCAACCTTGTTTTATGTTACTAGTTTTTTTTTTGTGTTTGTGTTGCAAGTCTCGGGCATGACGTGGTATCCATCTTCCTAGCTTCATCACATCAAACCATACCTACTTACTATGAAACCCCAATCTTCTAACCCATCAATAAATCAAGAACTGATTGAGCATAGTTCTTCTAAACCACCCGTCAACCCAATCCAAGATCAACTTCATTCACATCTTTCACCATCACTTCTATGTATCTCTCACATAAAAACTCATTTCTGCTTCCACGGTATCCTCATGGATGATTCAGGAAACTCGCTAGCGCCGATTCCTTTACTAGTTCATCCTGATTTAAAACCACATCATAACTCATGTCCCATTATTCTGATAACTCAAGCCACAATCAACAGAAGATCTCTAGGGGACCAAAGCTTACACTCCGTTCATGTGTACCGGCTGCAACACCATCAATCTACTAATATACACACAAATCTTCTCACTGGTTTTGGTGGTTGTAAACCGGATATGCTCGTTGTCGACGAAGACATATCGTCGATAATGGTTGATCTTCTAAACGGGTGTTCCTCCCATTTGGGATATGAGCAATTTAATGGCTGGTTGGAAAAGAGAGATGTCACCGGCCTCAGTCAATTGCGAGAGATGTCACCGGCAATTATGATAGAATCATGGACAGCAATTATGATAGAATCGAAGATGGCAGTTATGACAGAATCATGGATGACAATTATGAAATCGACTGGATTCATTTTGCTCAAGTCTATGCAGTTTGAATCTCTTTTAGTGCTAAAGTCACTTAAGCCAGTCTACTCTGATGGCTATTTGTCGATTGCAGCTACCGTCGTTGAAGGATCGCCTCCTCATTCATGATGCTTTCATGGAACGCACGAGGCATGGGGTCTACCAAAGCCTTTCGAAACCTAAAAACCCTCTTCCAAAAGTCCAGTGTCAATATAATTTTTTTGTCAAAAACCAAGTCTAGCTCTTCCAAGATGGACCACTTCTGCCGGAGACTAGGCTTCGCACATGGAGCATCAGTGCCAGTACAGGGACTAGTTGGAGGACTTGCATTTTTTGGAAAGCAAGTATTTACATTACTATTCTTTTAATTGTATTTACATTACTATTCTTTCTTCGTGTAAAAATTATTTTAATTGTATTCTTGATGACTATTTTACTTCTTTTATATGGTCTGTTATTTTGTTTATGGTGAATCGAATCCCACTTCTCGGGCAAATTTTTGGCAATCCATGTCTAACCTGTACTCCATTCAACCTTTACTGGGGTTTATTATTGGAGATTGGAATGTTATAAGTCAACCTGGGAAAAAATGGGTGGTAACCAACCTTCTTGTTCTAATCTCAGTCACCTTAGAAATTTTCTTGACAATCATCAAATGTTGGATTTCCCACTAAATGGCTCCCAATTCACCTGAAACAAGAGAAAAGACAAAAATGGGGTTAAAACTAAACTGGATCGCATCATTATATCAACTGAGTGGTTAGACCTATTTCCTTCTGCGTTTGCACATACAATCCACACCTCTTCTTCGGACCACAGGGCTATCTCCTTTCAATTAGTCTCAAATTTCAACCATAATCCAAAACCTTTTAAATTCTTTCATATGTGGACTAGAAACCCTTCTTGCAGACGGATGATTCAATCGAATTAGACCCCTAGAAAACACCCCTCTCTGACTCACAATATCCATCTCAAGACCAAAAAGCTTAGTTACAGTCTCTCTAAGTGGAATAAGAAAGATTTAAGCAATTATGCATCTCTGACACTCTCTCTTCCTTGGATAAACTCCAAAATGATCCTCCTTCGAAGGACAATGCCACCGCCATCTCCTTTATAGAAGAGCGTCTCTCAAAAGTCAAAACATCAACTTTGAGAGGAGATGTTTTAGCAAAACAAATTTGGTTCTTCCTGGCTTAGAGACGGTGACAAAAACACCAAATTCTTTTACCTTACTTCCTTGCTTCGGAGGAAATGGAACCTGATTATTTGCCTTAAAGATGGCAACAAAGTATAGGTTATAACGGTATATAACTGAATAGTTTTTTAAATATATTTTTAATACTCCAACAAAGTATTAATGTATTATAGAGTCAAAAAAAGTAAATCATGTTCATAACATTAAATTCAAAAACAAAAAAAATTAATAAAAACACCTTCCCTTCGTATGAGAGTGAGATTGACAGAGATGGCGATCAACTTTGCCTTCTTCCCTTCTTCTACTCTCGTTCTCGATCGTCTGGTTATCTGTCGATTGGTGACGGCTAGCTCAAGTCTTTCTTTCCTATGAGTCTAGGGTTCTCGTTCAATCGAGAATGAAATGGGTGATTTTTTTAATGTATTAGAACAAAACATTAAAACGGGGTTATTGAAAAAAGACATCATTTCAAGAACGGTCATATAACGCCGTTATAGCGAAGTTGTGATACCATAACTTGATAATGTCCTGTGTAGTTAAAACGACGTTATAATGTTGATATACCTCCGATATAACGCTTAACGAGGGTGAACCGTTACAATATGACATTATCACGTTTTGGTATCACGGCTTTGATATAACAGCCGACATATGGTCGTTATTGAGATAACGATTTTTTCAATAACATCGTTTTAACATTTTGTTATAATACATTAAAAATAAATCACTCATTTCATTATCGATCAAATAACTCTAGACTCATAAGAAAGAAGAAGAATGACCAGAGCTCGCAGTCGCCGATCGACAGAGAATCAGACAAAGAACGAGAGAATAAGGGAAAAAGACGAAGAGTCGATCGCACTCTTTGTTGCGATCTCACTCTCATACGAAAGGAAGATGTTTTTTAATTTAATGTTACAGACATGATTTACTTTTTTGACTCTATATACATTAATATTATGTGGAGGTATTAAAAATATATTTAAAAAATTATTCCGTTATATATCGTTATATCCCGTTATAACCTATAACGCTCTTGGACCGTTATGGGTTCGTTATCCGTTTTAACTGCATAGATAATGTCATAACATAATGGCTCACCCCCGTTAAGATTATATCAGAGTTATATCAACATTATAACACCATTTTAACTGCACAGCTTGTCAGATAGGCGATAAAGATTCTGACAACACGATGGCAGAAGGATACGCGACTGAAGCAACTTTGATGTTCATCCAAGCTCAACGATGGAGGACCGAACTTCTTTTTGGAGACTCTGCTACCATTGACCTCATCCAGGATGGCGAATCTCAACAGCTCTGAGTCTGGCGATCTCTTATTTGTAATATTAATTGTCTGCTTCTTATGCTTCCTCTTTGGCAATGTAAATATATATCTAGAGACCTTAATAGTAAGGCTCACCACTTGACATTGGTTGCCGACAGACTTGGTTGTAATAGCTCCTAGTTTTTAATATATTGCCCAAGGCTTTTAACAAAAAAAAAAAAACAATCATTTCATGAAGAAGATAAAATAATATTACTGATTAGTCATTTTCCCAAACGAAAATGACTTACATGTAAATAGAATGTGCAACCATGTCAACAAACAAAGATTTTCCCATAAAAAGCTTCAAAATCAAGCACATGCCAGCAACCTAACTTATGAAATATGAATTAAAAAATAACACGAATTAAAAATACCTTGAGTACTTACCTTGGGATTCGTCTTAGTGGGGCTTTCGTTATCTGAGTCATTGATATCACTAAAGCAAGGAACATTTTGCAGTGGACTGTTTGTAACTTGATCAATCTCCATTTGATGATTAGTCAATCTCTCTGTGACTCCATCATCATCATCATCCCTCAGCCAAAAGAAAGGTGAAAGCGCAATTTCTGTTTTTCCATAGGTAGACTGCTGCTTGGGAATTGAATCATCATTTCCTCCCTTTTTTACTTGATCAACCAATCTTCCTTGACACTTCTCTAGCCTCATTGGAGTCTCAAATGGATTGTTTTGTGGAACATGAACTCGTTTCTTCACTGGAAAGGAGGAAGGTTGCATTGAAACTTGAGGATTAGAAGATTTATCATTGGTATTCTCCTTTTTCTTCGATCCTCCCTTTTCAAGGTTTTTCTTGTTCCTTAATTTTCTCTTAGAAGATCTGTGAGTCCTTGGTTCAGCAGAATTACTTTCACCTTGAACTTCGTTTTTTCCACTTTCTGGAATCAAATTCACACGTAACATTACAACAGAACTGAACTGTAAGGACCTTACTTGATAGTTGATACAACTGAATACAATTTCGTTACAAAGGGTGGATGATAGGGGTTAAGAAGAAACATAAAAGGCACAGTTCTTTTTAGAATGTTTCGGTTGACAGTATTAGACTATTAAAAAAATGGCGTAGATTAAATGAAAATCAAGACATTGGATAAAAGGTATGACTTTGCTCTAAGAGGATTCACACCTATATAGACCTATCTGATATCATGATTTTGGTGAAGTCCATGAGACTTGATAGCGTACAAATGTGTTCCAATGTTTACCTGGTATTTTTTCAGAAGGAACCGCAGTCTGGGTAACTAATATGTTGAGTCCTGAATCAATTTCCATACTTCTGTAAATGTTTACCAGATTATCCATGTGAAGAGCTGGCCGGACCTCTGGAGCAAAAACAATTGGTTGATAAATTACAAAATAATAATCAAAATAAGACAATGTAGACCCAGTGTACAAAAATATGGTTCGCAAATTTCATCAAGCAAACTCACATAAACACAGACGTCAGCAAAATATCCTATTTAAAGGAACACTCGAAGTATATTGTACGAGTAATTGAGGTCAGCAACAATGAAAGTGTTGTTAGATCCAAATCGAGGTTTTTTTTTTTGCCTCTCAATCAAACTAGAGGCCTAAGTTTTGTGAAACCTTTGTTCAAGAAATCAAAACCTCTACCTAGATAAGAGGCCAAAATAAAGCACCCTCTTGAAATTGAAACCCTAATCTGTCAAAGATGGGAAATTTCCTTTTTGGATTTTGCATAAATTTTCAATCTTTGACATATATTTAGGGTTTCAAAGAAAAAAATTGTCTTTGAAGTGTAAAACTAGAAGATTGAAAATGCAAACACGTAGAAATAACGCATACCTCTTCTTTGATATGAAACTTTACAAACAGGGCATTTAGATTCCGACTTCATCGATTTCATGATGCACAGACTAAAACAATCAGATTAAACGAAAATCAGTCAAAGGGTTTTGTTCATAAGTATGTTATGATTGAAACCAACGAGTGGAGTCACCAATTCTACTTACTTGCAAAACACGTGGTTGCATGTAAGGGAAACTGCTGAGCTTAGAAGACTCAAACTGCAAACCCCATTTCAGAAAAATTACAATCAGATATAAATGTTTAAGAGATCAAAAAAAAAAAAAAACAATTGAAAAACTCGATGGAGAAAGAGATTACCAAATGGGGCACTTGAGTTCTCTGCCCATCTTCTCTAGAAGTGCTGATTCCGCCATTCTAGAGAGATGCTTCGTTGCTGTGTTGAAATGAAGATGAAGAAATAAAGTTAGATCGAAATGGGGAACGAGAGAGAGAGGTTTTGATATTTAAACTATCGAAACGTTTTAAGAGAAGATTGGCGCCAGATTTTTCAATTTTTGCGTTTGAAATTTCGCTTTTGCCGCGATTGAGCATTTTGAAGAATTTTGTTCTAGCAACTCTATTATAGTCAAACAAAATTGATTACAAAGCTCAATCGAACAAACGATTAGGATATTGGGAGTGTTCTTCTCCTTCTTGCTTCAGTTCGACATTTCAAATCTCCGATCTTTCTATTCAATTGAAAGAGCCAGTTGCGTTTGAATTGGTTAACTCAATCTCATTGGTCATAGCCATGTCTCTTTTCTTAGGAGAGAACAGTGTTGGTGAATCCTAGGTACTATTGGTCAGCCGTTGATAGTGTTGGTAAGTATGTTGGTCAGCCGTTGTGAGTCATGTGTAAGTCGCCATGTTGAGCGCAGTGGTTACGGGTTAGGTGGTCCCATACTGGTGTTCCAGTTGTAGGTGGTCCGAGTACAGTGTTCCCAATCCTCAATCCTCAAAGATTTTGAAACATGTCTTTGCTTTCAAAATTTACCCGAGGTTCTAGCTCTAGGTCAAGACAGATTCCAGATGGTATAAACCAAATGGAGTGTAGAATTTCAGAAGTTGAAAAGAATTTACAAAAATGGTCAATACCAGAGATTCCTTACAAAAACATCTACAATATTTCCAAATCCATGTTTTCTCAAAAAACAAAAGATCTGATGATATGGTTGAACAAACTATATATTTCGATGGATCTATGGAATCCAAACAACTTTTTTCAAATGAAACTTTTGAGTTCCTTCAAAGTCATGAATACAAGTATATCCATATTGGATTGATTCAAATTGGGATAAAACCCCTTTACAAAAACAGGATTAGATACCTATGCTTTAATCGCTCTTCGCGATTGTCGGCACAATAGGTTCGATGACTATCTCTTAGGAATTGCAAAGTCAACTCTAGCAATGGGTCCAATCTATTTTGATTGTTACCCCAATTTCTCAGTATCTCTTACGGATCCACATATCCTCGAGACACTGACCCTCAATATCTAGACATCTGGATATGACATGCTTCCTGGATCAAAACCATTGGCTTTGATCTACAAAATAACCTACAAAGTCATGAAAACTCAGTTGAGTCCTAAGACATTAATGGAATCTGCAAAAGGATATACCATTATTTTCCAGGCAAATAAAGAAAAAACAAGTGTTATTGTTCCAAAGACAATCCACTAAAACCAAATCACCCTTCCAGTCACTTGGTAGGTTCCCACTGAACCTAGAAGACCTAATCCCAATCGATTGAGTCAAATTCTGACTCTTGAACACGGAACGGTTGAATTACAATTATCTGAGTCAAGAAAGACAAGTTTAAAATTGTTTGACTCAGGAAGAAGATCAACATCTTCTTTCAAAACAGCACCATCCCAAATCCCAATGGCTCAGACACCTCCTGATGTTCTTCCCCACTTAGATCTTGCTAGTCTGAGAAATAATCCACAATTTCCCCAAATTCCGCAACCAATCTACAATCCTGAGTCTCCTACTCAGTCTGAGATGGAAGATCATCCTCCCTCTCATCCTCAATTGAATGTTTTACAAACAGAGTTTATCCTTGATAAAGAATGGATCAAACGAGACTTTGTAAAACCTTCCAATAGTCAAAGAAGAGAGCTATTGTATGCCCAAACATCAGAAGAACAAAAAACTGAGTTAGGAAAACAATTTTATGCATGTTGTGAAGAAATGCAAGAAATTTTATCATTTTTAGATTGGTATTTTTCTGATTATCTTTCTAGCATAAATGTTATCAAGACTAATTCCAAGTTCTGGCATACAACTGAAACAAATTCAACCCAAGAATCCATTTTGCCACCTTTAGAAGAGATTAAATTTTCAACTATAGGTTGTGATGTTTTGGCGTCACCATTCAAAGACCCTCAGATTGATAATACATTTAAAGGTCTTGGTAAAATTATTCAACAGAATAATTACACCAATATCTTGCTTCATGAGATTGGTGACAAATTGATCCAAAATCAAGTCCATCAAGATCAATTGGCTCATACCCAATTGGTTCAAAAGCAAGCCTTAAATGTAGGGGTGGGCATTTAGGACCGAAAACTCAGACCGAACCGACAACCGGACCGACCGGGTCGGTTCGGATCGATTTTAATTAATTAAAAAAAATTCGGTTGTAAAAGCCCGACCCGGCCCGAAGTTTATGGTTCGGGCCTTGGTTTCCCTTTCTGAAACCTGTCGGGTAACCGGCTTGGCCCAGGTTAAATAGGTTAGTTAAATAGTTAACTTAAAAAAGTTTTGTTCATTGAGGATTCTCAATTTGAGCAAAAATTCTAAATGGCGAGGAAACCAGCGAGGGAGGGAGGGAGACTCTCCTCACAGCAGCGATGGCGGAGGGGGAGGCCGAGCCGACCCTCCCATCTTCTCTCTCAGCGAAGGCGGAGACCGAGCCGCCCCTCCCATCTTCTCTCTCAGCGAAGGCGGAGACTGAGCCGCCTCCCATCTTCTCTCTCAGCGAAGGCGAAAAGCAGTGATCAGATCGATGGGAACCGAAATTGCTTGCTTGTCTCTGGTTCACACTCTGGAACATTCAGATCATCCACTCTCTGGAACACAGAAGAAGGAAAGCAATGATCAGATCCCCTCCCTTCCCCATTTTTGCAATGATCAGATCTGATCTCAGATATTTTTAGACCGATTTTTTTTTTTTTTTTTTTGTAATTTGTTGTATGGTTTTTTTTGTACGTATGATGAATGAAGTATTTATTTATTTTTACTGTAGAAGTATTTTTTTGCTATTAGGACCGAGACCGGCCCGTAAATCGGTTAACCGGGACCTCGATCCGGTTTCGGGTCTCATAAACACAGGCCCAAATTTCTCGGGCCAATTTTCGATTTTTAGCTTTTGGGCCGGTTACCCGTACTTGCCCAACCCTACTTAAATGTATCAAAACCAGCAACGTACTTTAAACCTACGTCTGTTGAACAAAATGTGTTAACCACACCAAATCGATTAATCAGATAAATTGATCTTAAATTAGCGGATCTCAATTTAAAATCAAATCTTCAAATCAATACATTGTTTTCCCAAGCAATGAATTCAGATAGTGATTTTGATCCTATGGCTGCACTCCAATACCAAGCCAATCCCATTAAATTTGCTAAATCTTATGGGAAAAATCAAAACCCACTTTCGGTAACTAGAAACTTTTATCCAAGACCATCACTCCCTGACATGCAATATGAAGAGAAATCTCTTCAGGTCTATGGGTTGTTTTCTACAGGTAACTTCTATACTTGGAACATAGATGGTTTAACTGAATAAAATATTATTGAGTTACCCAGGAAATAGTTATGATGGCTTCGGCTCATCGTAGCGAAGGAAAAAATGATAGGACTATTGCATTTCTTATCATTGCTGGCTTTTTTGGACTACTCAAAGGATGGTGGGATAACTATCTCACAATTGGTGAGCAACAATCAATTTTTAATGCAGTAAAAGTTGATTTATTAGGTCATCCTATAAAAACAGAACAAGGTTCAGAGATCCCTGATTCAATTCATACTCTGATTTTATGTATTTTAAAACATTTTATGGGAGATCCTAGTGAATTTCAGAACAAATCTAAAGATTTGTTGATGATCTATAAATGTTCGACTTTGAGCCACTTCCGGTGGTACAAAGATATCTTCCTTAGAAAGGTTATGTTTCAATCAGATGCAAATAACCCTTTTTGGAAGAGAATGTTCATTTCTAGTCTTCCACCAATCTTTGCTGAAAATGTTCGAGAAAAATTACAAGAAATCTATCCAGAAGACATTCCTTATGAACGTCTTACCTTTTGAGATATCATTAGTTTCATTAACAAATGTGCTTTACGTATTTGTAATGATTTAAGACTTAAAGTCCAATTAAAGAAACAGAATATCAATGGCCCAAGAGAACTTGGTGATTTATGTCAACAATATGGCTATGATGATTTTAAACTTCCTCATCAAAAGCCTTCCCAATCAAAGATTCAATACAGGTCTCATCCTGCTAGACAGTTTAAGTCCAAAAAACAATATGGACCCAAACAACTTCAGCCCAAATACTATAATCAATATTATAGTCAACCCAAGAAACACGGTACGCATAAAACTAAGCCTACCAAACCATTTAAGAAGTATCCAGCCCATACCCATTCAAAGCCCGTCTGCTTTAAATGTGGTCGTCCTAGTCACTATGCAAAGAATTGCAGAACAGCCTAAAAGATCCAAGAGCTTCAAGCTCCTGAAGATATCAAGAACATGTTTCTTCAAGTTCTTCTGAACTCTGAATCAGATAATTCGGACGAAGATCTTCAAATTCTCAATTTGAATTATTCTTCTGATTCCAATCATTCTGATAAGGTCAATGATGGTGAATGCGCAGAGGCATGTCATTGTCATAACCTTCAAAGCATCAACATGCTTTCAAAAACTAAAGAATCCAGTATTCTTTTAGATTTTGTTAATAGTATTGAAGATCCTAAACTTAAAACAGAATATCTTCAACACATCAAAACAAATTTAACCACAAAACCAACCCCAAAGGTCATAAATCCATTTTATGATCACAAACAAATTATTGAAAAATTTAGAAAATCCGTCTCTTCTATCCCTGTCAACTTATCTGACCTTCAGCAAGAAGTCAATCATATAAAAAAAGACATTATGATTTTAAAACAAAATCATTATCTCCTTGATCTTCGTATCAATGGACTTCAAAATACGTCTTTACCTGATATGCCTTCTTCTTCTGAAACCCTTGTAGAGATTTCTCCTCCTCTTTTTCTTAACGAAATCAACAAAGTTACACATCAGCGATGGTTTTGTAAAGTTATCAATAAAGAGATTACTATCCCATGTAAAGCTCTTATTGATTCTGGTGCTAATCTTAACTGTGTTGCGGAAGGATTAATACCTACCAAATATTTTGAACTTACAAAACAAAAATTATATACAACCACCAATTATAGGTTGGCTATACAATACAAATTAACAAATGCTCACATCTGCCAAGACAAAGTTTGTATCAAACAAGATTTTTTGCTTGTTCAAAACATGGTCCAGAAGATGATTCTTGGAACGCCATTTTTTACAACAATCTATCCATTTTTTGTTACAACATCGGCCATCAAAACCCAAATTCTTGGAACAGATGTAGAGTTTCCTTTTATTTACAAACCTGAAATTATAGAAATTAACAATATCATAAATGATACTTGTTTTCTTAATTTCATTTCTCAGAAACAACAACATTTGTAATCCCTTAAAGCAGACATTGCATTTAGACGCATTGATCAGCAAGTTCAAGACACCAAACTCCAAACTCAAATAGTTTTATACCAAGAACATTTGACAAAGGAATTATGTTTTGAACTTCCTAATGTTTTTTGGCATCGCCAACGTTATGTTGTTCGTCTTCCTTATGATCCTTCTTTCAAAGATTCAATGATTCCAACCAAAGCTAGACCAATTTAAATGAATTCTGAGCTTATGAAACATTGTAAAAAAAAAGAGCAAATCCTTGCTTTCCAAAAAACTTATTAGGCATTCCAAATCTCCTTGGAGTTGTGCAACCTTTTATGTTAATAAAGCAGCTGAATTAGAACGAGGAAATCATAGCCTTGTTATCAATTACAAGTCTCTGAACCAGGCTTTACAATGGATTAGGTATCTTATTCCTAACAAGAGAGATATACTTAAGAGATTACATTCAGCTTGTATATTCTCAAAGTTTGATCTCAAATCTGGATTTTGGCAAATTCAGATTCATCCATTTGATCGTTACAAAACAGCGTTTAATGTTCCATTTGGCCATTTTGAATAGAATGTTATGCCCTTTGGCATCAAGAATGCTCCTAGTGAGTTTCAGAATATCATGAATGATATTCTTTCCCCGTTATCAACCTTTACAATCGTGTATATCGATGATATACTTGTCTTCTCATAATCAATTTCAGCCCATTGGAAGCATTTGTATCAATTTGAAAGAATTATCAAAGCAAATGGTTTAGTTCTTTCTCCAACAAAAATCAATCTTTTTCAAGCCAATGTCTGATTTTTAGGACATAAGATTTTTCATGGGACTCTCACTCCCATATCTAGGGCAATTGATTTTGCAAACAAATTTCCAGATGAGTGAAAAGATAAAAATCAGTTACAACGGTTTATTGGTTCTCTTAACTATGTTGCTGATTTTTACAAAGGCCTTGAAGTTTTATTAAAACCTCTGTTTGCCAGGCTTAAGAAAAACCCAGGCCCATGGACTGAAGCCCATTCCCAGGTTGTCCGTCAAGTCAAGTCCAGAGTCAAGCATCTTCCTTGTCTAGGGATTTCCAATCCAGATGTCTACAAGATTGTAGAAACAGATGCGTCCAATTTGGGGTACGGTGGTATTCTCAAACAGCGTCTTCCTGATTCTACTTCAATTCAATTGGTCCGATACCATTCTGGTATTTGGAACTCTGTCCAATTCAATTACTCCACAATGAAGAAAAAGGTTTTGTCAATTGTCTTATGCATCATGAAATTTCAAGATGATTTAATAAATCAAAAGTTTTTATTACAAGTTGATTGTCAATCTGTCAAAGAGATTTTAACTAAAGATGTTTTAAATCTTGTTTCCAAACAGATCTTTGCCAGATGGCAAAGTCTTATTTCAGCCTTTGATTTTGAAATAAAGTTTATAAAATGAGCTGATAATTCTCTCGCAGATTTTCTAACAAGAGAGTTCCTGCAAAGATGAGTTCTTCTAACTCATCTTCTTCTCGCCCTCCTTATTTTTCCAAACCCAAATCAAAATCCCAATATGCTATGGCGCCTTCTGCCTCACAGCATCAAGCCCCTCTTTCTTATGCCCTTTCTCTTTCACAAAAGTTCACTCCATTGAATCAAGAAAAAGCAATTGGTTCCACCATGACCAGTTTTACAAAGCCGCAAACTTCGGCACCAAATCCATACATTCCTAAAGCATGCCTTGATTATATCACTATGATCGAGCCATCCATGTATGCTTTAGTCAAAGAGCCCCAGCTCATCGCCAAGAATCTGTTTTCTCAGCAACAACAATTTGAAGAAGCAGACAGTACAAAATCACAGGAGTTCTATGAGTTCATCTTCGTAGATTCTGATTTTGTGATCATCACCCACCATCATGACAAAGACCACCAAGAACGGATCACACATTCCAAGTGTCAGACCCTCAAAGTTCTCTCAGAAGCTGACTGGCATCAGCTCCCTCACTACCACAAGAAGTTCTCAGTGAACTATGCTCCTCAGACATACAATTATCTTGACTACAAACTAGCTTGGTCAAGAGCCTTCTATATACAATCGCAGAATTGTGGCCATTCATGGTTCTTTTTATTATGCCAAAAGTTCAAACAGAAATATGTTCCTCTTTGGTTTCAACACATTTGGTGGAGCCATTTTGGTCCAATCCAAGACATCCTTCCTCTTGCTGTTCAAGAATGATGGAAGATTTTCCAAGAAAAGTATCAACCTCCAATTCTTGTCACAGAGCAGGTTTTGTTGCTTTGGTTCTTCATCAGGTTTGGTTTATCCTGGATTTTATGCTGGGATTATATCTGCTCAGCATTGAGCAAACCTTATCAATCCAAGAATGCTCCCTTGTGGTTTTGCCGCCGTTTTAAAGTCAAATGGTGGGCACAGTTTGACCACTCCAGAGTTACAAAAGAAGGAGTTCTCCGCTTCTTCTCAGGCAAAAATCATTATCCTGCTCCTCAGGTGAATCCCATTGAACCTCTTTCCGAGGCTAAGCTTCTTCGTTGACATATAAGACAACAACTTAGAGGAAAACCTATAAAAGCTCAACTCTTTGAAACATTATCAAAGATTTGTTCAGAAGATTCAGATGAAGAAGATGAATTAACAATTCCACTTAATGAGGATGACTGTTATGACGTCTTCTCCCTACTTGATTGATGAACCCACCATCCGCATCACCAAAGGCAGCATTTGCCAACAACCACTACAAAACAAGATACTTTCGATCCCGACAACATCTCTCTTACAAAGGCATCCACGTGAAGTCACTGTTCACCCACTACAAAAGCAACTACAGTCGAAGCATCTTCAACAATATTTGCCGACAGTCACATGCGAATAGTATTCGCAATTATGTTTACAAAGGAAAATTTGTCCACCAATCTTATCCTCCAGCGAAGCTTATCTTCGTCTGGCATCTCTCTATTTAAGTAAGTTATTTTCCAAGTTTAGGGTAAGCGAGTTTCGAGTGTGAAAATACTTATGCCTTTTGATGTAAGCTTCTATCTTTTTATCTTTTGTATATTTCAATAATATCTATCTTTTATAATTCAATAAACTATCTAGTTAGATCTTACAGTTAATCCCTAAGTGTAAACCAAGAAATTGGCTTGAGGCTGTATCGATCTCTAAGATAGTTTAGAGAATTTCTTGTATTTATACATGTTTTGTAGTTCGTTTCTGTTTTGATTTCTGCATATATATTCCTAGGACTGGTTTTGGGTTGAGCCTAACGGGTTTGACAGTCATGATGGGTCAGGCCCCAACCATCGTGTTTACTTATCGAGCTGATTTGTGAATTCTATACCCGAAGTGTGTACAAATGGGCTGGCCAAGCCCGCCCCGTTATGGCCCATTTGCTAATGGCTTGGGTTAAAGCAGGTTTACATGACTTGTTTACCTACATGCGACATTATAAATTTACTCAGTCTTTTTGTTACTTTTCGAGCTAGTTCATAGACCCCGATCAAATTATCATATCTTTTTTTTTGTGTTTCAAGCAATTGTGAAATTCCTTCCGCAGTGAAGATAATTTCTCAATAACAACAATAACTTGAAAACATTCACTAACTAGCATGTATTCATGAATAATGACCTGAAATTCTTTTAATTATGACTGATATAATTAAGAGCAAAATCAACAGTCATACTCGGGGATAGACGCATCAAGATAATCATAATTGGAGGTACATATATTTTACACATGTTCGTTGTGAGATATGCAATTGAAAATGTTTGATTTGATATTTTATTTGCCATGATGATTACATGCTCTACACTTGAAATTTTTATCTTGAAACTTGTCATATGTATTATTTATCATAAATCACCATCAATTTAAATCAAATCTCGACTCTCATAATATGGCTTTGAAATACAATTGTTGGTCTACATGTGTCATTTACATGCCCAAATGCTCCTAAGTAAGTACTTTCATTGACATCCTGCAAAAACATGAGATTAATTAATTTCAAGTAAAATTTATCATTTTTAAATATTTCCTTAGACTAATAGATACTAATTTGAGTGATTTTTTTAATGGTTTTGGGTGTTTATCAGTGATGCAACAATAACTTCACACTTTTTAGATAACATGTCCTTTAAATTCTTACCGAGTGAAAATAACAACTAAAAACGTTATATAAAAAAATCATCCAAACGGTTCAATATATGATTTTTGAAGTAAAGTCGGCTTATCCCAGGTTTGATCAAAGGCAAAATTTTCAAGTCTTGTCTCAATATTGTTATTAGGTTTTCCTTCAAGCATATTCACATAGTCAGAACAGTCCACTAAACTAACATATTTTCTCTCCAACTTTATAATTGAAAATATGAATAAATGGACAAAATTATAAACGTTGACGGCAAAAGTGGACCCCAACCAAAAAAATGCAATATCCTATACGTTTTTAATTTAAAATGAATTTTTGAAATTTTATGAAACCATTATCATGCCATTTCTACATAAATTTCTGCAATTTTATAAAACCATTATTATGTTAATCTTTACATCTTGTATTACTTGGTTGACTTAAGCTATGTTTGAAACTAAATAATTTGCAAAATGAGATTTTGCAGTACTTGAAACATGTCAAAACATGGTAGGTGGAGGAACCATGTACACTAAACCATATATGAAATTGACATTAGTAACCAAAAGTTATAATTTAAGTAAGTATTTGCAACCAAGCTTGAGCAATCGAGTTTGAAAGGATCGAAAAATCAAGAAAAACGAAATATGAAAAAAATCGAAAAATCTAGAAAAATAAAGATTTGTGTGAACTTCAAGAAACAAGGTATATTACAAATTAAAACCCAATTATAAGCATCACACATTTCTCAAGTCTTGTCTAACTTAAGCATCGGAGTGTCATCGGTCACCACAACGGTGGTCTTTGGCACACGTGTGTTCCTTGTGCAGGTCAAGGTCAAGGAGAACGAAAACTGATTCCTCAGTTTGGCGTCGTTCGTAGGGACCGACAAAGTTCTTACAAAAAGCACTGATAACAGTTCAGGATGTAATCAACACGAGTGGGAACAAGAAAGGTATTACACTCACTCAGTCGTTTGAAATTCCATTCGATTGGATGACCGTCAAGCTCGAAATATTTCGAGTCCACATGAGCCATAAAGCAATACTTCTACCAGAACTTGTAATCGTCAGGCAACTTACCCAAACAAGACGGCGACTTCAACACGCACACAACATGCTCGTTCAACCGAGGAGAGGTGAGCAGTTGGATCGTCCTCGGAGACATTCAAAGACCAGCATCCTTCCCACTGATTAAAATGGTGATCACATTTCTGTACCCGTTTCTAAGAGGGCGGAATACCAAGGTACGCCAAGAAGTGCCAATTTTCCTCGATAATAAGGGAACGAACGCCCGATTGAAATATACCACTATGCGAGCAAATGAATCCTCTCGGAGGAGACAAGGGTGTCTAACTGTCTCCCAATGTGAAGAGATCCAGACCGTCGGGGATCCGATTCTTCTCGCGAAGACCCACCAGATTCACCTCTGAGATCAACCTCTCCTAGAAAAACTCACGGTCTTTAGCGAACAGTTCATCGAAAAGTTGATTCTAGCCCGCAATGGAAGAACGTACGAACTTTCAATTACACTTGCGAAATGGAAGTTGAGCTGAGCAAAAACACATAAGCGAAACAACAAGGCAAGGTCTCTGAGAAATTGTAGAAGTAAAGAAACTAAACTCTGCAGAAGAAGGAAACATATATATAAACAAGGATTTTCGGTTTTTTTTAGCAGTCGCATACCCAATTAATGACATGCACCGCTTGAGGAGATGATTCAGACTCAATCATCATGACCATCCAGTTCCCTCAAGACATGACTTAGTGGACCAACGAACTGGACCACTAACTCGGGGGAGTAGTTGATGATACACCAAACTGTCTTTCTAATTTGCTTCGTACAGATGGCATGATGCTCTCATCAACAGAGTAAAGCGGGCCTAAATGAATGCCCAATCTGACAAAGCCCACTGAGGCAGGTTGCAGGAGGTTGGACCCGATCAGTGATTCCCTATTAAGCCCACAAGTCATATGGTTAAGCCTAGTACCCGTAAGATCTAATAAGACAAGTATCTAGGAGTTTGACCTAAGATAGTGATAAACACCCAAAACATCGAATTTTACACCCCTAAATGTACAATTGTTAAGTCCAATTATCCAATAAAAATATCTCATTACGTGTATTTTGTGCATTTTGTAGGAATTCAAGCACAAATCTCAAATCATGCATAAAATGGCACAGTAAGGCTAAATTCAATAACTAGAAGGCCCACTGGGAATTCAAATGCATTCATAGGATTAAATAATTTCAATCCCAAGACCCATCAATAACTACGGATCTTGAGAAAATCAACATGAAGATTTGGACGACCACATGGCCAATTTTATCATAAAAAAATCTCTACAAGACATGTTTTCTTATTCAACTACAAACCATTCCTCGTTTCACTCAACCATGTTTCATTGTTTCATTCAACTATGTTTCCTTATTTAACTCAAACCATGTTTCATTGTTTCACTCAACCATGTTTCCTTATTTCACTCAAACCCTTTTTACCCATAGAAACATCATACATGGAGTTAATAAAGAATAGTAGTATTAGAGAGTTTTTTTTTTTTGGGTTGTTGTAGTTCTTGGCTTTATATTTTTGCTAGGTAGATAAGTGCATGTACTACATTTTAATTTTTCCATTGAAGAAGTTGAAGGAAAAAATAAACAAAAACAATAGTTATTTCTTTGATTGATGTCGAAAATCATGCAACGACAATAATGTCGGCTTTTGGCATCAATTAATAGGCAGGTCAACGACACATTGACTCCTATCAGGAAACAAACACCCGAGTATAAGTCGTGTATGGAAACTCTCATGCATGGACAACACTCGATAAGGAAATGATCTCTCACATATATTTTTACCTAAATCATGTCACCAAAAGCATAGCCGAATAAGGACTCTCACATGATAAATAGGGAACAAGGTTGAGGAACTAAGGTACGCTACAGAACCCAATTATAAGCATTACACCTTTCTCAAGCATTGTCTGACTTAAGCATCAGAGTGTCATCGGTCGCCACAACAATGGTCTTTGGCTCACGTGTGTTCATTGTGCAGGTCAAGGAGAACAAAAGCTGATTTAGTTTGGCACCGTCCGTGGGGATCGACAAAGTTCCCAAAAAACACGAATAGCAGTTCAGGATATAATCAACATGAGTGGGAGCAAGAAAGGTATTACACTTACTCAGTCGTTTGAACTTCCATTTGATCGGATGACCGTCAAGCTCGAAATATTTTGAGTCCACAGGAGCCATAAAGCAATACTTCTGCCAAAACTTGTAATCATCAAGCAACTTTCTCAAATAAGCTGGCGACTTCAACATGCTCGTTCAACCGATGAGAGATGAGCAATTGGATCACCCTCAAAGACATTCAAAGACCATCATCCTTCGCCCTGATTAAATTGACAATCACACTTCTGTACTTGTTTGGCACCAGCTGAGCGGGCGAAATACTGAGGTACACCAAGAAACGCAAAATTTCCTCAATAACAGGAAAATGAATGCCCTATGGAAGCATATCTCTGTGCAAGCAAATGAATCCTCTCGGAGGATACAAGGGTGTCTAACTGTATCCCTATGTAAAAAGATCCAGATCATTGGGGATCCGATACTTCTCACGATGGCCCACCAGATTCACCTATGAGATCAACCTCTCGTAAAAAAACTCACGGCCTTTAGCGAACAGTTCATCAAGAAGTTGATTCTAGCCCTCCATGGAATAACGTACGAACTTTCAATTACGCTTGCGAAAATGGAAGTTGAGCAGAGCAAAAATGCATAAGTGAAACAACGAAGCAAGGTCTCTGAGAAATTGCAGAAGTAAATAAACTAAACTTTGCAAAGAAAGAGACTTATATATAAGCAAGGATTCCCGCCTTTTTTTAGCAGTCGCATACCCAATTAATTAATGACGTGTGCCGCTCGAGGAGATGATTCAGAATTTCAAACTCAATCATCGTGACCGCCCAGTTCCCTCGAGACGTGACTCAGTGGACCAACGAGCTGGCTCACTAACTCAAAGGGAGTAGTTGATGATAAACCAAACCGTCTTCTAATTTACTCCGTACACGTGGCATGATGATCTCGTCAACAGAGAAAAACAGGTCTAGATGAGCGCCCAATCTTACAAAGCCCACTGAGGCGGGTCACAAGAGGTTGGACCCAATTAGCGGCGCCCTATTAAGCCCATGAGTAATATGGTCAAGCCTAGTACATGTAAGACTTAATAAGGCAAATATCTATGAGTTTGACCTAAAACAAGCAAGCCAGCAACACATTAACTCCTATTAGAAAACAAATACTTAAGTATAAGTCGTGTATGGAAACTCTCCTACATGGACAACACTCTACAAGGAAATAATCACTCACAAATATTAAAGTACTAGTCATGTATGAAATCTCTCACCGATGTTTTTCCCTAAATCACGCCACCAAATGCATAGCCGAACAATGACTCTCGCACGATAAATAGGGCACAAGGTTGAGGAACTAAGGTACGCTACAAAACCCAATTATAAACATTACATATTTCTCAAGCCTTGTCTGACTTAAGCATTGGAGTGCAGGTCAAGGTCAAGGAGAACGAAAAATTGATTCCTCAAATAGAATAAACGATAAATAAATTGAGAGAATGATAGGTTATAAGATAAATTGCTTGATTCTTTATTAATTCAAGTCTCGGTTACTCAATAGCCTTATAAACTACAAACACCTACTAGAAACATGCATATTGGTCCAAGTTACAAGGGATAGACTAATAAAGAAACAACCCTTGACTCATTCATACACATCATAGTTGCATGATTTGGAAAATCTTTCATGAGGTGTGCATATGGATTAGACAATTGTCAATAGACGACATGGTAAAAATATATATAATTTTCATAGCGTTAGGACAACATGGTTTGAATTGGGACCAAAATCTTTTAGCACTTTCTAACAAAATGTTGATTTTTCTACCTTAGCAAAAACTATTTATTCTCAAAGAAAGTGCCAAATGGTCTCTAATTGGACTATACGTTGATATGTGAATGTACTGACCCTAGACGATTCATATCTATTTAATACAATTTGCTTATTATTAGGTGTAGTTCTTTTAAGACGTGATTGAAAATGTTTTTTCAAGTAGCTAGTTACACCCCTCCACTTAAACATATTAAAATACATGTACTTGTCTTCGTGTTTATTTTTGCCATCTACCTTTTGGAGTACTTATCAAGATGATCCAATTCGTTGGATTAATGTTTTGAATCTCTATTCGAATTCTCTTCTTATCAGTTATTGTTTACATCGAGGCCATGTAGTTGAGAAACCGTTTACAGTAATGATGACGAAAGAAGTGGTGGGTGGAGAATATTTTTGTTAATTTAATCACCATGGTAATGTTTTCGCTAAGCACTAAATTCTAAACTAAAACATTTACTCTTGAAAAAAAAATTGAAGTTGCTTCCCAAATGATTCATTGAATTCACTCCAATCGTAAATATACAATAATTTAAATGAAAAACAAAAAACGATAATGATATTTAAGCACATATTCAAAGAAATTAAATAAAAACAATCATTTGTTGAGAATGAAAATGGGGGTAAATAGTGCTTCATCCTCAACTAATTAGTTGAGGAGTTTAGTTACACATAGGATTTAAAATCAAACCAAACTCTTCTCTTACATGATTCATGTGGTGAAACTCTTTAAGTTCTCCTTTTTTTTTTTCTCTGCAATACTAAAATCTCTCTTTTTTTTTTTTTTTTTTTTTTTTTTTCTGTATTTTTTTCCTGAGCCTTTTTACTTGGATCCAAACTTTACTTTTTTATGTTCATCAGCTGTATCGTTTTTTGTGACTGTAACTTGAGAGATTAAGTTGCACATAACCTTTTGATTTGTTAAAGGATGGGAGGGATGGAGGGTTTGGATTATGTATGTGAACTTATTGATAGTGAGAATGATAAAGTTAAGTGAGACTGAAAGTCTTGGTAGTGTACATAATTTGGTGCTGGGACTTGGCATTTGAGATTTGGTTTAGGGAGACTTTGGGTTGGATTAAGGAATTCTTGGTAGAGGAAACATGGCTGGAAATTGGTTGGGTGAAGTGTTTGTTTTAGATGAAAACTTTGTGAAAGTATGGAAATTGGTTTATTGTTACATCCTTAAGGGGGCAATGAGATTGAATTTGGGGTGATTTGTGGTAGATATTGGGTTTTGGATTTATTTGACAAATGATTTTTTTTATTTTTAGTTGTCCAAATGTGGGTTTTTCTTCAAAAGTCCTATAAAATAAACACAAATAATTAAAAATTGCTAGAAAATAAAAATTTTAGAAGACTTTTAGGCTTATGTGCACGAAAATGTTGAGATAAAATTATTAAAAAATCACATGATACGATAGCAAAAATTCTAGAGAGTCAGGCCCCTAGCGCCATGGGGCTCTCAGTGTGCGTGTTTGTATTCGATTGGTGGATTATGAGGATCTCTAGGATGATGTAGGGTATTGAGGCTCTTTGGCACAGGCCTAGTGCACCTGGCCTGGCTCTCTAGACCGACTGTGTACGATAGATAAGAGAATGCATGATTTTATGTAAAAATAAGAAAATTGTGCTTTGATGGATGTCAAAATTGCTTATAAAATATATGTAAATGTGCACAATTAGACACTTGTAAGAAACATTTATAGTTTGAGTGACAAATTTGTAAAAGAGTTAGAGCACTAAAATATATAGATAAAGATGAGGTGTAACAAAGGAAAATATGTTTATTATTATTAATAATAATACTAATGAAGCCAACGAGGTACTAACTTCAGGGTTTGAACCTTGCTTAAAACATTTGATGGTTCTGCGACTGATATACACTTTTGTTCCAAGTGTTACTGAAATCTAACTATCGGCTACGCTAGATGGTGGGCAAGCAGCGAGCAGGGGACTAGAGCCCAGATGACTAGGCAATTTTATTTATTTATTATAATTTATAATTTATAAAGTTAAGCATAATAGTTTAGAAGTGATTCAATGCCAAGATACATATGCAAAATGTAAAATGTAAAATAATAAAAATAATTAAAAAAAAAACAAGACGAAAAAAGTCTTTATTTTTATTTTATTTTTTCAAAAACCCGCCTAGGAGGTTGCCTAGCCCGCCTGGGCGGCTCCCAGCCGCCTAGCGCCCAAACCCCGCCTATACTAACTTTTAGAACACTGATTAAATTAATTTGAGCCTAAGCCCAAATTTTGATGCGGTTGAACCCATTTTTTTTTTTCTTTACTCTTAAAAAATGACAAAAGAGCAAAACAAACAAAAGGGAGAGAGATTCGTTAGAGATAATTTAGTGTATCTCTAATCTTCTTAAGCTCTTCCTATGTCAATAACTAGAATGGAAAAATGGGAATGTCAACACATCCGGGAATAAACGATCGATTTTTTAATTTTTTTAATATAAAATTACCTAGACATTTCATTATCAATACAATTGGAGCTAATGATTGTTGATGAATTTCTTCAGAAAATTGCTTTGCATGCTCTCCCACCATGTCATGTTCATGGTACAACATCAGTAAAAATGTGAACGATAAAATATGTATAATATTGAAGGAAAAATGTTTCATATAACATATTCCCATAAATTACTTATCCAAGTTCTCCAACAAAAATATAACCTCACATTATTTTTCGTATAAGAACTTCATAACTATTTCTAAAACTTTTTAACCTTTTAATACAATATACAATAAAAAAATGTTTTTTTACTAACTAAATAGTAAAATAATATTAGGTATAGTTAGCTAATAACTTCATACCTATAAGGTGAATATTATTGAAAAATATTCGAAAAGATTCCAAAGGTGACAAAGCTAAGGCTGCAAACTCCTCAACTATTTTTTGTAACCATTTTTTTTTTTTACCATATATGTTGTTGATGTTGTTTTGGACGATGCATTCCCTTGGCATTATAGATTGAAAAACGATCGATAATATAAGTTTGTCATTTTGTAGTAAACCGTTGGACTACATCATAACTCTTTGGGTGTTGATGTATGAGTTTGGGCATCTTGTAAAAATTAGTAACTGTATGACTAAATAACATCGTAAACAATTGTAACATATTAATAGAAAATGATACATACATTTTCATTTTTAAACACCATATTTAAACTTTTAACTTTCATTAATCTTTATAAACTCAATATTTTTCCAAATTCTCAATAATAATAATAATAAAATAATAATAATAATAATAATAAGTACTTATTATGTGTAAGAGTTTTTTTGTAATTTATAATAACTAAGGGTTTAAAATAATTTATATTTAGGGCTTGGATATAATATCTCTCTATTTGAGACTTCTTGGTTTTGATTGTAAAAATTTTGATTTTGGAGGGTAGTTTCATAATTTTGATAGTGCTACACCAACCGCTCTACATGCGAGTATATTCCTTGTTTTTTCTATTAAAAGCAAACAAAAGTATACTATAAAAAAAACCCCAACTATTTGACACGACCATTTCCCATCTTTGACATTGCCACCCATGATTTTGTTATTTTTTGCAAATTTTGAACCTACTATTTGATACTACCATTATAAACCCATTCTTTTTAATTTATTTTTATCCTCCTCACCTTTCTCCCTCTGTGATCAACAACTTGAAGAACAAGAAGACAACCTCGCCGCTGTTAGCCTCACTGCTGTCGACCACCGCCTCAGGCATCTATCATCCTCTCTTTTATCTCTCATCATTTCTTATTTAGTTTTTTCTTTCTTTTCAACAACTACTTCTCCTTAACAACAGCAAGAGCACCCTAGCGCCCCATCCCGCCTCGCCTTGCCGGTGATGTTCCACCTTGCCACCGATGCCCCTCTACCTCACAACCGACACCTCTCCTTTGGTGATGCTCTTCATACTCCCGACTTCTTCATTTTCTTCTCCTCTATTCTCTATCATTTCCTCCAAAATATGGGTCTCACAACGAGGGCTTCGAGATTGGAACTCACTCTTGCAAGCATTCTCGCAAGGTTGGGTTCCAATCTCACAGGCGTTCTTGCGAGATCGGAGAGAAAGAATGGAGGCTTGGGGCGGGGTGAGGCATTGCAGGGAGAGTGGCGGGAGGCGGGCGTCGGATGGCGTTGTGTTGTTGCTTTTGTTGTTCTTTGTTCTTGCGGTTGATGTGGTTGTTATTGGGTTGAAAAAATAGAAAGAAAAAAAAGATGAGATGAGAGAGATAAAAGAGAGGAGAAGAAAAACGACGGAGTGACAATAACAACAGGTGTCAAGCATGGTGAGCAGGGATGAGGGTGGCAACGTTGATGCAATTGTTATCTGGAGAAGAAAATGCAGAACAGAAAAAAAAAATGGTGTCATAAAGCAAGTGGTGGTATAGGATAGAAAGGCGGTGGTTTTAAGATGGGTGGTGGTGTCAAAGAAGAGAATTGATGGTGTCAAAAAGTCGTCGTAGAAAAATTATGTAGGTTTTTTTTGTTTTTTTTTTGACAAAGATTAGAGTCCAGCCCAAACTTAGGCCCAATAAATCTCTTTAGGGTTTTGAAAGCAAGCAGGGCATACTTGGGTTTTGATTAATCTAAGAGCCATTTTGGTACTTTCATGGAGATTTTAGTAAATTGAATATTGCGACACCAACTCTCTATAGCTGAGGTGAATGTTTGTTATAAGTTATTTCAAATTCAGAGAGGAACTTGATCCATATATCACGCAAAAAAGGAAAGCGGATAAGAATGGTTGATTGAGGACGTGCTCTTCACACATTAATGGTTATCAAAATGGAATTTCATCGTGTTTTACATAAAATAATACATCAACAGAGAACATAAGTCCATTTCTGGAGTGGGCCTTTGGGTGGACTCAGTTAGGTGCCCTTTTTACTTCAATTTAGCACCCCTTTTTCAGCACTCCCTTTTCTCCAGCATAAGCCAAACTACATATAGCATAAACCTCATCTTTGAACATAAAAACCCTTACAACAGAGAACAGATATAGCACCAAGAACATGAACAACTGACCAACTAGTACACATTACAACACTTGAAAAATATTCATTTTTGAAGAATCTCTGCAAAGTAATGAACATATTGATGTAAAAATTGGTGTTTTTGCTCAAAATGCAACCACAATAGAGTGCCCAAATTGCATAAAAGACTTGGGAGACTCTTATTCTCATGCTGAACATAGCAATATGTGCCCCAAGCAACTTCAAGCTGAGAAGAAGAAGGATAAACAACATAAAGTTGCTGGGAATTGAAGATCTCTTCAAAGAGAGTGAGGCTAGGAAATCAGGTTTTGCAACCATGTTTTATAATCAGGATGATGTGGCATCGTTAGAGGAGGTTTTTTAGAACCTCGAGATACACATAAACTTTTTGGGGATTTCATCATTCTTTCAAGATCACGTCCCGTTACCATGGTTACAAAACTTGGTTACAAAAACATGGTTTCTTAGCATTTTCGCTTCAAAGAAGGCTAAATGAGATCACAAGGTTTGAATTCTTCTTGTTTGGGTTTTTCTTTCTTTACTTTTGATCTGATCAAGAAGAGATGACAACAAAACTACAAACTAAACTCCTCCGTTAGTAGGCTATCAACCCCTTTCCTACTTACATAGCCTATGAACCCCATCCCTAAAAAAGAACCCTGATGTAAGAGTAGGCTATTACCCCCATCCCTACTTACATTGCCTTAGCTGCAATTTATGGCTTTGGTGGGCATACATTTTCCACCTTTTACATAATATAGCCAATATCTTATGTTCAGAGTTGTGGCATAACTAAAGAATTTTCCTCATTTGTGGGTCAAAATAGAGTTGTGGCATAACTAAAGAATTTTCCTCATTTGTGGGTCAAAATGTTTTAATGTAACAAAACCCTATTACTAAAAAAAAAAAAAAAAAGCTTTTGCCCATAATGTAAATAAGCAAAACTTCAACACTTTTCCATGCTTGGCTAATTTGTGCAATTCCAAAATCGTTGATACAAATATAAAGTGTGTTTTATTATGAGAACATTAGTGGGTTGCATACTTTTGTGCATCTTCAACTGCCTTAGTTAAATTAGGTTACTAGTCCATAAAATGGGTCGATTTCAATATATCGAATACTCAATCGAATTTATTGTAAAATTTGGCAAAACATAAACCATATCTGTGACTATTTTACTAATCAAAATTTACCGATCGCAAAGGTTTGACTCATTAGCTAATTGAAACTTCAAAATTTTGAGGATGAAACTCAAATGAGCTAACAATAATTTTTGGTTGATGTTATCCACATATCATCATATAGGCAATAATACACTTGCCATGCGTGTGGGACTCCTGATGGCACAAAAGGGATAGCCGCTCTTCAATCAACCTAGCCACATATTACTTACTAAGAAAACTACCACATTAAGGGGCAACCAAGCAGTAACTTTGTACCAAAGACACGTCATCCATTAGACAATGAACTCCGCGAATGAAGCCTTGACACGTGTTGCAATGGTTAGTAAATCCATATTCTTTGCCTAGCTGTCATCTTAAAACCAGCTGGGAACCACCACGTGGAAGGTTTGCCATTGGTTGAGAGTTAAATTATAGCCAATAATTTAATGCTGAGAATGTGATAATTGGGAGACACAGCAAGTGATCTTAAAAGAGAAAAAGTGTCGGCAAGAAGATGCCTCTTGTTTATTTGTTAGATATTTCATTTTTTTAATAGATCATCGGTCTCCAAGTCTGTCTCCTCTCTTCTGTTCTTCGTCGTTGGATTTGGATTGATTTGAAAGTGAAGAAGATGATGAAAAAGAGGAGTGAAGAAGTAATGAGAGAAGGAGATGAGGTGATGAGTTCAGAATGGGAGATGAGACCAGGAGGAATGCTGGTTCAGAAGAGATGCACAACTTCTTCTCATGTTGCTTCTGCTCCTGTTTTCACTCTTCGCATAGCTTACGAATCTTTTCGTTACAACATCTCCATCAATTCTCAAGCCACTTTTGGTAATTCTGTTCTTGCTTCCCTGCATTTAGATACCTTTCTGATTTCTGTCCAACATTGATGTTGCTGGGATGATTTTCACATTTTACTTAAATTATTACTTTATTTATGAAATGCCCGACACATATGGCAGCTTATTGATGCAAGTTACAGACATTTAGACGACTGGTTCCATAAGTCACTTACATTTTTAATTTTTAATTTTTAATTTTTTTATTACTTTTATGTAATTGGAACACAAGTACCAATTCCAGTTAATTTGTGAAATGATCTCTTTAAAATGGGTTACATTCTATACACTTATTATTGGATTTTATGCAAATAAGGCAGTGACTTTGACATCACAAATTTCAACTTTGACACCACCCCCCCCTCCGTGTTTTTGGACGAGATACCACCAATGAAAGGGTCACTCTTTATCTTCTTTTCTCATGAACAACAACTGGCAGCGACAACCAGCTGCCCTTGTTTTTTTTTTTTTTCTTTTTAATATCTTCTTCCTTTTTTTCCCTCTTTCGCCCTTGCATGGACCCGGGTTCTCCACTCGCATAAGTCTACGCGAGGGTGACGGAGAAAAAAAGGGGCAATGGCGGCAATGATAGCCAGGGCGAGGCAGTCGGCGACAATGACGCCGCTGTTGCTATTGTAGTCTGCTGTTGATGAGCAGAAAAGAGAAGAAGAACGGGAGCAGACGAGCAACGATGGTGTGCAACGGATTGGGAGAGAGTCGACGACGTGGGGGTGGTAGCAACAACATCGATGGCGACGTGGGGGGTGGCAACAACATCATCAGTGGATTGTTGTTTCTGGGAGAGGAGAAGAGAAAAAAATTAAAAGTTTTTGATTTATATTGGTGGTGTTAAAGAGCAGGGAGTGGTATTAGCCAGAAATGTGGGGTAGTGGTGTCAAAGAGTTGAATTGTTGGTGTCATATAAACATACCAAAAATTGTTGGTGTCATATAAACATACCAAAAATTTATATGATTGTACAACTTTACAGTAAATGTCTTGAGCAAGCTGTTGAAGATGCCGTCTTGGCGAGATGGTAAAAATTGTGAGTGGCATTGACATTAGATTTATCACAAGAACTTTTATCTAGCTTAGCTAAATAGCCTTACAAACTTTGGTGATACCAATCAAGTTTGTTTCCCATCTTTTCCAGGAGAATTGAAGAAACTTCTTGCTAGTGAAACTGGACTACAACCAAATGAACAGAAGCTTATGTTCAAAGGAAAAGAAAGAGGGAGTGGAGAGTATTTAGACAGATCTGGAGTGAAGCATCAATCAAAAGTGGTTTTGGCTGAAGACCCATTAAGCAAGGAGAAGCGATTTATTGAGATGCGAAAGAATATAAAGATACAGAGCGCCCATCGAGCTGTTTCGGACATCTCCGTGGAGGTAGATAAGTTATCTGAGCAGGTAATATGCTTAACTGATTAATTTTTCTTGATCAATAATTGGAAGCTGTTATTTGGGATAGAGCAATTGCTACTGGTTCCATCAACAATTGTGAAATGATTGTACTACTTAGTTGTATACACATTGATTGTTACAAACATTTCATACATATAGGTAGCTGGCATTCAGGAGTCCATCTCAAATGGGAGAAGAGTACCAGAGGTGCAGATTACAACTTTGATTGAGATGTTCATGAGGCAATCTGTCAAACTTGATCTCATTTCTACCCTGGGAGACAATTATGCCCAGAAAACTTTGCAGGTATATATACTTTTTGACACCAAAAACTTATACCCTCAATAGTGTCCTTGCACATTATGGTTTAGTCAAGACTGTAAATCATCTTAGAAAGATTGAAATAAAATTTAAAGGTTCTTAATGGCTTTTGCAGGGGAAGAGAGTGCAAAGGTGCGTAGAAACACTGGACGCTCTGAAGATCTCAAATGCAAAACTGAAGTCCGCTGCTGTCACGCCCAAGTGGGAGACCTTTGATCCTCCAACTACAGCCAACTGGGAACTTTTTGATTGATTTCTTTTGTTTCCTATTTTTATACATTTAGCTTGAAAACCATTAAACAAGCTATTGCACCTGTAATTAAAGCTCATGTCACCACACTAAATAAGTGAATTAGCTACTTATGTGGTTATAAAGAAGGACATCGGTACAAACTATATATCTAGAACCTTAGGTTGTGTTCGGTTGCAAAAGAGAGACATTAAAAAACAGCACAGCAGAAGAAGTGGGGATAGAGAACAAAGAAAAGGAAGAGTTAAATGGAAATTTTGAGGTCTGAGTCCATGATTAATTTCATCATCTCAAAAGTATGGTAAATAAACTTTTTATAAGGGAAAATGACATTTCACTCTGGAAATGGAAAAAAAAAAAAAAAACCGTGGTTGTCTTCCAATGTTCCATTTATTCGTTTCTCTTTCATTCCCTGCTCTTAAATTTTTATGGTCGAATGTATATTATTTTGCAAGCAGACATAATTTTTTTTTTTTTTAGCTTGGCGGTTCTCAGTTCCATTATCAAATTATATTTATTACCTGCTAAATTGGAGTATTATGATACATCATTATTCGCTTTTACATTTGTTAGAGAATAGAAGTGTACCTATGTTACAACATAGGTATTAGGAAATACATCCTATTGTTAGGAAATACATCCTTGTGAAACTGGACTGAAGCATAACTATTCAACTTTGGGCTGATAAGTAGAAGACTCTTTGGTGTCTATCAGTTGAGTCTTTTGCAAATATCATGGCTACACAGCTAAGACTTCGGCGTATCACGTACTCAAATGAGATTGTAGATGGCCAGCCAATATATGTTTCATCAAATTGTCTTCCTCTTAAGGCTGCGAATTTTGAGCCTGCAGGGCACTTGTTCCATGCAGCGGCACTCAAACTTCGTGGGATTCTCGAGGAAAAGGAGTCCAAGACTGATGATCAGAATGTGCCTGACGATAAGGGACAGTCATATATGGCATCATCAGATTCATATAGTAGCAAAGGCAAAAAGAATTCTGGTGCTGGAGATGAGCAATACCAAAACCTGTGTTTCTCGAATTGAGCTATACCACTCGAATTGAGCAATATCAAAATCTGTGTTGTCTCGAATTGAGCAATACCACTCTAATTGAGCAATACCAAAATCTATGTTGTCTCGAATTGAGCAATACCAAAATCTGTGTTGTCTCGAATTGAGCAATACCAAAATCTATGTTGTCTCGAATTGAGCAATACCACTCTAATTGAGCAATACCAAAATCTGTGTTGTCTTGAATTGAGCAATACCAAAATCTATGTTGTCTCGAATTGAGCAATACCAAAATCCCTATTGTCTCGAATTGAGCAATACCACTCGAATTGAGCAATACCATGACTCGTCCAGACTCGACAATAATGATTTCATCACCAAATAGGACTTCAAAGTTTCCTCCAAGCTGCACATTTCGTCTGCATCTACATGTCCAGCTTGCGGGGAGTGTTAGAGAATAGAAGTCTACCTATGTTACAACATAGGTATTAGGAAATACATCCTATTGTTATAAAAATATCTTCCAGTATTAGGAAATACATCCTATTGTTAGAAACATATATTTTAGCATATTGTGTTGCAAGTTTTATGGGGTTAGGAAACGTTCCGATGGCTTGTGATTTGTTTCCTTGGTTTGGGAGGTTTCCTATTATATTTTGACTATAGTATTTATATTACTGATGAATGAATGAAAGAGGACAATTTGGCCTTAAACTTTACAACATTACATCCAAATTCTCATTAATTCACCACCTAGATGTGCCATGTAAAGTAGAGATAAATCTTGGTTTACAACGAAATAATGTGGTTACCATATCAATCTGATATCATTGCTTACCCTAGAACACACATTACTATCCAATCTTAGGGCCTAATATCAATCTGATATTCTGACACCAAAACAAAACAAGAGTTACTGCCGAAGTGTCAAATATCTTCGACTTGAGTTTCATTTTCATTCAATCATCTCTCTAGTGTCCAAACTGAATTTATTGGAGTGGAGTGTGTTGATTTCGTTTGAGAGAGATCTTGAAGGAGGAGGTGCATTTTTGTAGAGTTAAAAGAGAGAGAAATGTGGTGAAGTTTGAGCATTTCAGGTTGGCTTTGTAGAGACTGAGAGCAAGGTGGAGCAGAAACCACTCCACTGCATAAAAGAAAAAAAAAAAAAAAAAAGAGCTAGAGAGAGATACATGTTTAAGGTCCCTGTAAACGAACGTAGTCCTAGACCGACACTTAAAATCCGCTTTTGTCCCTTATAATCAAATTTCTCATAAAATATATTAAAATGATAATGACTGATCTAAGGTGTGTTTGGTTGCATAAAATTTTATGTTAATTTGAGTTATTATTTCATATTCACCATTTAATTTTGTTATAAATGATGAGAATGGAAGTCCCGTGCACATGAAAATCACATGCCTTGGAGGCTAAAAAGTGAAATTCTTATGTTTATGAGATTTACATTTTCACCATTAATCACAAAATCAAATGATGAATGTGAAGTGATATCTCAATTTAGCCTAAAATATAAATGTTCCCTCATAAATTTTCATAATATAAAATTTCATCCAACCAAACACACCATTAGCAAAATGAAATAGATTATCTCAGCAATAAACAGCCATTAGTCGAGTGTCACAAAGTAGAACAACTAGAGTGGAACAAATTCGTGAAAGAGTAAAGAAACACACTCAACTAGTAGAAAGAAGAAGAAGAAGACGAAGAAGAGCTCACACACAGCACACACTACCTTAGCTCTGCTCTCTTCTTCCAGTTCCTGATGGGTTTTGGGATGGGTCTGAACCTCCTCCTCCTCCTAGCAATGGTAGCTACAAACCTCCTGTCACTCTACCACCTATCATCCTCCCTCCAATCCAAAACACCTTCATCTCAACCCCAACAACCCATCCCAGATCACCTCCTCCGCCAACTCTCCACCATTCGAGCTACCATCAACCACCTCACTTCCCTCCGCTCCAGCACCACCCCTTCCACCCCCTCAGACCTCATCTTCTACTCCCACATCTCCACATTGGCCTCTTCCTGCAGCCACCACCCTGACCTCCTCCACCGTTATATGAACTACACCCCTTTCTCCCTCTGCCCTCACGACACCCAACTCTCTGAATCCCTCATTCTCCTCGGCTGCCACCCTCTCCCTCGCCGCCGCTGCTTCTCCCCCACCACTCCAAACCCCTCCTCCTTCCTCCCTTCCCACCCTTTTCCTGCCACCTTACCTGAATCTTCCATTCTATGGTCTTCTTATTCTTGCAAGAGTTTCAATTGTTTAAACAAAGCAAATCCCAACATGGGTTTCGACTTATCGCTGGAATCAGCTAAGTTTGCGACTTTTAAATCCGATCTAGATCTGCCCATTTCTCAATTACTCCAAATTGCTAAGAATTCTGCCATCCCGCTTCGACTAGCCCTCGATGTTGGAGCTGGAACTGGGACTTTCGCCGCGAAGATGAAGCTCCACAATGTCACAGTTCTTTCCACTACCATGAATCTTGGTGCCCCTTATAGTGAAACTGTTGCTTTGAGGGGTCTAATTCCACTTCATGTGCCACTGCAACAGCGGTTTCCGATCTTCGATGGGGTTGTCGATCTTGTTCGATGTAGTCATGCTATTAATAGGTGGATCCCTGTTACTGCATTGGAGTTCTTGTTTTATGATGTTGATAGGGTGTTGAGAGGTGGTGGGTATTTTTGGTTGGATCGTTTTTTCAGTAAAGGGGTTGATCTTGACAAGGTTTATTCACCATTGATTGGGAAATTGGGGTATAAGAAGGTGAAGTGGGCGACTGCAAATAAGACGGATTCGAGTGGGTTGAAGAATGGAGAGGTCTATTTGACTGCTCTTCTGCAGAAGCCGGTCACCAGGTGAGGCATCGATGAAATCAGGTAAGAATGAATTAATCGAAGATTAATGGCTTCTTTAGTACATGTTGTTATAATTAACAAAATGTTGTATCTATAGAAGGAAAGAAATCGTTCCTTCTGGATTTTAATAAAGGCAATGACTACTCCACGTCACTAAAAGCGCTTTCTCACGCCACCATTGAATTTTTTTTTTCCTTACTTACTCGCACCATCAATAAATATGATAATTCAACTGAGAAACCCAAACGCAAAACATGAGAACTTTTGATTAATTTAAACCCTCAATTGAGATCGATTCTCAAGCTCATTAAAACATGAAAATTGTAGTACTATGATTTATTTAATAAATACAACTTGAATCTCTTGAAAGTGAAAATGAGATAGTGTCATTGACTTTTAGCCAACTTATGTGTTTGATCAAGATCGATTCTCAAGTTAATTAAAACACGAAAATTGTAGTACTCCGAATTATCTAATAAACACAACTTGAATCACTTGAAATGTTTTGAAATGAACAAGTTATGGTCATTTTACTAAAGTCGCACAAATCTGTCTGAAAAAATTTGCTGAAATTTCGTATTCTCCCAGAACAATAAAAAATCTCGCCTGGAATAATGTGAGGTTTTTGTAAAAACTTGCATTGTTCTAACAATAAATTTCAACAATTTTTTTTTTACTGTTCTCCCAGATCAATGCTAGGTTTTGCAAAAACCTCGCATCGTCTCAGGCGAACAATATTTTTTTTGTGATTTCTGAAAATTTTTCTGAAGTTTACTTTGTTTTTGTGATTGAAAATATTTCTGAAAATTTTTCAGAAGTTTCCATGATACTTTGTTTTTCTGAAATTTTTTGGGGAGGTTGTGATTTGGGGTTCGATTTGTTAAGGGTTTCGATTTTGAGAGAGATGGAAGATATTTGCAAGAGATTTGAATGTGAGAAAGGGAAGAGATTCGAATGGGAGAGGGAGGAATCACATTTTGATTTGAATGGGGAGAGAAAAAATGTTAATTTTTTGTTTGTATAGGTGATGTGGGAAAACATGGTGGTGAGGGAAAGAAAGTAGGTGGTGTGAGAAAACACTTATGGTGGTGTTGAGTAGTCGCTGCCTTTAATCAATTGTTAACCACCTGGAATAGTTTTACCAATTAGTAGAATCTTGTACATCACGCATGTGATAGTTGAATTCTTTCTTATTTGTATCCGGGCAATTCGGGTTTGAATACTTAATAAGTGCTTAGCGATCCATCTCACTTTCGTTAGACTTCCATGAAGAAATCTGAGGCAATCAAGATATCTACTTTACTTTGTTGTATATGTCAGAAAGTAGTGTATATATTTTATTAGGAGCCAAAGGTCTTATGACTCAGTGGTTGAGCAGTGGCGGTTGGTATCACTAACTCACGGGTCGAACCCAGCTGGCGGCATCTGAGGTGGGATGAGTTAAGGGATATACATAAAAAAAGTAAATAGTTAAAAAAAAATTATTAGAATTAAAAAGTTAGCTTTACTTTTTGCCCCCCTCAAAATTAGGCAAATTTATGTTGCCTCTTCACTACATGGAATTTTTAGAACACTTTCCCTCATGAATTTTGAGAACGTGTTCAAATCTGTGTGTTATTCCACTCTACAAACCTATCACCTACACATATTCTCCTCTCTTATCAAGCAACATCCATCGCGTTTTTCTCCTGTACCACTTCCAAGATGTCTTCTCAACTAGTCCAATTTTTGCAAGCAATCCATGGGTTTGGATTTTCAAGGCTATGACAGAAAACCTAATCTCTTCACATAAACCTTATTCAAAGAGGAACAAGAATTAAATGAAATAAAGATAAGTGAAAATACCCCATCCGAAGCAACAATGGGTTAAAATTGTAGAAGCTAGGTTTTCAATTTCAAAGAAATTGACTTCACTTTGAGGTATTTATGTCAATTCAAGTCTATTTTGTTTCAATTTCTTGTTGTTTTTTTTAGTTGAGTTTGCAATTTTTCATCAATCAATATGAATGCATTGATAGCCATTAATATCATGCAAAGAGATTTTATTTCAATGGAGTTTTCAAGTGAACAACATCTTTGATGGCTACAATCATGTTTATAGAGTTCATTATATGAGTGTATTCTCTGCCTAATCTCTAGCACATTGTCCATCTTTTGGTATGGTAAATTCAAAAAATGAAAAATAAAAACTAAAAGTTTAACACATTCAATTCCTCGTGTAGAAGATAAGTCGGGTAGAAGTTGAACGTACATCTAGTTCAAAGATAAGTCGGGTAGAAGTTGATTTGTCAAATCTTCTGGCGGATTCTGGGTTATGCACTCAAAATTTAGAATATATGGTGGCCGATGGCACTCCGATGCTAAAGTCAGACAGGGATCTGAGGAATGTGTAATACTGTAAACAGAAAGTTTGTAGCGTACCTTAGCTTACCAACCTCATGTCTTATTTATAGTGCAGGAGTTCTGGTTCGACCAGACCATCGATGGTGTAGTTCAGGAAAGAGATCTTCATGGAGATCCTTATCTAATTAAGAGTCGTGCCGTAGAAGGGAATTTCTCTGCTAGCCGTGTGCTCCTAGATACGCGGGAGATAGTTTCCAATATCAGAGTAATCCGTAAAATGATGTTTCCCTGTGTAATATGTACTTTAGTATTTGCTTTCTAGTTAGAAGCGGAGAGCTGCTGTAATTGCATGTCCGAAGCTGATCCTCGAGATACTTGCCTTAACATGGCATACGAGTATTGAGGATAGCTGTAAGACGTATGGGCTAAGCAAGCTGTGAGAGTTCGGGTCCATTTAGCGGACTGCATTGGGCGGGCTTAGAACAGGTTTGGCTGGATCAGTGTTGGGCTGATGCTTGGGCCCGTAATTTCTCGAGATCATCATGACACATGTATGGCTCACGGTTGTGACCGTTTTGGTGTATCATCATCTATTCCCCCGAGTAAGTGGGGCACTTAGTCGGTCCACAGACTCTTTTGGAAAAGCAAATGTACCGTCATAATGATTGAACTCGAAGCGTTTGTCTTGAGCAGCGCATAATATTGATTGGTACGTGACTGCTCATTGAGGGAAGGTGCGATTTGTCTTCCCTAAAAATATTTGTTAATTCGAGGAGGATTTTCTCATTCTTATCTGCGTTGTTCCTTCAAGCGATAGTGTTGCTATAAAGTTCGATTTGTTTGTTTTTTTTATCAATGGTAGATAATGTGGAACTGTCTTCCAAGGATCCGTTGTCCTTCACTTACCTCAAGCTCTTCGAGGGTAGCTCGGTTGATGTAATTGAGTTAATCAGGCTTCAGAGTTTATACCATATTCCAGAAGATTTGGAAATCGTTCCCGCGTTCGGAGATTTAGCTTCGACTACACCCCCTCAGGGGTACATAAGTTTGCACCGGGATATGTTTGAGTCAGGGCTCTGATTTTCAGTGCAGATGACGTCTGGCGCTTCTTTCTTTCTTTTTGCATGTCTCTCATTCAAATGGTTCCGATCAGGTTCAAGATTCTGCTTGCGATTCTTCTGAGGGCACATGACGCTGGCCTTCGTTTGACCACGACGGTGACTCATCATATGACCACTGCTCGGTTGCATCCCAGGGGTCTCTGTATATTGAACTGTCTTGCTTGTCTGTGCTTGGAGGCAGATGGCGCTGAGCCTTGGGAGAAGCATCAGTTCTTGGCTTAAGTGGATTCTTCGTACTTCAAGCTTGGGAGTCGTAGAGTTTCTCGATACTTCCAATTTGATATCCGTGAGTTTCTTTGCCGCTGGCTTATTATTATTATATTTTTTGTATCTCTGATGCAACCCTGGTTTTAATTTCACTCATCTGTTTCAGGGAAGTTTGTTCTGTCCCTCACTGAGGAAAAGCGGGTAGAGACGAAATTTCTCAAGCTTCATTTGACATCCGTTGAGGAGGTCGAAATGCCAGGTAACGTTGTACGTAGCGGGTTGCTGCAGTGTTCTCACGGTGCCCATGCCGTGCCGGGTTCACCGGTTGAAGAGGTTGTCAGCCATTTTTTTAGGAAGAGGAGCCTGGCCCTGCCCAGACTGACTAGGCTTGTAGAATTGGAGGTGAACATGCCTCCTGTTGTTGCTCCAAGGAGAAGACAACCCTCTGACCGTGCAGCTTCTCCCCTTGGGTTGTCACGATCTGCATAGGCAACGACCCCCGAGGTCGTTGCTCGCCTCTTGATGCTGCCACTCCCCCTGTTGACTTAGAAGGGGAGGACATTGGACCACGCATTGATGCTTCATATCACTATGCTATCGAGATAATCGTTCGTGCCCTTGAGCCGTACAATCCTGTCGCGCTGCATCCCGAAGCCCACGGGCGAGTTCTTGCTTTGGAGAAAGCCCCCGCGGACCTGCGGATGTCATATTCAGATGCTCTCTATCGGGTGGACTTCTTGACCGGTCAGCTGCAGAATTCTAGTACTGTCGCGAACTTGGGGTCATGAAGGCCGTGATTTCTACTACTGAAGCAAAGTTTGCAGGCGTAAGTTCTCAACCGAGGACGGCGAAGTCAGATTTGGCATTGACCTGCGTTGAACTGGGGCGGACTAGGGCTGAACTGGAGCACCTAGATGCGGCCATGGACAGATGGTCGTCCGATGTGGAGGCCCAAGAAACTGAAAAAAGACGGGCGGAGAAGGAATGGGTCGTTGAGCAACGACAGCTGCAGTCTGCAGTTGACAAGGGCTTCGCCGCAATCGTGAGGCGGAGCACTTGTTATTGGAAGAGCGTTCGCACTACGCTGCCTTGGTAGGTGCAGTGGACTTTGACATGTCGGAACGAAGGCTGTTGATCTCGTCAGAGGTTATTCAGGGCAAATTGGAGCTTTTAAAACTAATCATATAGGAGCATACTGGTGTCAACCTTGATTTTGCCCATTATAGGAGACTGCTTTTAGATCAATTTATCAAGGAGAAGGTTCTAGCTCCGCAGAGCTAGCTGCTGAGGAGGCTATCTCTTCTTGAAATAGTTGTAATGTCCTTCCCAGGGCGGAAAAACAATTTTTTTTCTTTTGAATGAAAGTATTATTTTTCCCTGTACTGTTGAATCTTCTTTAAATGCTTTGTAGATTGTAGAATTCATACTACCGGACAGAACACATATTTTTGTCAGTCAAATTGTATTGATCGCCTTTGGTTTCTTTCGTTTGTTGACGAGCCGTTGTTGTCTACGCGCCGCAGACTGTGTTGAAACACTTTTCAAAGACTGTTATCTTTCGGGGAGTGTCGGACATTTGGCGGGTTGCTGTCATTAGCGGGCAAGTGCTGACTAGTCTCCCATTCCTTTAGTCGCCGTAGTTTGCGCGCAGTGGAGTAGGCGTCGGACACCAGAAGCCATCGTCATCAGTCATGAACTGACTAAGCTTACTGGTAAGTTCGACGATCATTGTCTGGTAGAGAGCAGTGATCCCTTGACGAGTCGTCATCAGTGGACAAGCGCTAACTAGACTCCCACTTTCTCAACCGTCGTGATCCGCTCATAACGGACTAGGCATCGAGCACCAGAAGCCATCGTCATCGGTCGCGAACTGACTAAGCTTACCTGGTAAGAGCAGGCATATGTGTATGGCGCGAACCTTTGACATTTGTCGCATTTGCGGACAGTTTCCTTGGCGTCTCGCTGCATGGTGGGCCAATAGTATCTTAGAGTTAAAGCTTTGTGGGCGAGGGTTCTCCCCCTGGATGGTTTTCGCATATACCGCTATGGATTCCTCCTAAAACCTGGTTTGCCTCTTAAGGTGATAGATATCGGAGCAGAGGCCCCATTGTAGATCTTCTGTATAACTTGTTGTTTAGGAGAGTGTACCTCGTTGTTCTGTTTTGTAGTCTTTTGGCCTCGACTTTCTCACTCGGTATTGCCCAAGTTGCGATGTATTCGAGTATCGGAGTCATCCAATTTGGTTGCGCGCCAGCGGCACATATATCTCTAGTTTTTTCCTCGTCGATGCTTGATTGCTCTTGGTGTTCAATGAGGTCGCTTGAGACTTCGTTGGAGACTGAGGCTTTATCTGGCTAGCGCGTTAACCCTTTTGTTGTCGTCCCGAGGGCAATGTACGAGTTCGCACCTCTTGAACCTGCCCATTATGCCTAGTACCTTATCATGGTAAGCTATCATGCGAGGTTCTTTGCTATTGAAATCCCCTTTGACCTGGTGATCACCAGTTTTGAGTCATTGTATGTCGTTAGGTGATCTATCCCAATCCCTAATTCCAGCTTTAGGTCGAACAAGAGGGCTTCGTATCCGGTCTCGTTGTTTGAGACGGAAAAGCCGAACCTAACTGCTTTTTTTATGGTGAAGCCGCTGGGAAAGCGAAGTATGATCCCAGCTCTGTTTGCCTTCCCTGTTGACGACCCATCATAGCGCAGTATCCACGCTTGGATGCTCGAGTCCAAGGATTGGTGGTCTGTCTTCGGCTCTTCTCCACCATTGAACTCCACAATGAAGTCTGCCAGCGCCTGGGCATTGATGGCAGTTCTCAGAGCATAGCTTATGTCAAACTGTCCAAGTTTCACTGACCATTTTACCTTTTTTTAGTACCGTTATAAAGTGGGCCTGAAAATAAGGCCTCAACTTCCTAGAGGATACGACTAGTGCCAGAGCTAACTTTTCCAAGCCTGGTGTAATACACTGGTCTTTGGGTCCCTCAGTTATCTCGTACAAGGGCCGAGCTGACAGCGTGTTTGGAAACAGAAAGGTATAGGTAGAGTGTTTTTCTTATCGCAGGTTTTGAGAGTAGCTCTGGACTCCCCATGTATGCTTTCAAGTTTTGAAAGGCTTGTTCGCACTCCTCATTCCAAGAGAATCTTTTGCTTCCTCTTAGTATTTTAAAGAAAGGAAGACACTTGTCGGACGACTTAGATATAAACTTGTTGAGTGGTGCTACCCTCCCGATCAGGCTCTAAACGTTTCTGATATTGGCGGGAACTTTCATGTCGAGAAGGGCCTGAATCTGTTTTGGGTCAGCTTCGATTCCCCTCTTGTTCACTATATAGCCTAGGAATTTTCCAGATTCGACTCCAAACGTACAGTTATGTGGGTTGAGCTTCATCTGGTATTTCCTGAGCTGGTTGAATGCTTCGGTGAGGTCTTGTATGTGGTCGGGGCTGCGGATGCTCTTGACCAGCATGTCGTCTATTTGGACTTCCATGTTCTTGTCGATCTGTTGTCTGAACATACAGTTGATCAGTCGTTGGTATGTATCGCCTGCGTTCTTTAAGCCGAATGTCATCACTCTATAACAATATATCCCTCTTTCAGTTATGAATGAGGTTTTCTCCTGATCTGGGGGTGCATCAATATCTGATTGTAGCCTGAATAGGCGTCCATGAAGCTTAGTAAACTGTGTCCGGATGTGGCATCCACGATTTGATCAATGTGGGGGAATGAGAAGCTGTCCTTCGGATAGACTTTGTTCAGGTAGGTGTAGTCCACACACACCTTCCATTTCTTTTTTTACTTTTTTACAAAAGCGGTGTTCGCTAGCCAGTCTAGTATCGTGTTTCCTTAATCATGTTCGCATTTAGTAGACATTGTACTTCCTCGTTTATAATCGCGTTTCTCTCGGGTGCCACACACGTTTTCTTTTGTCGTATGATTTTCCTCGTGGGGTCTACCTCTAGGCAATGGGTGATTATCGATGGGTCAATTTCCACCATGTTTCACATGGTACAGGCGAAGATATATTGGTTTTTTGTTGCAGCAGCTTCGTGAGTTGTTCCGCCAATTCTTTGTTCAAGTGGGAACCAATTTGAAAAGCTCTGTTGTTGAGAGGACTGTCGAGATAGATCGTAATGGTTTCTTTTTCTGGCTGGCCGACATTGGTCTACCTCGAGGGCTTACTGGAGCCTCGTTGTCTGCAATGGGTTATTCTTCTCCTGCTTCCCGGGCGGAATGAAGAGTCATCTTATTCGTGGGGCTAGTCACCAATTTGGAATCACTAGGCGGCAGTGCTGTCATGTATTGGCATTCCCTGGCAGCTGTCTGGTCACCCCTTTATGTACTGACTGCTCGATTCGCTGGATACTTTATGAACTGGTGTAGAGTGGACTGTCGCTCCCATTCGGTGTATCCAAGGTCTCCCCAGGACCACATTATATGCCGAAGGCGCATCGATTACTATGAACTCTTGAAACAAGGTTTTTTGAGTTAGCTTCTCTTCCGCTGTTACCGTCAGTTGTATTTTTCCCACGAAAAATTAGTTTTCGCCGCTAAAATCGATCATCGGATGATTATTCGGGATTAACTCTTTCTCCTTTAGTTGCATGCCATGGAACGTACGGAGAAACAAGACGTTCAGCGAGCTCCTGGTGTCCACCAAGGACCTCCTTACCTCCCAGCTTTCCAGAAAAATTGCCACCACCAGGGCGTCATTGTGCGGTAGTTGTATGCCCTGGGGTTTTTTTTCGTAAATGCCAACGGAATGGAGTGGTCATGCTTTTGAGCATGTAGTTGCTGCTTGCCGCATACTGTTGAGATCCTCATACCTCGAAGAGCCTTTTTCCTAGTCCTGTTTGATAGTTCGGACTCGGAATAGGCTCTTTGGGTAGACGCACCATCATCCTACAACCTCATCCTTGGAAGACCGTGGCTACACCAAATGGAAGTAGCGGTCTCCACCCTTCACCAATGTGTTAAATATATTGCTAACAACTCAGAAGGAACAATACGTGGAGATCAACCTACGACACGAGGCTGCCACTACGCCACATTGAAACAGATAGAATGCTCCCAGATTCGGCTACATCATGCGGAGCAACCTGAACTAGTGCAAGGCCAAAAGACGGAAGAAACAACATTTTTGAGCAGTACAGGAACAATCAACTCTCCCGCTCAGCGAGTCCTAAGGGCAATGGCAAGCGGGAACACTTCCCCTAGACCTGCCACCGGCGCGGAGATCCGCCCCTCTGCGAGGTTTACTCTTTAGTGACCTCTGTAACACCTCGACAGTTCGCTAAATTACCCGCAAAGCTATCTGAATTCGCTTCAAGGCTAGGATTAGTTTCTCTTCGTCAACAGTTACTTTGCTTTAAGTTGTTTATTTCCCTTTTCGTAGTCAATATTGAGTTTAGATTTCTTAAGAAACTTATGTAATTCGCAATCATTTAAGAAATAAAACAAGAATTTCATAAACAAAATCTATTGATTATTGGAAAGATGTAACAACAAGTACATTGAGGCGGATATAAAAGGCTACATACTACGAACGCATTGAGGCGGATATAAAAAACTACATACTGCATGCATTTAATCAGCATGGAGTGAGGACTTGCTCAAATTGTTTAGTCCCGTAAGCAACGCAAATAGTCCAAGGCGAGATACCTGCGAAAGGACGCTCCACGGAACGCCGCCTTCAAATATGGTCTGTGGGAGTACAAAATCGACAATCAGGAGTACTTGCGAAAACTCAAACCCAATTCTCACACTTTGCGAACTTGGGACAAGTATCAGGTAAACTTGGAATGCACACACCTTCCCTCGCAAGGGGGAATTGAATATTTGGGAATCAAAGGCCCACTCCAACAGGCCATGCCTGGCTCCACCTTCAATTCGGGTGCTGACCTCCAGCGCAAGGGAGGTGACGGTGTTAATCGAGAAGTGGTGGAGGCAGCCACCACGAAGTAAGATGCAGGTGCTATATCTGAGATCAAACATCTAGGAACAACAATAATGCACCTGCACATAAAATACACACCCTTCCCATGGGAAAGTACCCGCACTACTTCATCGTGATAAAAAAAAGATTACGAGACCTCAGCTGATTAACTACGTGCCCACCCACAACAGGTGACCATGAATAATGACAACTATCATCATGTCTGAGCGGTATGAATGTCAGAACTTTTGAAAACTCCAGTGATGGATATCCAATTTCAGCCTTTGAAAAACCCAAAGCATTTTCCCCAGCCTTTGAAAAATCCAAAACATCTTCTCCAAACATGAACATTACAGGAAATAAACTTAGCAAAAGATGGTGCTTACAATGATTGGAAAACACCATTATATAGATATAATAGTTCACCAAACAGACACTCCAACATTAAGTGCCAGACATTGAATTTCGTATGGGAAAATGGAAGATGACGGTTCCCGAGGAAACTGCGAAGATCGCGTCAATCAATTAATGGCGCTGCACGCAACTTTATCAATTGAAAAGGAGTAACTGATATACTCAAACGTCATGCAACCTACACCATACACGTGTCACTGCGCGATCTACGCCGTACACGAAACGCGCCACGCAGGAAACCCTAGCCCTTCCTTTGTGGGCCCATGGGTTCAACCCGTTATTCGAACAACACTCTATCGCATGCTTGGCACGAGCACTCGAGGGTCCTAGTCAACTTTGACGTACGGACTTTACCACTGGTTGAGTTAAAGTAACTTCGTCCACACCATGAACCACTAGGTTCGCACGCCCCTCAGCAGGCGAAACCTCTGATCAAACCGGGCAAGCTTAGTCAGCCAACACTGTTGACGATAGCTTCTTATGCACCCCGACACCTAGTTTGCTTAGTGCAAGCATCAACGGTTTAGGAAGTGATAGTCTAATCAGCGCTACCACGCCTGGTGACGACGACTTGCTAGGGATCACTGCCCTATTCGCAGTCCGTGTTCACCGAACCTTATCAGGTAAGCGTAGCTGGTGATGGCCAACAACAAAAGCTTCTGATCAAAACCTGAACTTATAGCCCCCATATAGTCCGGAAGGTGTGAGCCTAGTCAGTCACGAACTAATTTCGATGGCTAGCCATGGGACCACTTTTTTTCAGCGTGGCCACCAAATTACCAAACCTAGATTGGTAGCCCGCACTGCGAGGGTGTAGATAATCTAGAAGGTGGGAACCCAGTCAGCCAAGACCCGATTCTGACTGTTTGCCACGGGACCACTGCTTTTCAGCGTGGCCACCGAACCCTTCCAAATTTGTAGCTTGGTGCACTCAGGTGTAGATAATTTGAATGGTAGGAGCCTAATTAGTCCCGAAGTGATTCCAATGGTTTGCCACGGGACCACTACTCATCAACGTGGTCGTCAAACCCCTCTCGAACGCGTAGCCCCCACCGCACAGGGAAGGTGTCGACGGTTCGAAAGGTAGGAGCCTAGTCAGTCCAAAACTGAATCCGACAGCTTGCCACGGGACCACTGCTCTTCAGCCTAGTCGCCAAACCTTTACTTCTCGAATTTGTCGACTGCTCCACTCGGTCATAAATAATTCAGAAGGTGGAAGCTTAATCAGTCCCGAACTGATTCCGACAGGACCACTACTCTTCAGCCTGGTTACCAAACCTTTACTCCTTGAATCTATCGACCAATCTACTCAGTCTTAAACGATTCAAAAGTGGAAATCTCAAACAGCTCTACACACGATCTCCACTCTCTCTCAGGATAGTGGATGTAAATATGAGCTTAGCTAAGTCAGCGCCTTCACACTCAAACGAATTGACATCCTAACATTAGAAAAAAGACCACTTGTGCTGATACAAGGATAGTACAACTGGTGCGCAGATAAATGCTAATTAGGACGCCAACTCGAGCTTATGGTGCTTGACTCGGTGCGAACGCTCTGACACGTACTTTCGGCCACCACAGCTTGCCCGCGGCAATAGCTACAGCCGACCAGTCAGACAAACAAGAAAAAAGCTCAAGTAGCTTACCTATGGGACATGACACAACTCGGGTGGCTCAACCCCAATTAAATTGTTCGCAACATGCCCACTATTGGATATAACTACGCAGCAATGACCCCGAGTCATTCACAATACAAAGCGGACAAGCTCTCTGCCACAAACAAACCATACAATGTCCTATGGATTCAACCAGCCTATGCCAAAGTAAGACGATAAGGCAAAACGAAAAACATGCAATAGAGAAGTCAAGTATGAAACGAAAAAAAATTGTTTTCATTAATGGACAAGACAAAAAGTGTACAAACACACACAGTTTGCTCCTAATCAAGAGAAGGTACAAAAACGGAAAAGCTAAGCCTAGGAGGAACAAGAGCAGAAGTTGCATCTGTAGGCGCTTTGACCTGGACGTTAGGGATCGAACTGTCATCTTCACCCGACGACTCAGAGGTAACATACAAGTCCACATATGACATCTTCTTGTAACGACTAAGATCCCACTCTGGATGCTCCTTCTTCATCAGCGCCAACAACTCCAGTCGGCCATGAACAACCCAGCGGAACTCACATCTGCCTTGTTCTTGGAGAAGTTATTCTTCTCGCACCTTTGCATCAATAAGGTCACACTCCAGTAGCTCAAACTTGCCAGTTAGTGCATCGACCTGAGACTGTTCTTCACAACACTGAATTCATGCCATCCCAGTTCGAGTTAATCCTTGGCCTTCCTCGCCTCTCGAGCATAGAACTTCACATCAGATTCCAACTGTTGCTTCTCAGCAACCCAGTCAGCTTTCTTCGAAACACTATCTTCAGCAAAAGACTGTAGCTCATAAGTGCACCTTAGCCGCAGCTTCATGCGCAATCTGGACCTCTAGGCGGAGTCGGCTCAACTCCTACTTAAGTTTGTCCCTCTCAGACACCGCCTCGGTCAGACTTCGCTCAAGGTCCTCCAGACGAGCCTTCTGAGCCTCAATGATCACGGTTGATTGATCCAACCGCATATCTTCGGCTTGCTTATTAAGCCGTTCAATTTCATAGAGCGCAACAGAGTATAGCGTCGGCACGTGCGAGAAGACACGCTTTAAGGTATATACTCTCTTGCGAGCCGCCTTAACTTCTGTCTCAGCAACGGTCGTGTGGCTCATATGAGACATACCAAGCATAAGATACTTCAAACCCTTGTCCACACGCTTTGCCAGCGTATCCTCCTCGAGTTTTGGAGCATAATCCATCAGCCAGTTGTGGCGCCTGCTTATATGCTTCCTCGAAGTATACTCAACATCCACTTATTGGTGTCAGATATGTGAACTCATATTCACCAAGTTCGGTGCGAACAAACTTATCCGTACATCAGGATGAAGCTTCCCCTGATTAAGAACTATTCCAGCGCCACCTTTCATGGTTGCCACCATCCTCAGACTCTCCTTCGTGGCTTTTCCCTTGTCAAGAATGCTCGACCTTTATTGCGAGACGACCCAACAGGATCCGGAGGCAGAGGAAGGACCAAAGTATTCAAATGACCTTCCAATAGTTCTAGTTGTGGCCTAGAACGAGACGGTGAGCAATGCGAACTACAGGAGACACGGTCGGTACCACGACCACTTTCAGGCGAGTCAATGGTGGGATGATCCGATTCCACCGCCTCAGGCGAATATTCAACTAAGCTCTCTACTGGAACGACCCCACGCGAATCAGCGCCAGTGAAAGCCGCCATTGTAACACTTGCCAAACAACCATTCTGAGTCTCAACCTGCGCGTCACTAAGGTTAGACCTGTCAGCAACTCTCGCCAACCGCGGATAATCTTTCTCGAAGTTAGGAACATTAGTCTTCGCCTCAACAGGCCTAGCGGACTCGCGTTCCTCTCTTACCAGAGCGGGTCCTAACGAAGACAGCCAAATCCTCGAGGTTTCTTCCTAACAAAGAAAACAAGTGTCTCAGATGGAGGGCTTAGTTTTTTTGGCTCAACATTAGTCTCAACATTAGTTTTTTTGACTTGCCATTTCACCCCCCATTAACTAAAATCCTGGATCCGCTACTGCCTCCATGAGCACTCTTTAGTTTCCTTTCTCTTTTCACGGTGGAATGGAGATAAAAGATGAGACAATAAGAGATAAAATGAGATAAAGGGGTGGGTTTGTGGGAATAAATGAGAGAGAGGGTGTGGGAATAAAAAATGAGAGATAAAAAGTGTTGGATTTGGAAAATCACATGTTGGGTTTGTGGGAATAAAAAAAAGAAAAAAAAATGTTTGCGTTTGGAAAATCAGGCATTGAGCTTGTGGGAGCATAAAAGAAAGAAAGAGATTAAAAAGGAGATAGTGGATGGGTTTTGTGAGAATAATAAAAAAATATAGTAAAATGTTGGGTTTGGAAAATCAAGTGGATGGACAAATTTGTCTTTTGAAAAATGAGATGAAATTTGTTAGTCAACCTGCTTACACACACGATTATAGATGTTCAATTAGAATACAAAAATTAATTGAAGTCAAAGAAGAATAGCTATCAACTAATGGAGAGTCAAAAAGGAAATAAACCTAAATTAAATTCAAATAAGAAAACTATGTAAAACCCAAATATACTCATTTAATTAACCTACCCAACATTATCCACCGTCTTGTCACCAAACATTTACCAATAACCTATAAGAGCACTTTCAATAGTTAGGTCTTATGTGAAAAATTGCATGTTTTTATGGATCCTCTAAATTATTTTCTATTTTAACTTCACATTCAACTTTTTCCTAAATTTAGGGATAATCAACCATCTCCTAAAATTTTAAATATCATTAAAATATTTCAAACATTTAATTTTCAAATTAAAACAAAATCTAAAATCAAAACATAAAAAAATAAAGGGATAAAAATTGAAAGATATATTTAAAAAATGGGCTTGTCTAATAGGTGAGGGAAGGGGGTGCAACCCTCCATCCCCTCGAGATATATGCATTTGCGCATTTCAAGAAGGATAGAGGGTTCCACCCCCACCCCCACCCCCCCCCCTCCTCCCATTTCCTCGCCAATTAGAATTCTCCTTAAAAAATAATAAAAAAATTAAAATAAAAAATACTGAAAAAAATAGAGAAATCCTTAAATTTAGCTTTTGCCATTAGAGATGTTAAAAACTAAATACACTGCATAATTAAAATAATAAGTTGTGTCTTCCTCCTATGACTATCAGCCTTACATCCTAACTTAAATAAATACATTGTTGTTCACTTAAGCGGGAACCACTGAACCAAACCCCACCAAGATAAGGAGACCGACACCTGGCGTGATCACTAACCATCTCGAAAGTCAAAAGTAATCAAATGCCACTGATGACGTCGTCGACAACCCGCCTCCTCGATTAGCACAACCTGTAACAGCCGGTATTGGCGGTGGGTAAGATCGTAGAAGAGCGAAATTAACTCCTTTAAAAAAGGGATGTGTTTTGACGTCAGCAGCTCCTCTTTGGGCACCCAATCGACTCTCTGGTTCTTTGACCAATAGCCTTGAGATTAGGTCTCGAGTTGAGCGTTCCATCTTACTGGTATTCTGTGTAATTTTGGGGAACTTCAATGGCTTCTTCAGGATGTTGTGTAAGGTCTCTTTGTTGGTCCCACCAATGAAGGGTGTGGTCCCCCAGACGAGCTCGTAAATGAAGATACCCAGAGCCCACCAATCCACTGCGTTTCCGTGCGACTTTCCGCTTGCAACTTCGGGTGATACATACTCGTGAGTCCCAACGAATGAGTTGGACCGGGCTGACACCGGTTCAGCTACGAATCGGTGGTGGCTCAGCCGATTTTGTGTACTATTGAAAAGGCAAGAGAAGTGTTTGTTGGTGGTGGAAGAGGAGCAAATGTTGTGATCCAGTGCTTCAACAGCTGGAATTGAATCGGAGCATAGCGAGAGGTCAAAGTCAAAGAGCATAATGTGACCATCGGATCGAACCAACACGTTTTCTGGCTTTAAATCTCTGTAGATGATTCCCAACATGTGAAGGTATTCCAATGCCACCAATACTTCCGCCGCGTAAAACCTGAAGGAGTGATTTTAAATATTATGACTCAGTTGCGTTCAATCGTAATATACGCTGATTCTACGGAACGAGGGAGGGGTGAGGGAAGCCCTCTGCCATCCATCGTCTTCGAGATGCGCATCATAATATAATCGAAAAATAAAATGGAACAAGTTCCAGTGGTAAATTTGACTTTCTAATCAGAAGGTTCCATTTTGTGATAAATAATCGAGTGTTAATAGAAAAAGCTCAGCTACAAGTCAACAATACACATTGTAAACTGTAAATTATAGAGACAGCTCAGCCAAGTTGTGAAGTCACCTAGGACAAGTACTCAAACCAACCAGTTTTTTATGCCAACTTAAACACCCCTCAATAACTTGAGATGTTTTACTTGGTTTAAGTTTCCTTCAAATCATTTGATAATTTATGTGTAATTTAAAGTTTAAACAATGAAATTTTGAATACAAAAAAAAAAAAAAAAAAAAAAAAAAAAAAAGAGTTTAAAAAAAAAAAAAAAAATTGGGTCAACTGTACTTGGCTTTTTAATACTTTCATGACTGTACAATAAAAGAGAAATAATCAAATGAAATTAAAATAGTAAATGTGATGGTTATAATTTGGGTATGTTTCAGCTTTTGGGAAAATCAGCACATTTGGCATTTCTATTTTGAGAACCTTTCAACTTCTGAAAAGAAAAAAAAGCTCTGAAACATCTCAGTGTCATTTATTACTGAATTTAAAGCAAATAAACCAATAATAATAATAATAATAATTTTCCATCAATAAGAACTGATTAGGTTGCAAGTAGAAAGTAGTACCTTGCAGTAGTTAAAGAGAAGCGTTTTCCAGGCTGTTTATGCCTAAGAGAATGCAAATCACCACCAGAACAAAACTCCATAACCACACAAGAAAACTGGGAAGCTTCAAAATAGGTATACAGTGTTGGTAGAAACGGGTGATTGAGCATCTTCAAAATCCGCTTCTCAGTCTCTGCTCTCTGTATCTTGTTCTTGAATGCCATTGCGTCCTTGTCCATCACTTTCATAGCGTAAAAGAGGTCGTTCTTGGACGAGTTCTTGAGACGGCAGAGGTACACATTCCCAATGTCGCCTCTTCCAATCAGACGGACTATTTCGAAGTCTCGGAAACTCAATCCGCTATGGTTTGGCTTTGTTGATGAAGTTTGTTCTGGAGAAAATGTTTCAAAAGAAATGCGAGTGCAGCTGGTGCTGCAGCTGTCGCTGCTGGCTAGAGTTTCGGAACCGAGTTCGCCTTCCGAAGAGTCTATCATCTTTGAAACAATTAAATTAAATTAAATAAAGAGCTTGGATTGAAAAAAAATGTGTCAAGTGAACTGAATGGAAGAGCAAAACTAGAGTTTGATTTTGTGTTGTTTTGGTGATGTTGGGTGGAAGTGGGAAAACACAACACAGCAAAGCAAAGCACAACACAAAAATAGATACTACAGACAAGAGCAGAATATAAACTAGGAGGTGGTAAGGGTGTGTTGTGTAATGTAGTGGGTGCATTTAAAGACATTAAAAACACTGTAACCAAGCGAAGGTAAGCGTACGAGTAGCGCCCGTCCATTTACCGATTGTAATCGTGTTAAGCAACATCAGAGATCAAATAGACACCTGGGGAAATTACCGGGTCTCTCTTCTCACGTCACGTGTGATCTTTTTGTGCTAGTGAACAACAGCTTTGTTGGTAAAGTGGAACTCAGGTCGTTGATACCTACATCCACAAATTTCCTCTGAGAGTCACCACAGAAATAAAGGGGAAAAGAAAAAAACCCTACAAGTTCCACCACACACCATATTCTTCTTCACCACAGTAAGGGCTCGTTTGGTTACTCGATGGAATGGGAATGGAAATGAGAATGGTAATAGGAATGGTAATGGTAATGGTAATGGTAATGGGAATGAGAATGGTAATGGGAATGGTAATGGAAATATATATGTTTGGTATACTTTTAAAATGGTAAGGTGGTAATGTAAAATTTATTTCCAAAAATACCCTCACTTAGTTAAAATGGGGGAGGGTGAGGAGGATAAAAATGGTCATTATTTAACTTTGACCATTATAATGGGAATGGTAATGGCCATTCATAGGGGGAGAGGTAGGAATGGCCATTACAACCAAATCTGTAATGGGAATGACCATTACGATGGTTTTATGTGATACCAAACGCAGGAATGCCTTTGACCCATTACATTGTAATGGTCAAACCATTACATTACGACGGTCAATGGGCTAACCAAACACGCAAAGAATTTTTGTTATCAATACCATGGCTTCATGGATTTCAGCTTAAACAAAGAGTTGTTGTCAAATCTTTGACAAGTATGAAGTACCTCTGGGATCTCTTGTCGATAATTCACGCATTTCAAAATAGATGTCAACTCATATGAAGCAACAAAAGGCTACCCACTGAGCATTACGATATACACAATTTTGCTAATTAGCTCGGCCATCAGTTATTTTTGCTGTGATGGTTGGGTCTTTTTACAATTTTGTTTTTTCTATAAATGACGATTGTGATTATATTTTTAAAGAGAATGTATAAAATTGTAAAAAGATTCAATTCTGATAAAAAATGATTGACTGGTCTGATTACCTAGAATTGTTGTGACATACATGAGCATTACGACATACAATTGATACTTATTTCAAGGACCATTTATCTAATTGAGCTAAATTTTACACATGTTACTCTTAACATTATTCACTAATTTTCCATTGCCAGATATGGAAAAATTACCACCCTTGTTTGGCCTCTCTCTATTTCAATATTTTCCACAATTATCAATTTCGATTCCAAACCCAAATTCTTATAAAACCAAATAATTGGATTAGAAAAAAGTTTGATAAAAAAATAGAAAGGAGTTTGCATTAATGTTGGATAATATATAAAGTAGAGAGTTTTTTTTTCCCTAAAAAGGAATAGGAGGAAAGATGTTATGCATAAATTTGACAATTTACAAGAACTCGGCAATTAACTACTATTCACAGCTTCAAAATAAGAAAAAACTTAATGTTGACTGCAACCATCATTGATCTTAATCCCTTCACTTCTATTGTGTGCATTTTCTAATATGGAATGTTGCACGTAAATACTTATTAAACTTTATTTAACTGTTATGCTAATTTAAACAATTTTAACGAATTTACCTAAATTTATCGCTTAGTCTTCAATTATCTTATGAAAAACAATCTTCAACAAGATTTTCTGAAACTTCATCAATGAGAGTTTTTTTACTTTTAGGGTATAAACTGAACTATGTATCTATTGTTCCGATCCTCCAACAAAGCAGGCTTCATCTTAATTATGCATCTATTTGTTAGATCCTTGTCCAGTCCCTTTAGGTTTTTTTTTAATGCAAAATTAATAAATGTCCATATGCTTATTGGGGATAAGCATGTTTTAGCCTCAAAAGAATCAAATTGACACGTATGAACGTGGACTGGTTTTTCCTAGGTGCGAGAAGGAGGAGGCAGTGGTGCACGTGTCTCCGGAAACAGAGGCACCGCAGGAATGAATTCAGTCAACGCCAAGTGGCGCAAAAGGCCTACAACTCTAGTAGTCTCAGTCTAAAGTGTACGTACCAAGTAATGCTATCTCATCAATGTCCCGTTCCGTTCCAGTGTCCAGTCCTCGTGCCTCTGCCCTGCCAATCCAGTTTCTTTACTGTTTCCGTACGAAAAATATATGCAAAGGCTGTGCTGTCTGTGCATAGATTAAAATATTCACTGTAATACACTGTTGCATCTCTGGTACAAAATCAGAGAGCATGTGATCAAGTCAACTCTGGGCTTTCTTCTTTCTTCTTTCTTCTTCTTGCAATTTTCTCTTCTTTGCACAAAACACGACCAGCATCATATCGGACCCGGTGGGCTTATGCGCACAAAGCGCAGGAGGAACTCGTGTGCACATATCTGAACCGTCAGATTTGATGGACGGTTCAAATTTGTAGATTTGAATTTTTTTTTCACAATTTTTAAGAGAACTCTCTCTCTCTACAAAAACTTAATTTTCTTTTTATCTACAACAATGGTGACTAGAGCAGAGAATATACTGGAGGTGATGGTGGGGAGTAGGGGTGGGCACGGGACGGGATGGGACGAGATATACCCATCCCTATCCCATCCCGTTCATACGGGATCGGGACGGGACGGGATGGGAAAAACCCCATCCCGACCTCGTCCCATCCCAAACGGGATCGGGACGGGACGGGACGGGATCAGCGGCATCCAAAAAATTTGAAGCAACATCCAAAAAATTTGAAACAATATATACCTGTAATTCTGTAAATAATTTGAAGCAACATCCAAGAAGTGATAAACTGTAAATAATGAGCTTCTACACTCAGTACAAACAAAATTTGAAGCAATATCATAGAACACTGCAGTATCATAGAACACTGCAGTGATTTATTGTCAATTCGTTATGCAGTATCATAGACATAGAACACTTCATTATGCACATCTCCATGAATATCTCACAATTAACTGGAAAATCTGTCAACCAGATCCCTTTTAGTCTATGGTGTGCTGTACCCAATGACACCAAATGGCAATCATAACCATGACAAGATGCTTGAACCTTGAAACCTTTCTTTGAACTGAAGTTCCATCTATTTCTTTACATATAGAATATGGAAACATAACACCTTCCTCCCTTTTGAAAATGTTTGACAATTGTACCTTCACAAAGTATCTAAATGCCCAGTGGACTCCAAACCTCTCCAAAAAGTGCCTCTACATGTTGAAACCCCAAAAGAGATGATCCTCAGATTTCATCTCCTACCAAAACCGACACAACCATGTCAATGACCATACCCCCATGAGGCAACATGTCTTGAGTAGGAGCCCATTCCAAACCACCCCCCAAAGATTTTTTTATGAAACAAGTCTTCCCCTTAGAAGTCTCTCATAATCTCAGAATACGAATCCAACCTTGTCGTCCCACGGATTTGGTTTCCAAGGGTGGACAACACTTAAGACTGATGAAGCTCTTAGAAATTCTGCTTTTCAATTTTCAGAGGTCACTTATCTTTAGTTGGAAAAAACAATGTGAAGTCTATTTTTCCTTGTTTGTCTCAACTCTTACCAGAGCAAAAAATAACATGAATTCCTTTCCGCTTCCATTCTTTCAAAGTAAATATCCTACTTGTTCAAGATTTCTCAACTTAGAATAACAACCCAGTATCCCTCTTCGGACCTATAAGTAAAACCGTAAAAGTGCAGACATCATTGAACATTAGCATACTGAAGGCACTACTGTAGTGATGTTAAGCTTCACCTACATTGGATATAGGCAATTAACTTAGACTCAAACTACTTAGTTATGTTTTGAGCAATAGAAAAGGATAAATAATTGACTGAAGTTTCTTAAGATCTCTCTAGATCCATATAGTCCATTATGAGTGAGAACTGTGAGATATTCATGGAGATGCTAAAAAATTAAATATGTTATATGCATTAGTATATTTGTATGGGCATCCACAATTTTAAAATAAATAATTAAATAAAAATGTTAATAATTAATATTAATAAATTAGTTCGGGACGGGACGGGATTGGCGGGATTGAAAATCTCCATCCCATCCCATCCCATTCTAGATCGGGACGGGACGGGATCGGGATGAAATTATTCAATCCCATTAAGACCCGGAAAAATCGGGACGGGACGGGACGGGAACGGGATCGCGGGATGGGATGCCCACCCCTAGTGGGGAGTGATAAACAAGTGGTGGGGGTGGTGAATGTGGTGACAGGGGTGGTGAATTATAGTGATATGGACTAGGGAGTGGTGGTGAATAGGGCTGTTAATTGGTTTATGAAAATCGACCAAACCGGTCGAATCGAATTGAATTGAACCGATAAATAATTAAACCGAAAAATAATCGTAACCGAATAGTAAAAACTTAATCGAATCGAATGAAGTTCGGTTCGATTTTGGTTTTTAGAATTTTGAAAATCGAAATAATCAAACCAAACCATATAAAGAAAAATTCCCCCAATTACCCTTGCAATCCTTGAAAATTACCCTTGCAACCTAAACAGATGCAATTTCGCTTTTATGTATGTTGAAATTATAAGACTATTCTTTTAGGGCTGCAATAATCCATGTTGAAGTCACAGACTCTGAATTTATAGTATTGAATTTTGAAATTATAGGACTGTATTTATAGGACTAAATTTCGTAAGCCCTGTGAATTTTATAAGCCCTATTGAAATTATAGGACTGAAATTATGTTGAAATTACAGTGTGAAACATTTTATGATGAAAAACCGAAAAAAAACTGAATTGAATCGAACCGCATGGTTTGGTTCGATTTTGGTTTTTTTAATTTAAAATTGGATAATCGAATCGAACCGAAAATCGAACTTGAACTTGGTTCGATTTCGATTTTGGTACAAAATCGAACCATTTGAACCGATTAACAGCCCTAGTGGTGAATGCATTGGAGTGGGTGGGGGTGGTGAATTTGGGGGTGGCGGAGGTGGAGAGCGGACACAAGGTGGCGGTGGAGATCTTACACAGTATGGTGGTTTGGGTGTTGAAGCTGTCAGTGACATTTGAAAAAACAAAAAGAACCAGATTGAAGTAAAGATACCACAAAGAACTGATGATACACAGAGACTAGAAATATAATCAGGAACAACAAATTATAAGATTTTTTTTTTTTTTTTTGGGTAAAATCTCCCAAAAGATGTTTTGTATTAACAAATGAAACTTCTAACAAAAAAACTCACTCATAACCTTACTAACTAAATCAACACAGCTAAACTAGTCTTAGAACATATTCACTCTTCTTCTACACTGAATCACAGTTTTCTTCACTCGTCATCAGCAGTGGAAACCTTGGATGACCCAGCCTTCTTAGGCAACAAGTGATTGTGAATGTTGGACATCACTGATCCACTCGCAATCGTCACCATCCCAAGCAATTTGCTCAACTCCTCATCGTTCCTCACTGCCAATTGAATGTGTCTAGGTATCACTCGAGACTTTTGTTGTCCCTCGCTGCGTTTCCTGCCAAATCCAACACCTGAAACCAACACACACAAACACCAAATCCACATTAACCACTATACAAAAACAACTCAAAATTAACAAACCCCAGATGCATAAACAACAATACTAAAACTAAAAAGTAGGAGCAAATATATATAAATGCTTCTCTCTCTATACACAACCACTAACTAAAAAGCCAAGACTGGTATAGAGATTATGATGGAGAGACTACTCTCTTGTGAGAAGCCCATCTTCTTCTTTGTGTTTGGAGAAGCTCGCTCATGTAGATTGCTTGACTGGCCTTAGAGATCTCTCAAGAAGCTGTAAGCCCCCCACTTCTTTTTCATTTCTTGTTTGTGTTAGATTTTTTGTGAGAGTAAAAAAAGTTGATGAGTTTGTGAGCTGTAAGCCCCCCACTTCTTTTTTGTTTTTTGTAATGAGAAAGAAAGTTCTGTTAAAAACTGTGAATTTTTTTTCTTTCAAATCCATAGATTTGGACAGTCCATCAGATCTGGCGGCCCAGATCTGTGCACATGAGCTCCTCCTGCGCTTTGTGCGCATGAGCCCCCCCCGGGTCCAATCATATCATATCAGACACTGCCACACAATTTCCATTTCCACCATTTTAGCCTAATGCTCTGCCCACACACCACACACATTCAACTTCTCACTTTGTTTTGACTTCTGCGGCCATCTGGGGATTTGGGGTTATGGCTACCAATGTATTCAAATTACTGAATATGATCCAATTAGATGCATTTATAATACTAGACTGGAAGTCTGTACAAGAATGAGATGAGTAGAAAACTATTCTTGCGTCCAGGACACAGAGAGGTGAGGACCAAATTTATGAGCAACTATTGCTCTATCACATATGATGTAGTCGAATTTTGTTTTCCTTGATCTTGGCATACACAGGGAACACAAGTGAGTCAATGACCATTATTGTGACGACCATGACATTTCGATGCTAAAGTCAGACAAGGCTTAAGAAAGGCTTACATCTGTAAATTGTATTTTGTGGCTTATCTTTGTTCATCAACCATGTGTTTTATTTATAATGCGAGAGTACTCGTTCAGCTAGGTCTTTGATGGCGTAGTTTAGGGAAATAGATCTTGCTGGAGATCCTTTCCTTGTTGGGAGTTGTCTATGTAGGAAAGTTTCCCTACATGACTTGTTCTACTAGATCTGTGAGAGAGATTTCCCTTTTGGAGTATTGTCCATGGTTTTCATAAACGATTTATACGTCGGTACTTGTTTCCTAGTCGAAACCAATGTATTGCTGGCCAACCCATCTTAGGTGACCCCTAGATATTTGCCTGATTAGGCCTTACGAGTATTGTAATTGATAATGTGACGCGTGGGCTTAGTAAACGATTGCAATTTGGATCCAACATCCTGGACATTTCCAAAATGGGCTTAGTGTAGTCTTGGCTTGGCTAAATTGGGTAGCGATCAGGTCCGCTTTGCTCTGTTAACGAGATTATCATGAGACGTGGACGTCGCAGATTAAATGACGGTTTGGTGTGTCATCAGCTGCTCCTCCCGAGTTAATAGGCCATCACATCGGTCCACTAAGGCATTTCAATAGAAAATGTACAATCATGATGATTGAACTAGAAACGTCATCTCGAGCGGCGTACATCATTAAATGAGTATGTGACTGCTAAAAAAAGGGGCGCAAATCTCTAACTTTATATAAGTTGTCGTCTCGGCAGAGGAAAGTTTCTTTACTTCTGTAATCTTTCTGAAACTCCTTATTGTTTTCTTGTGTCTGAGTTCTTGCTTCTAGTTTCGCAAGTGCATTCAAAAGTTCACACTTTCTTCCATGGCAAACAATGTTGAACTTACTCCCGAATAGGAGTTGTCCTATGTTTGCCTTGATTTTTTTCGGCATAAGAAGGTCGATGAATCTGATCTGGTTAAGCTCTGGGATGAAAACCAAATTCCTTAAGACTTAGAACTTGCCCCCTTGGGCGCTGACCAAAGTCCATTAACGCCTCTGCAAGGGTTCATCGCCTTGCATAAAGACATGTTTCAATCCGGGCTCCGTTTCCCAGTTTCGGAAGATATCCGGCGCTTTTAAGTGTATCTTCGCATTCCTCCTACTCAGATGGTACCCAACGGGGTTCATGACTTTGATCGTTGTCCTTATCAGGGCGAAGGATGGTGGTCTTCGTTTAAGCCCGCGGGTGTTCCATCTGCTGACGTCCCCTTGGTTGAATGCTCACGAGGTCTGTCGGCTGAGTACGCTGGATTCTTTGGGTTCACTGTCGGACGACTTCAAGCTCTGGTAGAAATACTATTTTCTAGCTTATTCGAACTCGTCGTACTTTATGCAGGAGGGCGTCCAATTGGTAGATACTTCAATTTGATCAGTAAGCATAATGTCCCTTTTTTTTTTTCTTGTCCAATCACTGCGGATATTGAATTGTCATTTCACTACAACAAATTTGTTTTAAGCGACGCTTCCGAAAGCGCCGGTAAAGCTATAAATGTGCCGGTTTAGATCATTAAAAACATTTTAAAAAGCACTGAAGAAGCGCCGGCAAAGGTATGTGCCGCCAAAAGATTAACGTCGCTTAGAGTAAAGCATCGGTTAAAAGTCACATGTTGCGGCGCTTTGAAAGCGCCGTAATAGCTTAAATTAGCGCCGCTAAATAAATAGATATTACATTTCCTCTTGGTTGGGAACACCGTATTTATAACTTTTAATGGCGCTTTTAAAGCGTCGGTTATGTGAAAACCAATATTTTACAATCTTTAATGGTGCTTTATAAGCGCCGCAAAAGATGTTTTGCGACGCTTTTAAAGTGCTGGTTGTCTTAACAAATTTGTAAAAAGCCTACCTTTTAATGGCGCTTTGGAAGCGCCGGTTATGTTAACATACTGGGAAAAAATCAATAAAAATAAAAATAAAAACCCGTCATTGGGACGGAAAAAACAGACTGTGAATTTTCTAATCTCATATCATCTACTAAAACCTCATTCAGTATCAAATAAACTCAAAACACACTATAATTTTCTACGGTAACGACCATATATTTAGACCTGCAACATAGGCAGTGCATCCTTATACATACTGTACTAAGTTATTTAGACCTGCAACATAGGCAGTGCGAGTCCGTGCTGATCTCAATTTTCCTTAATGCATGCATTTCAGCTGTTCTAAGTCCTGCTTCCACACCCTGGAATTCATGTTTCATCACTGAATGCCTTATTGGAGTCAATACTTGATAGGGCCTCTGTTATCTCATTCCTGCTCACCTCTTTTTCAAGATCAGCAACCATTTCTTAATTTAGCACATTGCTGAATTCAAGACTCCCAATATTGGAATCATCATGGTCATCCTGGGCACTTGCAAACATATTCTGAAAGTATTGCACACACTCAACTGCTATATCCTTCTGCTCGACTAGTTTATCTCCTTGGGAGTTATAGATACTAGAAATTTTGTTCATATTCCTTCTTTCTTTTATTATATTGTGAAAATACTTAGTATTTTGGTCACTGAGTGAAAGCATATTGGATCGAGCTTTTTGACAGCTCTCAGACTCTTCATTCCTAGCAACCATCGCATACTCTTTCACTGCTTGTCTCTCATCCTGCACAGTTTGGTTTGTCACAGTAGTATTGTGTAACGCTTGCTGAGCTCTTACCATGCTCTGTCTAGCTACCTGAACTTGGGAACTGGCGCTTATCATTCCTCTAGCTTTTCATCCTCACCCTGTTCCTTGTCACCCTCTCCTCCTTGTTCATTCTCATTATCAATTACTTCTCTGTCATCGTCATTGTCACTAAGTTTCGCAACAATCTCCTCATACTCTGCCTTTAGCTCTTTATGTCTATCCAAATAAGGTTGCTTCTCCTGTTATGCCGCAAGCGTAAATCACCTATTTCAGAATCCAAACCGATTAACTTACTAAACTTAAAAGACATAAGCTTGATCTACATACCTCATCGCTCATAAACTTCCACTTTTCTCCAGCTTCTTTTGCAACCTTTAATTCAATTTAGAATAAAATAAAAAAGAGTATTATCAAATGTACACACAACAACAACAACAGGAAATTGTAAAACTAAGTGTAGAGATTGTGTATATTACCACTGCAATACCCTTCTTGTCTGGATTTGCTTCTTTGAATGACTTTCTAAAATCATCCCTACAACAAAATTCATTCCAGTTAGAGTTGAAAACAATGTTCTTAGCCAATACAATCTATCAAGGAAATACTTATAGAAACAGAAAGTAAGCAGTCTGAGGACGCTTTGGCATGTTGGGGTCTTTTGATTTCCTACTCTTCTTTGCTTTTGATGCTGATTTTACTACCTTGGCATTCCCTAGCTTGGCTTTAGTCCTAAAAAAATTTCGCACATGTTAAAAATTTCATCAAATATCTCACACTCACAAAACAGACTATAGCAGAAGAAAAGCCTACTTGGTTTCTGCAGCTTTTTCAACAACAGTAGATTCTGAAAATCAAATAGAAATAGAAAATTAGAACAACAATGTTCATATACTGTTTTTTTTTTCAAATCAATGTTAGAAAAATAGTTCAAAAATTTCAGCCAATGTTGCAGCCAATGTTGAATCTGTGCAGCCAATGTTAGAAAAATAGTTCAAAAATTTCAGCCAATGTGGAGAACAAAGAATGTGCATTTTAACAGCTGAATGGAGACGTTTATTCACCTCGGGCACTTCAGATAAATCTACTGAAGTGGTGTTTACCACCTATTTTGAATAAGTACAAAAAATATCATTTGTATTTTAACTCAAACAACTTTTGACGTTGCATATGATTAAATAAATGTATAGATTACCTCTATTAAATATGTTGCCAGACTCAGTTGGACTCAAATTGGTTCTGCTGCAGATAATGTCTCCATACCCGCCATCAACAATCTCATCAAGGCATAATAGGATAAGATCCAGGCTCTCAAGTGCCTCCCTTTTGTCCACATTGCTTTTGGAAGAACACAATCTTTGGAGAGTTGCTCAATCTGTACAAGAAGACCCCAATCTTTGGAGAGTGAGCTTCCATATAAATCATAGTGGTTCCATATAAGATAAGTATTAGAGCCATAAAATCAGCAAACACACAGCAACTTTAAAATTGCCTTAACATCCCAAGTTGCAACCATAAACTTGTAAGCAATAAAAACACCATACCCGGCTGACTCTAGCCCAATCCCCTGCTGAATTCCAGCACACCATCACGCTAACAGCAGAAAAAAAACCAAGCAACAGAGTGCATCAGGACAGAGCACTCTGTCAAAACAGAGCGTGCTGTCCAGTGTATTGCAGCACCGAAAAAAACTGGACAGAGCAGCTCCAATTCTCGGCAGACCAGCCCTGCAAGCAAACTTCACTGCTCCGAGTCCACGACACTTCAAGTTAATGTCAAAACCCCGCATATTAACATCAAAACGACACACAAGAGAACATAACACAAGCTTGATCAATCTCTTACTGCAACACCCACACACAAAAACAATGCATATACATATCTAAGTCCATGGCAAGTGTTTTGCACCAATAACTACCTTGCAGAATAGACCCAGCAAACTCAACTTTACCAAGAATAGTATCACACAATACTAATAACTTGATAAGTGTTTTGCACCAATAACTACCTTGCAGAATAAAAAAAAAATACAATTACTGTGTATTTATGGAAAGGATTTACCCTATATTCAAAATTCCAAAGAACCTTCTGTTACCTGTTCTTATTTCCTGGCTCCTCAACCATCTCAACCAGCTCTTTCTCCTTTATTTCCTGCCTCCACTTTCTTGCAAAATTTACGTGATTGCCACACTATCTCTTTATAAATCTCAATAGCCATAGGGTACCTGTGAAGTACAATATCATTAATGGTGTTTGCATCTCCAAGCAAAAAATATAAGGAATCTCCCTAAAGAGTTAATGACTAGAAGAATACTAGCAACCAGCCTAATGATTCATCAGTCAACATCAATTCTGTCTAGAAAGCATTCATGTTTCACATTTGTTGGAACACAAGTTAGTGATGGATGATTTTGAATCTATACCTAATAGTCAAACCTTCATGTTCAAGCTCCCCAGCTACTCCATTGCCACCATCTGTGTGGATGTCTTTGCATCCCAACTCACCATCGTATCTCTTCCACCGACTGACCACTCTCTCATCTCACCAGTAGGCACCACCACCCCTCCCCACCCAACACAAAAAAAAAAAAATGACCAATCTGTATTACTAATTGAATGCAGGATTCATAAAAATGGACACCGCCTTCACATTCTATATGAAACCAAACCAAAATAGGATGTCAAACTGCAAGATTTTGGGAGGTTCTTGAGAATGACCAACCTGCTGAGTCTTGGAGCTGCATTCAATCAACTGAAGCTATGGCCCCACCGATAATTGAAGCTTGGTCTCCCTAATCAATTGACATTTTCCTGCTGCTGTTGCTCCACCAGTTCTTTATATCCACTGTATAACAGAAATAATGTCTATTAGATCTTCACACAAAATTGATGCTACCTAGTATTCAAGGAAATTGAGTGGTGTCAAATCATCTATGCAAGTTAGAACAATGTTAATAGACTTCAAAGAAAACTGAGGTAATTGAATCAAGTTCTGATGCTTACTTCCTGCAAAAAGTCTGCAACACCCTCCCTCTCAGGACAGTTGAAACCCATTGATCCAAAGAACTCGAGAACATTTTCCCGAGGACCCTGGTAAACAACCTGTCCATCTGAGAGTAAAAGAAGCTGGGTCTTATTCCCCTTCATCACTTTAACACGAATTCCAAAGAACATATACTACATTCACCCACTTTTTTTTTTATAGGGAACTCCAAAGAACATATAACAAATAAATACCAATGCAAGGAACATAACCCTTTAATATATTTATAGGTAAAACAATTACAAAGAACATATACTACATTCTTCTATAACAACAAGACTAATCCAAAAAAGGAAACAACTAATCCAAATAACAACAATACTAATCCAAAAAACCTATACCACATTCAGATATATATACATCCAAGTATAGCACATCGACAACCACTTCAAACCTGAAGACAAGGATCAAATAATGAAACAACTATTATCACTGATGGCATACAAAACACATCCTAGTTATTATCACTTTAAAAAACTCACCGCTAATGTGCCTCAGATCCACCAGATCCATCATTGCTTTGATTAGTTAGTCTCCTCAATGCTTGCATCATCATGGCCATATCCTCCTTCATTTTAGTCATTTAGCCACCGGTCACTTTCTTGTAGTCTGCCAACTCTTATTTTGCTTTCGCAACTCTTTCCTTGCAATCTCACTCTCTCGCCTTGCTTCTTCTATAGCTTGAGATCCAAAGCGACTACTTGTGCCGTTTTCAGATGTTGGTGTGATCCCATGTCCCCTACAACATACACGTCCAGGTCTGTCTGGCCCGAATACTTGAGTAGTGATCGTCATCTAAGGAGTTTAATCCCTCCTCTCGTTGCACAATAATAGTTCGTATCTCTTCCTACATTTAGAGACACATTTAGTTGGTGAATATGAAATATAAATGGTAATGGATACCAACAATTTAAATTAAAAATAAAACTGACCGCCTTTCTTTGGGTGGATACATTTGAATATGATCCATCTTTGCTTGTATAAGCAAGCTCAAACATCCTAATACGAGATGGGCGAACTCCCATCATTTTCATCTGGCAACAATAGAAAACGTACACAAATGAGTAACTATATTTCTACTAAGTTGATATTCAAACCGAAAATCTCAAACATTTTGTACTTAACCTCTTCATCCTCAAACATGGCGAAGGATTTTCTGCCTGCATGATGAAGCATTTGTTGCGTGTCACGCCTGTCTTTGTTCTTATCACACAATTCCTGAATTTATTAAAAACGGATTTAAAAAACTGTCATCAAGAATTAAGGTTTGGCTAGTATATTATAATCAAGTGTGATATTAAGGTTTAGGTACATACCTTAACCTTTGACGTTCCCCAATGTTCTTTTATCAACCATTTCCAATCTTCTTCTTTTACAAATGATGGTCAATTTTGAAGTCGTTCCCCATCTATCTCATGTATATCATAATAGTCCTTCTTCAATTCAGATCGGTAGTCCCTCAATTTTTTCCCATTTCCTTCTTTAACAACTTCTTTTTTTCTGGATCATCCCCTATGTCGAACTTCTCCTGAATAAAAGAGCAAATTTGATCAAATCTAGCATATGTGACCAATATATATATATACACATATTATAATGATAAGATATATACGTACCAATAACGATTCAAGCATTTTGGCATTTACATCTTTGTCAAGTTTTCTCCATGACGGTGCAGCAATAGATGTAACTTGCATGTTTCGGACGACAATTCCTTGTTGAGACGCAAATAATGGCTTGTGCTCTCCTATTACACGATGTTTGTCATCAAATTCCAGACTCAATTTAGTTCCTTTTGGTAGACTTGCTACCTTCTGTCCCAATGCTCGTCCACGTACTTTCCTATTCCTGGTGCTACCTATGTAAAGAAAATTATTAATGTCAAAAATTGTAAATTTAAGTACAATTTCTATAAGAAAAATGAAGCTTATATTGTTTAGAGTGAGTAAAAATACCAGAAGAACTTGACTCAATATTATGGGAAGACTCCTTTGAATGGAATGGGGGTGACCTATCAGTTCTCGGTGGTCGTGGCGCCATACCTGAAAAATGCACAAAAAGTGAGCTACTGCCATAACATAATAATAATAATAATAATAATAATAATAATAATAATAATAATAATAATAATAATAATAATAATAATAATAATAATAATAATAATAATAATAATAATAATAATACATTATAACATTTGATGACTATTCAATTACCATAGTCAAAGCATCAACTCTCTTATTTTCTTTTCCTCTTTTTTTTTTTAGTGTTATTTTCTGACAATGGAATTGTTTCCATTGCCAAATTAGCTCTATTCCATACAACACGATCCACATCATCACTTGGTGCACAAGTGATTGATGTATCCCTTGGTACTAGGGGTTGCAATGCATCTGTTTCATCGACAGTTGCCTCGTCTTCATGTTCTGGCACGACATAAAATTCACGTGGTACAACTTTTGTCACAACTAGCCATCCCGATCTTGCATTGTCTCTAGCATAGAACACTTGTTTGCACTGGCTTTCTAAGACGAATGGTTCATTTGTTTGAAGTATTCGTTGGAAATTAACACTTACAAAACCATGTCTATCATTTTCAATACCTCGTCCAGGGCTGTGGATATCTCTCCAATCACACTTGAACAAAACAACACGATTTCCTCCTAAATATTGCAATTCAACAATATCAATAAGAACTCCATAATAATTCAATCTATCAACTCCATTATCTCCATTAACAACCACACCACTATTTTGTGTTTTTAACCGAGCTTCCCGACTTTTCGTGTGGAACTTAAATCCATTGACATTATAACCACTCTATGACAATACTACTTTGTCAGAACCACGAGCTAATGGGCGCAACTGTTCAACTGATTCATCACTAGTTGTTCGACATAATTCAATAACCTATGCAATGAAAAATTCCAATTATGTTATGAAAAATATTCTTAGTATGATTGTTGTCGATGAATAAGGTCAAAGTTCCTTACACGAGACTCAAACCACTTTGGGAATTGTCGACGATGAATAAGGTCTAAGTTCCTTGAATGTGTATGTTTTAAGATTTCTCTATGTTCCCTGCAAATAAGTAACATATGTCAGATAATTTGGTGACTTAAAAACACATTAGTATAGATAGTAATTTCTTACTCAATAAAAGGTGTCACATCTTCACAATTTTGCAAGATGTACCAATGTGCCAGGGTTCATTCTTCCATAGTTAACTCTTTTACAAGTGATTTTTCCAAAGCACGTCCCTTTGTTAAAAATATAGAAAGTTCTCCTTGATGTTGGTCTCCAGAGCCATCAAAGTTCCTAGGAACTTGATTAAACTTTGTTTCTATATCATGCAAGTACCTTGAACAAAAATTCATACACTTCTAGAATGTAACATTCAGCAATTGATCCCTCCGGTCGACTTTTGTTCTGGACATATGACTTCAAGGTTTGCAAGTACCTACATTTGGAATTATAAGTATAGTTATCAAACATGGCCTAATTGTGGGTACTTGCAACAACGAAAATATATGTACCTCTCAATGGGATACATCCAACGGTATTGAACAGGACCAGCAATCTTGACTTCATTTGCCAAGTGGATCGGTAAGTGTACCATCACATCAAAAAATGATGGTGGAAATAACATCTCTAAACGACACAACGTAATTGCAGCTTTCCTTTCTATTCTCTTTAGTTCCTCAACTCGAAGAGTTTTTGAGCATAAATCAATGAATAAACTACTCAAATCGAGCAAGACATCACACACATCACTGGCAATATGCCTCGAATAGCAAGTGGAAGTAGTTGTTGGAGAAGAACGTGACAATCATGACTTTTTAGGCCAATTAACCTTTTTTTTTTTAAGTTATAACACATCTGGATATGTTTGAAAAAAAACCATCTGGAACCTTGATATCTTTCAAGATTTGTAGCACATGACTCTTCTCATCGGATGACAAAGTATAACGAGCGGGAGGGAGTAAATAAGTGTTCTCATATTTCTTAATTGGATGTAACTCTTCTCTAAGCTTTAAATGTTGCAAATCCAAATGGGAATTGAGATTATCCTTTGTTTTTGTCGAAACTCCTAGAAATGTCACAATCACATTATCGCACACATTTTTCTCAATGTGCATAACATCTAGATTGTGCCGAATAAACAATTTTTTCCAGTATGGAAGATCAAAGAATATACTCTTTCTTTTCCAATTATGATGCTCGCTTCCCTCGGCTTGTTTCTTTCCCTTGCCAAATGTTATTTGTTCTACGTCTTGCATTTGCTCGAGAATATCATCACCTGACATAAACAATGGTGGAGGTCTTAGTTCTTTATTGCCATCAAAGTTGCATTTGTTATCACGCCATTTATGATCTAGTGGTAAGAATCTTCAATGACGCATAAAACATTGTTTCTTTCCATACACTAATCTCTTCGAACATGTCTCCACGTTACAAACTGGGCATGCTAAACGTCCTTTAGTGCTCCATCCTGAGAGAACTGCATAACCTGGAAAGTCACTAATAGTCCATAACAAGGTTGCCCTCATTTGGAAGGTTGTCTTACTGGATGCTCCATCCAGTAATAGTGCTCCATCCACGCCTTCTTCCCATAATTCTTTTAACTCACCAATTAATGGTTGTAAGTAAATATCGATGTCATTTCCAGGATATCTTTCTCCCGGAATAAGCAGAGACAAAATCATATTTGTTTGTTTCATGCATATCCATGGGGGCAAATTATATGGTATCAGAACAACGGGCCACATGCTATATGATAGACTCATGTTGCTGAACGGATTGAAGCTGTCATTTGCCAATCCAAGTCTCACATTTCTCGGTTCAACACTAAAGTCAGGATACAATTGATCAAAATGTTTCCCCTCTGAATCTGCAGGATGTGCTAGATTGTCATCTCTAATACAATTATCATGGTGCCACTTCATTTCAGAAGCAATTTTGGAAGACATGAACATTTTTTGAAGCCTTGGTTTTAAAGGAAAGTGGCGCAAAATCTTCCGTGAGACTCGTTTCCTCCTATTAGAATATCCAGTAGACTCCTCATCATCATCATTATCTCCACAATCAATTTTTTTCCATCTCGATTCTCCACAAGTTGGGCAATACTCTGCGTAAGCATGTTCTTTGCGAAATAAAACACAATCATTGATGCACACATCTATCTTATCATATATTCAAGATCTTGAATAATCTTTTTAGCCTCTTAGTAGGACTTTGGTAGCGTCTCACCTTTAGGAAAAACCTTCTTTAACTCTTTAAGCAACATGGTAAAGGCTTTGTTACTCATTCCCCCAACACATTTAATATGTAAAAGTTGTAAGATGAAAGACAATAAAGAAATGTCACAACCAGGATATATGCCAGTCTTGGCATTTTGAATGACCCTCAAAATTCTTTCAGCCTCATTTTGTGGTACTGTACTGTAGTAGTCTCCGTCTCATATCTTTGATCTCTGACATTCACATGATTAAACTCTGGAAAAGTATCCGCTATCAACTCGTCTATTTCATCACATTCAACCTCATTATCAAGCTCTAACTCGTCATCCTCACTGTCTGTGGTAGCATGTCTATCTTCACCATGAAAGTCCCAATATGTGAAACCACGAAGTATGCCACTTATGATTAAATCTTTTCTAACTTCATCCCTTGTCTTTAGACGACCATTAAAGCATTTTCTACATGGGCAATATATGAGGTTCCTAGATTTTGTGTGCTGAAACGCAAAATCAAGAAATGTTTCCACTCCTCTTATATAGTTGGGGTCTAAACGATTCCCAATATCCATTCAGCTTTTGTCCAACGTGGCCATTAAATCCCTATCATGTTTTTACATATTAAAGTGAAAGCGAAAAAATGAAGTAAAATAAAAAAAGAGATAAATGTATAGAAAAGGATAACTCAAATTTGAAACAATCAAAGATGAATATACCTGATCTCGATAGAAAATCCCAGTGTTCTAAAAATCGGCCTGGGCGGCCGCCTAGGCGCTAGAAGGTGGAAAACCGCCCAGATTAATGGCTGGGCGGGCAGTCTGGGCGGGTCTAAGCGGGTCTGGGCGGGGTCTAGGCGAACTCTAGGCGGTTTGGGCTATTTTGATTTTTTTGATTTTTTTTATTTTTTAATAAGGCTGATTGTGTTCTTATTTTATTTTTCTTTCCTATTTTTTAGAAATAAACTATTTAATTGTTTTTTATTCAGTATATGTCTAAATGTAGCAAATAATGATTAGTTAATGGAATTATCAAAGGATCTGCCGGTACCAATTTTACTAATGTAGATTTTATCAAACATAACTGAGGTTATTCAAGCAATTTGAAGAAAAATAAAAGAGTACACAAATTCAAATTTATATAAAGTACCCATCATGACCAACTTCAGTCATTTGAGTTTTAATAAATTTTGTTCACGATTGTTAATTTTTCATGTTTTTAAATTTTGCATATGTATATTGACATTAAATTGGATGTAATTGATAAGGTATTATGCTTAACTTTTGTAAATTATTAAAGTTATAATACAAAACATAAGACCGCCTAGGCCCCTGAGCGCTAGGCACCTGCTCGCCGGCCGCCCAGCGCCTAGCGATTTTTAGAACACTGGAAAATCCAAATAATCGTTCTATTGGATAACGGAGAACTACTTTTGCTTTAACAAATAACCTAATTGCCTTATCTTCTCCACGCCGCCTTTGTTTCCTGCATTATGCAACGATTAAATTAAGCAACATTGCTCAGGATGTTTTTCTTGAAAGTTTTTAGGGAAGGTAACAAATGTAGTAAGTGAAAAGTCTATGTGAAAGGGATCTTGCTACAAGCGGCGTTTTGTTAATACAATTAATAACAAAGTGTCGTTTTAGAGTACGTTGTTTTTAGTGGATAGACAACATAGCGTTAACTATCCATGAAGATGTAAAACTTGGCTCATATTTTGTAGTCAAAGACCAAGTTCTAGACCCACTAGCTAGAAACTTGTTTTATGTAATCACATAGAGAAACTAACTATAAAGAGTACCTTTACTAGAAAAATCTCTACATGCATGAATTGGTTATTCTCAATTAACCAACAGCACCATCGACAAATAGGAATTGTTCTGTTTGAGGTCATTGGTTTAAATCATTCGTTAACTCTTTGCCAACTCAAATTTTATCTAGATTATGACAACCTTGTTTAATAATGTATTATATTTAAGATCAAATGCATTTGCCTATCTCAAGCGTAGTATTGCAATTGTATTTGTAAATTCAAACTCCAATTTATTATGCTATGTAATTAGTCCTCCCTCCACGTACTATTTCCATGTAAATAGATATGTGTTATGATGTAATTGGTAAATGGCTTCGATATAAATCTCAAGGCTGATAAAAGAAAGCTATCATAACAAGTTTAATGTCCCGTTTTCTTGTTTTTTTGTTTGTGTTTTCGTTTGTTTTCTGTCTTGCTAAGAAGTATATATTATATATTGCGGCCTCAGTACATAGGTCTGCCATCTGCAGACAACAAACCAGTAAACCATATATCTAATTTTATTAAGAGTAGATACACAACAAAGGAAAAATTTAGACAAACAAGGCAATAACAAAAATAAAAGAAGAGTCAAGCTAAATCTGTCAGATGAAGTTTTAATGCAGCAAAGATGTAAGCAAACTTCACATTTCGCTATATCTATGGTATATGTTTATCTTGTTCCATATTTCCACAAGAACAGTGGACTAAAGTCTTATAATAATATTTCTTGATAAAATCAGCTCTACAATTCAAATTTTCTTGTCATGTTAATACAATTAATAAGCTATACTTTTCAGGGGAAAACGAAGTGAAATAGATGGGGTTCTGCAGAAAAGGTAAAGGATATGATGATATCTATCCACATTGTCACATAGGAGATGCTTTTCCCTTACAAAAGTTGGCATGTGAACTGACGTATCCAGGCTTCTATGCGCCAGATCCATTCCACTTGTCATGCCACATTTTGTGTCTCATGTAACTGTTATTCAGTTTCAAAGGCAATCATGCAACACGACATCACACTTCCACATCTGATGCCTAGAAAACTTTTCTAACCTTACCCACTCTGGTTCTGTCCCACCAAATAGATGCTTCAACTTTCAGGTTTCACTTTACATGACATGTGGTTTTAACCTGTTGGCCCAGCTGCAATATCTAGTGGAGATACACATAGTAGATGAACAAAGAGATGCTTTACGACTTACGAGAGCTAATTCAATTAATGATAGAGATGATAGACTTTAAAGAATTCCCTAGGATCCATGGAATAACATTCTCATCCGACAAGTGAAATGTTGAAGGCAAACAAGAAGTATGAAATCATGAGAAATGAAAATATATTCTTATATACGATGTATCCAAGTATGAATCAGAATGTTGCCGAAGCTTTCAATCGATGCATCTGAACACATTATATAATAGCTTTGCAAGAAGGACACCTTCTAAGAAAATTATCTACTTGAATGTATCTAAAGTACCTAATCCCCAACATTTCTAAGCATTGACATGCTCTTTGGCATCCATTCCTTTCCAATAGCCTCCCAAGCATAATCCCAATCTTTTCTTTACCCTACCAGGCAAAAACCCCATAGAGTCCATTATCAGTTGGAGCAAATCAACTAAATTTCTGAGGTGTCATTTGTTTTTCTATGTGGCAAATTCCGTGTCATCTACATGGGTTTATATAGTGTCTCACATGCTCCTAAACAATTAGTTCACGCGTCTCATGTGCTCACCCAAAACAAGATTAGATAATTTATAAAAGTGTCAATGTTTTTGATGCACTTTTTTCCATTTATCTTTTCAGTAAATTATGTGATTAAAGTATACTGATATACTAGCATAAAACTATAAAGAAGGAAGTAGAACCTCCAAAGAGAGCCTACTTATAATGTATATATCAGAGCTAACAAATTCAAGAGCCACAATAAGTCGATAATAAATGAACACAAAATCCAATGGTATTTAAATCTAGCTCTGCATGAAGCGCACAAAATAGAGCAGTATATATACATACTCCATACATGGCCTGTGTAGATGACAATGGCTAAAAATGCACAAAGAGCTACCATATCAGCTCAAAAATTAATAAAAAAATACAAAGAAATAAAAAAAAAAAGTAAATTCAGCAAGAAACCCTAGAAATCAGTTTAAATACATTTGGATGATCGAAGTTGTGCGTAATAGAACATACATATGATGAAGAGAAGCAACATAGACAATTGAAAGAGATTATAAAAGAGGGATTCATCAAAAACCAAAACCCTATATTTAGAAATCATCAAATAAAGATTCGATTATACCTTGAGTTTCTTCTTTTTGGTTGCTATTCGAGTGTTCTTGAATGAGTACCACCACCACCACAATGTTTGAGAGATTTCAACAGAGATTTCAAGGAGATGAGAAGAGCGGTCAAACCGAGAGCGAAGGAGGGAAGAGGGAAGAGAGAACGAGAGAAGTCACGAAGGTCTGGAAGCGCCAACAAGAGGGAAGGAGGAAGGAGGGAAGCCGCGAGCGCAGGAGAGGGAGGGAGGAAGGTGGAAGTCTCGAGCGCAGTGAGAGGGAGCGAGAAAGTCTCGAGGGTAGGAGGGGAGGAGATTATAAATAGGTACACTCTAATCCGACGTTTCATACATTTAATACGGCGTTTTAAAACACATATTTATTATCATTGTCGGGATGGAGTGGCGGGTTTTTTTCGCTCTTTACCGGCTTTTTTTACATCTAAAACGGAGTTTTAGAAAACACAATTTCATTTTCATTAGCGGGATGGGTTGGCGGTTTTTTTTCCGATCTTTACCGGCGCTTTGAACCCAAAAACCAGTATTGTTTGCTCTTTACCGGCGCTTCATTATAAAACGTCGGTATTTCTAGATCTTTACAGGCGTTTTTGTACATCTAATACGGCGTTTCAAAAACCACAATTTTATTTTGGGGTTTTTCCATCTTTACCGGCGCTTTAGAAACTAAACGCCGATATTATTATCTCTTTACCGGCGCTTCAAAAACAAAACGCCGGTATTGTTAGTCTCTTTACCGGCGCTTTATTATATAAACGTTGTTATTGCTTAAGACTCGATTCATTCCATCAGTGGGAAAATGTCGTGGGTTTTATTTGTTTTTTACCGGCGCTTTATAGCCCAAACGCCGGTATTGAATATGTTGTACCGGCGCTTTCGTTGAAACGCCGCCGTGAAAGTGCCATTTTAGACTTCGTTTTTTGTAGTGTTTTAATATTTCTTGCAGAGAAATTTGTGGTTCCAACCCTCTCTAAGGAGGAGAATTCAATGAAGATATTTTTAATGAGTTTTTTTTTATAACCATTGAAGAGGTTAGGGCTTTCAGTAACATTGTGCGGAGCGGGTTGTTAGAGTACTTCCATGTGGCTCTTATTATGTTTAGACTGTTGTCGAAAGAGGTCGGCAACAATCGTTCAAGTAAGAGAAAAATGACAATGCCTAGCCCTACGAGGTTGGCTGAATTGGAGGCGGCTTTGCCACCTATTGGTTGACCCAAGAGGAAGCAAGCCAATTGCAAGATGGATTCCTCTTGTGATCCACTGATTCCGCTAGAGAAAAAGGTGACCATTGCGGAGCGTAGAATTAACCAGTCTGCACGAGAGATGGTTATGAAAGAGCAAGGTGTTGTGCTTGAGCCTCCTGCTTCCGTTGTCGACCTGGAAGGGATCACTAGAAGATGGCAGGCCTTGGCAAGGCCGAAGCTTTGCATCTTGTTGGGCCCTCGGATATGGATCCTGCCGCCGAATCTACCTAAGCTCCCTGTTCTGCTAAAGCTGCCACCCTGGGGAGTGGATCCTCTCCCTTTCCCCGCCCTCAGATCCCGATGTTGGGCATCAGGCTGAGCCTCCAGTTGAAAAGGCCTCGATTGCGGAGTTGTCATCTTTGAAGGGTTCCCTTGGGATAGTGTCGACATCCAGGGGCGAAGTGGGCGTGTCATTGGATCGTGAGCTGCACCCTGACACCCGCTATAGATTACATCCTTTGGATAAGGCTTTTGTTGAACAACAAAAGTCATATTCTGACGCGCTCTACCAGATAGATTCCTTAAACATGCAGTTGGAAGAGTCTGGTGTTGGGACCGACTCTGAATCAGTGCAGGCCGCTCGGGCTAATCTTGAGGCCAAGCCGGAGGCCTCGAAGGCTGAGCTGAATTTGACCAAGGTTGGTTTGGCATCTACTGAAGCGGATTTGGGGTACACTCAGGAGGAGTTGAATCGCGTGAAAGAGGTGGCGGGCAAGCCGCATGATGATCTGCAAGCCTGAGCTATTGAAAAGGAGCAAGGTGAGTCTGAATGGATTGTCTTGCATCAGAAGCTTGAATCTGAAGTTGCTGACGGGCATCGTCATATCCGCGAAGCGAAGGACCAAAATGCTTCTGTGTTAGCTGAGCTAAGTCCGCTAAGGCATCAACTGGTAGAGGAGCAATCTCATGTGGTCATGCTTGCAGATAGCCCGAAGAAGGTGGAGACGAGTCTAGCGGAGTCCGAAGCTCAGAAATAGAAACGACAGGCAACTTTGGACTTTGCTGAGATTGTCCGGGGCAAGCTGGAACTGTTAGGGCTGATCGAATAAGAAAACCCTGACCTTGAGCTTGACTTTGGGTGCTAAAAAAGGCTAACTATTGGAGGATCAATGTGGAAGAAGCTTCTGATCCAACATCTTCGACTGGTAATTCGGGACAAGCCTCAGATGATGCTGACTTATTTTCTATAGTCTCTTCTGATGTAACTGGCACTTCGGCCTTTGGAGCAGATTATCCCCAATAGCTGTAATCCTTAAGATAAAACTTAAAGAAAGCCTGTTAAGTGTTATTTCATACTTGTACTTTCTTAGCTTTATTGCCATCACGTTATGTCGGTCTTTTAAACGTGTGACTCGCATAGTAGATTTTGAGGTCATAGTACTTCAAATTTCTTGGACTATCTAAATTTGTTTATTGGCAGACTAGACAGTGGGTTGAACCAGAAGCCATTGTCATTAGTTGGAACTGACTAAGCTTTGGTCGGGTTCGACGATCATTGTCCGCGACAGAAATGATCCCTGACAAGCAATCATCGCTAGGCTTGAAGAACACTAACTAGACTCCCACTTTCTAACCCATCATCATCCATGCTCGACGGACTAAGCGTTAGAGTAGACCAGAATCCATCGTTATCAGGCTCGAAGAGCACTGACTAACTCCCACTTTCGAACCCATCGTCATCCGCGGTGATAGACTAGGCGTTAGAGTGGACCAGAAACCATCATCATCAGTCAGAACTGACTAAACTTTGGTCGGGTTCGGTGATTACTGTCTGCGGAAGGACAATGATCCCTAGCAATCCATCATCATCAGGCTCGAAGAGCACTGACTAGACTCTCACTTTCTAACCCATCGCCATCCGTGCTCGACATACTAGGTGTTAGAGTGGATCAGAAGAAATCGTCATCAGTCGAAACTAACTAAGCTTTGATCAAGTTCGACGATCACTGTCAGCGGAAGAACAATGATCCCTGGCAATCCATCGTCATCAGGCTCGAAGAGCACTGACTAGACTCCCATTTTCTAACATATCGTCATCCGTGTTCGACGGACTAGGCGTTAAAGAGGATCAGAAGCCATCGTCATCAGTCAGAACTAACTAAGTTTTGGTCGGGTTCGGCGATCGCTGCCTGCGGAAAGACAATGATCCCTGGCAATCTATCATCATCAGGCTCGAAGAACACTGACTAAACTCTCACTTTCTAACCCATCGTCATCCGCACTCGACAGACTAGGCGTTAGAGTGGACCAGAAGCCATCGTCATCAGTTGAAACTGACTAAGCTTTGGTCGGGTTCGGCGATCACTGTCTGCGAAAGGATAATGATCCCTGGCAAGCCATTGTCATTAGGCTCGAAGAGCACTGACTAGACTCCAACTTTCTAACCCATTCGCGCTCGACGGACTAGGCGTTAGAACGGACCCGAAGCCATCGTCTTCAGTTGGAACTGACTAAGCTTTGGTTGGGTTCGACGATCACTGTCTACGAAGGACAATGATCCCTGGCAAGCCATCGTCATCAGGCTAGAAGAGCATTGATTAGACTCCCACTTTCTAACCCATCATCATCCGTGCTCGACGGACTATGCGTTAGAGCGGACCAAAAGCCATTGTCGTCATTTGGAACTAACTAAGCTTTGGTCGAGTTTGGTAAGTCTGACTTAGGTGTCCTGACTTATACAATTCACTGAGTGGCCTGACATGGGGACCGGTTCAGTGGATCCGAGATGGGAACGGACGATAATTCATTGGATATCAAACTAGACTGGATGAACAACAATGGAAGTTTAGTAAAAGCAAATACCCTTTATTGGTAATATTTTTTAAGGTTCTCTACATTCCATGGACGGTTTAGGATTTCACCATTCATGTATTCCAACCAATATGTCCCTGGCCTATTGACCTTGGTCACTTTGTAGAGCCCTTCCCAATTTGGGTTCAGCTTGCTTGCGCGTGGTTCTTTAGTGTTTTGCTGAGTTTTTCTAAGTACCCAATCTCGCATTTTGAACTCATGTGGCTTGACTTTCTTATTATTGTACTGAGCCATTCTTTGTTGGTAGGCAACTATCGTGGAGGAAGCATGATCTCTCATTTCTTCGAGGAGGTCTAACCTGACGCGCAAAGCTTCGTCATTGTCTTTGGACTGAATTTCTCTGTTCGGAAATTTGACAGTTCTAGCTCCACCGGGACCATCGCTTTCGACTTGTAAACTAGGGAAAAATGTGTCTTCCCGATTAGGGTTCTTTTGGTGGTCCGGTATGCCCAAAGTATTCTTGTTAGCGTTGAGACCCACTTTCCTTTGGTTGCGTCAAGTTTTCTTTGAGCGCTTCCAAGATTGTTCTGTTGGTAACTTTCGTCTGGTCGTTGGCTTGCAGGTGCCCAGGTGAGGAAAAGTGTGGTTGATGCCAAGATCTTTGCATAACTTTTCGACCTTCAGACGATTGATGCCCATATGAATTTCTCAATCTGGTTTTGGCCTATCTTGGACAGGGGTTTGACTTTGGCCCAATTTGGTGAAGTAATCCACAGCTACAAGGAAGAAGTTCTTATTGGTTGAGACCGGAGTGGTTCGACGATGTTCATCTTCCATTGTGCGAAGGGCCATGGGTTGGTCATTAGAGTCAAGGGTTGAGCGGGCATGTGCGTATATGGTGCAAACCTCTGACATTTGTTGCATCTGTGGACAATATCCTTGGGTCAGAGTTTTCCCGCTTGGGTGGTTCCCACAGATGCCATCATGAATATCTGAGGGAGTTAGGCATCTGAGTAGAGGTCTCGCGGCTGACCTTCTATATAACTTGTCATTTAGGAAAGTGTACCGCACAGCTCTGGTTTTCAGATTTATGGCCTTTGTCGTTTTAGGATGGAGGACTTCATTCTTGACATATTCAATGATGGGATCATCCAGTTTGTTTCTATGTCTGTCAGGTAGACTTCATTGGACTCTTCTTCTTCTTCCAGACTCGATTGCTCTTGGAAATCGATGAGCCCATAAAAATTTTCAGCAGTAGTTGAGGCCTGCTTGGCTAGTGTGTCGACTCTTTTGTTGTCGTCTCAGGGACACTGTAAGAGTTCGAACATTTTGAATCTGCTCATGGCGTTGATTACCTTCTCGCAATAAGCCACCATCCGAGGATTCTTGCTGTTGAACTCCCCTTGGCCTAGTTGACTATCAGGTGTGAGTCACTGTACCCGGTTAGCTCATCTATCCCGATCCCCCTGGCGAGCTTCAGGCCGAATAAAAAGGCCTCGTATTCTACTTTGTTGTTCGAGGTGGGGAAGCCGAACTTGAGAACTTTTTCCAAAGCGAAACCGCCTGGAAAATGGATAGTAATTTCAACTCCGCTTATTTTTACTGTGGATGACTTGTCACAGTGCAGGATCCATCGTTGGTCAGCTGAGCTCTGTTCTTTGTCACCAAACTCTTGTTTGCCACCGTCAGTAAATTCGGCGATGAAGTCCACCAACGTTTGAGCTTTGATGGCTGTTCTTGGAGCATAGTTGACATTGAACTGCCCTAGTTCCATTGACCATTTAACCATCATGCCCGATAATTCTTGCTTGTGCAGCACTGTGCGAAGTGGATGTTTTATCATGACCATTATTGAGTGGGCATGGAAGTAGGGTTGCAGCTTCTTGGAGGAGACGACCAACGCCAGAGCTAGCTTCCCTAGGTCCGGGTAGTTTACCTATGTTTATACGAAGGTTTTGCTGGCATAGAACATTGGTCTTTGTATTCCTTTATTGTTCCGTATGAGAGCATAACTGACGGCATGCTTTGAGACATACATATATTAGTAAAGTGTCTCTCCTGGCGCCGGTTTCAAAAATAGCTCTGTACTTCCCATGTATGCTTTCAGAATCTTGAAGGTTTGTTCTCACTCTTTGCTTCCTCTCAAAATTTTGAAAAGGGGAAGCAATTGTTGGATGATTTGGAAATAAACCCGTTGAGTGTTGCCATCCTCCTAGTCATGCTCTAAACTTCTCTTGCGGTGGTCGGGGAGTTCATATCGAAAAGAGTCTGAATCTTCTTTGGATCGACCTATATATCTATTCGGTTCACTATGTAACCTAGGAATTTGCCTGACTCAACCCCAAATGTACATTTTTGCAGGTTGAGCTTCATTCGATACTTGCGGAGCTGATTGAATGCTTTGGCGAGGTCGGCGATGTGATCTGGACTGCAGAGGCTTTTGACCATCATATTGTCTATGTAAACCTCTATTTTCCTTGAACATCCGGTTCACCAATCGTTGATACGTTGCTCCTACGTTATTTAAGCCGAATGACATCACCCGATAACAGTATATCCCTTTTTCATTTATGAAAGAGATATTCTCTTGGTCTATGGGTGTATCTATATCTAGTTATACCCGGAATAGGTGTCCATGAAACTCAGAAGGCTGTGTCCGAACGTGGCATCCACGATTTGATCAATACGGGAAAACGAAAAGTTGTCTTTCGGACAAGCTTTGTTTAAGTCTCTGTAATCTACGCAGACTCTCCACTTCCTATTTTTCTTTCTTACCAGAACGGTATTCGCCAGCTAGTCTGGGTACCGTGCCTCCTTGATCATGTTAGCGTTGACTAGTCTCTATACCTTTTCGTTTATGATCTAATTTCTTATGGGAGCCATGGGCATCTTCTTATGTCTGATAGTTTTCCGCTCGGGGTCAACCTTCAGTCGATGAGTATCACGGAGGGGTCAATTCCCACCATGTCCCGCATCGTCCAGGGGAAGACATCCTGATTCTGCCGTAACAGCTTTATCAAAGGGTTTCTTTTTGGAATTCGTCTCCTTTTTGGCTGCCAACATCTCATCGAGAGTGATATATTTTTGGGCACTCTTCAATAAGTCTGCCATATCGGTTGGAGGCTCTAGAGAGAGAAAATCGTAGAACTTGCCTCTCCCCAGATCCGAGGTGAAGGCTGTGACCGAAATGTTGTTACTACATCCGTAGATGAGTGTCAACTCATCATTGAAGCGTGTGATGTACTCCCTCAATGTCCCATTCAGTTTCTATTTGAAGGTCAGCAGGTAATGTAGGCCCTTCCTGATTCGTTGGCTGCTGACGAAGCGTGTGAGAAATGTTGTGACCGACACATTACTGTTTCAGACCATTCTTTGAGCGCCATGCTGGAAGTGGCGTAAGTGATCGGACGAACTTGCTATCCCGTCGTAGAACTCCAGCTTTGGCGGAGTGAATTTCTTCGGCAATGGCTCGTTCATGATGTGATCCATGAACAGGGGACAATGATGTTGAACAACACATCAGGATTTGTAGCCCCTAGATGGAGGGGTTTTGCGAGGCGAGTTTGTTGGCCCTAGGCGCTGGGTTTGCATTGGCCACTCCTACGCCTATGATCCACTAAGAGCCTGCAGAGCCAGCACGACTCTCCTGAACGTGTTATTTGGTGTCTTCTAGGGATGGGGCTACTCATTGCTCCTAGTCTCCGTTTGCGGGTAGAGGGTTTCGTTGAGTAAGCATCTCCACCGCTCGTGCTATTTGCTGCATCTGAGTTGACAGTAGATCCACCTTGGGGTCCACCGTGGCTGCTACCGGCGCAGGGGCCTGAGGTTGTTTCCACCGCTTATGCGTTAGAGGGCTCGACAACGTTTCCATTGTTGCGAGATCTCGTGATCACCATCTCTCTAAACTGTGAGGAAGGGTGATATCACTATTTTTAAAGGAACTTTGTTGTTCCCCACGGACAACGCTAAACTGATGTAGTCGAATTTTGTTCTCCTTGACCTTGACCTACACAGGGAACATTATGTAGGCTATGACCACCGTTGTGGCGGCCGATGACACTCCGATACTAAAGTCAACAAGGCTTAAGGTTGTAAATTGGAATATGTAGCGTACCTTTGTTTATCAACCTTGTTTCCTATTTGTAATGTGAGAGTTCTCGTTCGGCTAGGCACTTTGGTGGCATAGTTTAGGGAAAGAGATCTTGCTGAAGATCATTTTCTTGTTGGGAGTTGTCCAAGTATGAAAGTTTCCCTACACGACTTGTGCTCCTAGATTTGTGGGAGAGGTTTCCCTTTTGGAGTGTCGTCCATGCAAGGAAGTTTCCATGCAAGACTTATACTCCGGTACTTATTTCCTAGTCAAAACCAATGTAGTGCTGATTTGCCCGTCTTAGGTGACCCATAAGATACTTTCCTGATTAGGCCTTACTGGTATTGGGTTTCACCATGTGACATGTGGGCTTAGTAGGGCACTGTAATTTAGATCCAATCTCCTGGATATTGGAAAAATGAGCTTAGTGTAGTTTGGCCTTGGCCAGATTGGGTGGGCGATCAAGCCCGCTTTGCTGTAGTAATGAAAATATCATGACACGTGGACGACATAGATTAAAGGAAGGTTTGGTGTATCATCAACATACATCCTTAACAAAATCTGTTCCAAGGCCTTGCACCCACTGAAATACTTGTCGTAATATATAGAGTTCAAATGATTAAATGAAGACATTAGCTCACACTTAAAATCAGTGACCCCTATTCCTGTTTGTCCAGAGTCAATTCCACCCAGCCCGCACACACATGCCTAATCTCAGAGTGAACCACTTTCAGCCACTTCCACTCTGCCTTTATAGATACGGTTATTGTCACCTTTGATGTTTGCTTATTTGAGTCTGCCAAACAGGGGGTGTCGGAGTTTCAGCAACCGACATTGCTGGAAATGTTCTAGCTTCTGACAACACGGTGGCAGAAAGATGTGTGGTTGAAGCGAACTTTATACTCATTCAGGCTCAAAGATGAAGGATCAGACTTCTTTTTGGAGATTCGACCACCCTTCTTAACCTCATCCAGAATGGCGAATTTCAACAGCTATCTACTATGCATTGGGTCTAGAGCCCTCTTATTTGTAATATTAAATGTCTGCTTCTTATGCTTCCTTTTTGGAAATGTAAATATATATATCTAGAGTCCTTAATGGTAAGGCTTATCGCTTGGCTTCGATTGTCAACTGACTTGATTGTAATATCTCTTAGTTTTTTATACATTGCCTATGGGCTATGGCCTTTTAAAAAAGACAACGACTATTCCACACCACCAAAAAGCGTTGTCTCACACCACCATGTACTTTTTTTTGTTTTTTTTTCTACTAACCCACACCACCCAAAAAACTGTTTTTGAAAAAAATAGTAGCTTAAAAACAAGGCAACTTTCGACAAATTTAAACCCTTAATTGAGACCGATTCTCAAGCTCAGAAAAACATGCAAATTTTAATACTCTGAGTTATCTAATAAGCACAACTTGAATCATTTGAAAATGTTTTGAAATGAGCAAGTTATGGTCATTTTACTAAAGTTGCGCAAATCTGTCTCGCAATGAAAACGAGATAGTGTCCCTGACTTTTAGCCAACTTATATGCTCTATCGAGACCGATTCTCAAGCTCATCAATGCAAAAATAATAGTACTCTAAGTTATCTAATAAACACAACTTGAATATGTTTTAAAATAAGCAAGTTATGGTCATTTTACTAAAGTCGCGCAAATCTGTCTCGCAATGAAAACGAGAGTGTTTCTGACTTTCGGCTAACTTATGTGCTTGATCAAGATCGATTCTCAAACTGATCAACAAAAAAATTGTAGAGTTATCTAATAAACACCGATGCAATTGATTTTCGCTCCCTGCTCCTGTTCCTGCTGACCTGCACAAGTAACACACGTGAGCCACAGACCACCGTGGGGTGGCCGATGACACTCCGATGCTAAAGTCAGACATGAATCTGAGGAGATGTAATGATGTAACATGAAATTTGTAGCGTACCTTAGCCTACCAACCTTATGTCTTATTTATAGTACAAGAAGTTCTGGTTTAACCAAGCCATCGTAGGCGTAGTTTAGGGAGGAGATCTTTGTAGAGACCCCTCTCTAATTAAGAGTCGTTTTGTATAAGGGAAGTTCCATGTTAGCTCTACACTCCCAGATACACGGGAGATAGTTCCCAATCCAAGAGCAATCTATAGAAGGGATTTTTCCCGTGTGGAAGATACTCTAGTGTTTGCTTCTTAGTTGGAAACAAATAGCAGCAGTAGTTGCCCGTCCGAAGCTGATCCTCGAGATATTTGCTTAATGAAGGCTTATGGATATTGAGGATGGTTGCGAGATGTGTGGGCCTAGCATGCTGTGAGAGTTCGGGTCCGCTTGGCGGACTGAAGTTGAGTGGGCTTAGATCCGTTTGGGTTGGATTTGTGTTGGGCCGATGCTTGGGCGCGTAGTTCTCGAGATCATCATGACACGTGTTCGGCTCATGAGTGTGACCCTTTTTTATGTATCATCAGCTACTCCCCCCGAGTTAGTGGGGTGTTTATGTCACCCCACTGACTCGTTGAAAATGCATATGTACCGTCGTGATGATTGGACCTGAAGCGTTGGTTTCGAGCGGCGCATGACATTTAATAGGTACGTGATTGCTCGAGGAGGGAAAGTTTAGTTTGCCTCCCCTATAAATATTTAACGTTTTGAGGATGATTTATCCATTGTTATCCGCGCTATCTTTCGAACCGTAATATCTGTTCTTTCTTCCAATGGCCGATAGTGTCAAAATTGCTTCTAAGAATCCGTTATCCCTCGTCTATATGAATCTCTTTGGTGATAGTCTGGTAGATGAAACTGAGTTGATTAGACTTCGTAATTTGTACTGTATCACTGGAGATTTGTATCTTGTTCCCGCGTCTGGAGTATCAGACTTGCACCGAGGTATGTTTGAGTTTGGATTCTGGTTTTCGGTGTCTGATGACGTTTGGCGCTTCTTTACTCATTTTCGCTTGCCTCCTGCTCAGATGGTTCCAAGCAGGTTCAAGATACTTCTAGCAATTCTCCTGAGGGCTCATGACGCTGGCCTTCATTTGACTCCACCGATGATTCATCGCCTGACCAATGTTCAGTTGGATTCTAGGGGTATCTGTATACTGACTTGTCCACCTTGTCTGCATTTGATGACAAGTAACACTGAATCCCGGGAGAAGCAAATGGTTCTTGGCTTTGGTGGATTCTGGCTACTTTAAGCTCGGGAGTCGCAGAGTGTCCTGATGCTTTTAGTTTGATCGTGGTGAGTTCTTATTTAGTGCATGCGTATCTTAGCGCGTTCTTCTTATGACGTTGGTCCTGATGTTTTTCCTTTGTTTCAAAGAAGTTTGTTATTCTTTCCCTCAGTGAGGAAGAGAAGCGACTGGAAAATAAGTTTTTGGAGCTTCCTTTGAGGAGGTAGTAATGCCAGAAGATATCGTACGCAACGGGCTGCTGTGGTGTTCTTATGGGGCTCACCTAGTATCGGGTTCCTCGACTGAGGGGGTGGTTGCTTGTCATGTGAGGAAGAGGAGTCTGGCCCCGCTCAGCCCCTTCCAGGCTTGCTGAGCTGGAGGCGAACGTGCCTTTTGTGGTTGCCCTGAGGAAGAGGCAGTCTTCTGTAGTGGCGGCCTCCCCCTTGGGTGCCCGTACTTTGGAGCGGCATGCTCCTGTCTTGCTGCATCTTGAAGCCCGTGGGAGGGTCCTTGCTCTGGAGAAGGCCTTTGTCGATCTACGGATGTCATACTTGGATGCCCTTTATCGGGTAAAGGGTTCTGGCATTATGGCGGACTGTGAGGGTGTGCTTTGGAGGCGGAGCGGATACTATCCGAGGAATGTTCGCATTATGAAGCGTAGATGGGTGCGGTAAATTTTGATGTGTCTGGCAGGTCGCTAACTTCATCCGAGGTAATTCGGGGCAGAATGGAGCTCCTGGAACTGATTAAGGGAGAGTATCTCGACATTGATCTCGACTTCGCCCCCTATAGGAAGGCAACTTTTGGGCCGATTCAGCAAGGGGAAGGCTTTGGCGCTGCGAGGCTAATAGATGAGGATGATGCTTATCCTTAGATTGTAATGTCCCTTCTTGGGCGAATATCATGTAGACATGTTTTCTCTTTTGAATGAAAGTACTATTCTGCCTTGCATCATCGTACTTGCTTTGTAGACTGTAGGGTTTATATTGTCAGCCGTCGTGACCTGTGTAGAGCGGATTAGGCTTAGGGCACCAGAAGTCATTGTCATCAATCGCGAACTGACTAAGCTTACCTGGCTAATTCAACGATCATCGTCTGCATTGAGAGCAATGATCCCTTGGCAAGTTGTTGTCATTAGCAGACAAGCATTGACTAGACTCCCACTTCCTCGGCCGTCGTGACCCGTGCAGAGCGGATTAAGCTTTGGGCACCAGAAGTCGTCGTCATCTATCGCGAACTTGCTAAGCTTACCTGGAAAATTCAACTTTCATCGTCTACATTGAGAGCAATGATCCCTTGGCGAGTCATCATCATCAGTGAACAAGCGCTGACTAGACTCCCACTTCCTCGACCATCGTGACTCGCGCCAAGTGGATTAGGCTTTGGGCACCAGAAGCCTTCCCCATCAGCCGCGAACTGACTAAGCTTACCTGGCTAATTCGGCGATCATCGTTTGCATTGAGAGCAATGATCCCTTAGCGAGTCATCGTCATCAGCAGACAAGCGCTGACTAGACTCTCACTTCCTTAGCCATCGTGACCTACGCAGAGTGGATTAGGCTTTGGGCACAAAAAGCCGTCGTTATCAGTTGCGAACTGACTAAGCTTACCTGCCTAATTCGGCGATCATCGTCTGCATTGAGAGCAACGATCCCTTGGCGAGTCATTGTCATCAGCAGACAAGCGCTAACTAGATTTCCACTTCCTCGGCCGTCGTGACCCGTGCGGAGCAGATTAGGCTTTGGGCACCAGAAGCCGTCGTCATCAGTCGCGAGCTGACTAAGCTTACCTGGCTAATTTGACGATCATCGTTTGCATTGAGAGCAATGATCCCTTGGCGAGTCATCGTCATCAGTGGACAAATGTTGACTAGACTCTCACTTCCTTAGCCATCGTGACCTACGCGGATTGAATTAGGCTTTGGGCACAAAAAGTCGTCGTCATCAGTTGTGAACTGACTAAGCTTACCTAGATAATTCGGCGATCATCGTCTACATTGAGAGCAATGATCCCTTGGCAAGAGTCATTGTCAGCGGACAAGCGCTGACAAGACTCCCACTTCCTCAGCCATCGTGACCCGCGCGGAGTGGATTAGGCTTTGGGAAAACGTCTGAGTCTGGTCGTAACTGGGGTTTACGAGGGTTGTAACGGACAACAGTGGAAGTTTTGGTAAAAACAAAATATTTTATTGGTAATACTTTTTGAGATGTTCTACATTCCATGGTCGTTTTAACCCGTCGGCGTCGGCGTCAACGTCTTCTATCCAGTATGTTCCCGACCTGTTAACCTTAGCAACTCTGTAAGGTCCTTCTCAATTCGGATTTAGCTTTCCCGCCCCAACTTCTTTGGTGTTTTGCTGGGTCTTCCGTAGTACCCAGTCTCCCACCTTGAATTCGCGTGGCTTGACCTTCTTATTGTAGTATTGTGCCATCCGTTGTTGGTAGGTAGCTAACTTGGTGGAGGCCAAATCCTGTTTTTCGTCGAGTAGGTCTAGTCCCACGCATAAGGCTTCATCGTTCTTGTCCGGTCTGAACTCTTCCGTCCGGAAAGTTGGCACCTCATGCTCTATCAAAACCATATCTTCTTACTCGTATGCTAGGGCGAAGGGTGTCTCTCCAGTAAGAATTCTTTTGGTTGTTCGATATGCCCATAGTATTCCTGGTAGCTCTAGAACCCATTTTCCTTTGGCTGCATCGAGTTTTCTTTTGATGGCTTCTAGGATCATCCGGAGGTGTCCTGGCGAGGAGAAGTGGTGCCTCACTCCCAGGCTTTTGAACAGTTCTTTGACCTTGCTACCTTCGAATTCGATTCCGTTGTCGCTGACCAATACTCAGGGGATGCTAAATCTGCAGATGATGGCGGCCCATATGAATTTTTCGATCTGGACCTACCCTATTTTGGATAGGGGCTCAGCCTCGACCCACTTGGTGAATTAGTCGTCGGCGACAAGAAGGATTTTTTCCCAGCCAATACCGGGTGCAGTCTGACGATGTCCATTCCCCATTGCGCAAACGACCATGGACTAGTCATTGGAGTTAGTGATTGGACCGACATGTAGGTGTATGGTGCAAACCTTTGACATTTGTTGCACTTGCGGACTGTATCTTTGGCATCCCACTGCATGGTCGGCCAATAATACCCTAAAGTCAGGACCTTGTGGGCAAGGGGTCTCTCGCCTGGGTGATTCCCGCATATACCGCTGTGGATAGCTTTCAAGACTTGTCTAGCCTCTGAGGGTGATAGACATCGGAGTAGTGGCCCTATTACCGATTTTTTGTATAACTTGTCATTTAGGAGAGTATACCTTGCTGCTCTGTTTTTAAGTTTCCATGCTTCGACCTTATATGTTGGTAAGGCTCCTGATGCTATATATTCTAGTATCGGAGTCATCCAATTGGGTTGTGTCTCCGTGGTGCAAATATTGTTGTGTTCTTCTTCGTCGAGGCTTGATTTCTTCTGATATTCGATGAGGCCGCTGGAGACTTCGCTAGAGGCCGAGGCTTTTTTCGCTAGCTCGTCATCCCTCTGGTTGTTGTCTCGAGGGCACTATGTGAGCTGATAGTTCTTGAATTTGCTCATTACGTCAAGTACCTTGTTGCGGCAGGCTATCGTGCGCGGATCTTTGCTATTGAACTCTCCTTTGACCTAGTTGACTACTAGTCTTGAGTCGCTGTATGTTGTTAGGCAATCTATGCCAAATGAAGCTCAACCACATAAGTGCACGTTCGGAGTTGAGTCTGGAAAATTCCTAGGCTATATAGTTAACAAAAGGGGAATCGAGGTTGATCTAAAAGAGATTCAGACTCTTCTCGACATGAAGTCCCTATCTAATATCATAGAAATTCAGAGCCTGACTGGGAGGGTAGCAACACTAAACAGATTTATATCAAAATTGTTTGACAAATGCCTCCCCTTTTTTAAAATACTAAGAGTGAGCAAAGGATTTTCGTGGAACGAGGAATGCGAACAAGCCTTTCGGAACTTGAAAACATACATGGGAGTCTAGAGTTACTCTCGAAGCCCACGATAGGTGAAACACTATATTTGTACCTGTCTATTTCCAAACACGCTCTCAGTTTAGCCCACATACGAGACAATCATGGAACGCATAGGCCAGTATACTACACCAACAAAACTTTCATAGAAGCAAAAACACACTATCTGGACTTTGAGAAGTTGGCTCTGGCGCTAGTAATATCCTCCAGGAAACTGAGGCTCTATTTTCAGGTCCACTCCATAATGGTCCTTACCAAACACCCACTCCGCTTGGTATTACATAAACCCGAGCTATCTATTGCTTGAACATTCGATTAACCAATCGTTGATAAGTAGCCCCATCATTCTTTAAGCCGAATGACATCACCCTATAGCAATATATTTCCCTTTCCGTCACGAAAGAGGTTTTCTCTTGATCTGAGGGTGCATTAATATTTGATTGTAGCCAGAATATGCGTCCATAAAGCCGAGGAGGCAGTGTCCCAACGTAGCGTTCATGATCTGATCGATTTGGGGGAATGGGAAGTTTTCATTGGGGCAAACTTTATTTAGATCAGTGTAATCTACGCACACTCTCCACTTCCCTTTTTTTTTACGAGAACGGTGTTTGCCAGCCAGTCGGGGTATCATGTTTCCTTGATCATGTTCGTGTCGAGTAAATGTTGTACCTCATCGTTTATGATAGCATTCCTTTCGGGTGCCACGACTCTTTTTTTTTTCTTCTGCCTGACAGTTTTCTTCGAGGGATCTACTTCGAGGCGATGGGTAATTATTGACGGATCGATCCCCACCATATCTTGGATAGTCCCGACGAAGATGTCCTGGTTACGCTGCAGTAGTTTCGTAAGTTGATTCACCACTTCATTGTTTAAGCGAAAGTCGATCTGGATGGCCCTACTATTCCGAGGGTTGCTGAGGTAGACTGTTATGATTTCTTCTTCTGGCTGTCCGACATTGGGCCTGCTCCAAGGGCTTACCGGTGCCTCGTCGCCCAATGTCGGTTGTTCCTCCCTTAGACCTCGAGTTGGGAGGAGGATAGCCTTGGCCTTTGGGTTGACTGCCAGTTGAGGACCGTTGGATGGCGAAGTCGTCATGTAGTGGCATTCCCTGGCCACTAATTGGTTTCCTCTCAATTTACTAATTGCTTGGTTCGTAGGATACTTGACGCACTGGTGCAGGGTGGAGACCGCTGCCCTCATCTGATGTAACCAAGGTCTGCGGAGAACCACATTGTACGCCGAAGGCGTGTCGATCACTGTGAACTCTTGGAACATGGTTTTATTAATCGGTTCATTTCTCGTTGTTATCGTCAGTTGTACCTTTCCTACGGGGAATTGTTTCTCACCACTGAAGTTGGTCACTGAGCGACTATGGAAACCGTCACCACCAGGGCATCATCGTACAGGATTTGTATGCCCTAGAAGTCCTTCTGTGTGAATGCCAGCAGTGCGAATGAGCCTTGCTTCTGACCATGTGGTGTTGGCTACCCATCGCGTATAGCTTGAATCCTCAAGCCTCCTAGAGCCTTTTTTTGGACCTATTGGACAGTTCGGACTTTGAATGTGCTTCGTAAAATGCGTGTATCCTGTTGACCGAAGGCTCCCCGGGCTTGGTATTTTCCCACTCTTCTCTGGATGACGAAGCTTTGTGCTTTATTTCTTGGAGGATCCGGTGTCAGAAGGTGGTCAAACTCTCCTTTTATCAGACCGTTAATGAAGGTTAAGACGGTCGTTGCGTAGTCGCATGAGCAGACGTTGTTTGACTCATTGTTGAATCGGGCTAAATACGTCTCTTGTGTCTCGTCGAAACTTCGCTTCATCGATATGAACATCTGAATCATTAATCGGTCTAGGTGTGTGGGAAAAGATCGTACATCCGGCTCAAGATTCAACGATGCTGCTGTGTGCATGGGGGTGTGACTGTGTTGCCTGCGCTCGACAGGAATCGAAAGGATGGTCTAAGGGCTGGACGTGTCCTCAGATTTTTTGTTGTTGCATGACCTGGTGGTCACCATCTCTCTGGGATTTGGTAGGAGGTGACGCTTAGTGTAAAGTCAAGAACTACGTCGTCCCCACGGACGACGTCAAGCTGATGCAGTCAATTTTTGCTCCCTGCTTTGACCCTAATCCTGGTGACCTGCACAGGTAATGCACGTGAGCCACAGACCACTGTGGGGTGGCCGATGGCACTCCGATGCTAAAGTCCGACAGGGATTTGAGGAAGGTGTAATGTTGTAATAGGAAATTTGTAACGTACCTTAGCTTACCAACCTCATATCTTTTTTATAGTGCATAGAGTCCTTGTTTAACCAGGCCATCGTAGGCGTAGTTTAGGGAGGAGATCTTCTTGGAGATCCCTCTCTAATTAAGAGTCGTGCTGTAGGAGAGAAGTTCCCTGTTAGCTCTGCACTCCTAGATATGCGGGAGATAGTTTCCAATCCAAGAGCAATCCGTAGAAGAGAGTTTCCCTGTGTGGAATATACTCTAGTGTTTGCTTTCTAGTTGGAAACAGAGAGCAGTTGTAGTTGCCCGTCCGAAGCAAATCATCGAGATACTTGCCTAAAGAAGGCTTATGGGTATTGAGGATGGCTGCGAGACGTGTGGGCCTAACATGCTGTGAGAGTCCAAGTTCGCTTGGCGAACTGAAGTTGAGCGGACTTAGATCCGCTTGGGATGGATATGTGTTGTGCCGATGCTTGGGCCTGTAGTTCCTCGAGATCATCATGATACGTGTTCGGCTTAGGAGTTTGACCGTTTTTATGTATCATTAAACACAATTTGAATCACTTGAAAATGTTTTGAAATGAGAAAGTTATGGCCATTTTACTAAAGTCATGCAAATCTGTTCGAAAAAAATTGCTGAAATTTTTTTGTTCGTCCCGAACAATGCGAGTTTTTGCATCCTTGATAATTGCGTCAGGCTATTAGCTCAGTGGTAGAGATCGCCCCTGATAATTGAGCCGTTGTGCCTGGGCTGTGAGGGCTCTCAGCTACATGGATAGTTTAATGTGCTCATTAGCACCTTACCTGGAGATGTGGATCATCCAAGGCACATTAGCATGGCGTACTCCTCTTGTTCGAACCGGAGTTTGAAACCAAACTTCTCCTCAGGAGGATAGATGAGGTGATTCAGGTGAGATCCAATGTAGATCCATCTTTCTATTCACTCGTGGGATCCGGGCAGTCTGGGGGTGACCACAACGGCTCCTCTATTCTCGTGAATCCATACATCCCTTATCAGTGTATGGACAACTATCTCTCGAGCACATGTTTAGGTTTGGCCTCAATGGGAAAATAAAATGGAGTACCTAACAACGCATCTTCACAGACCAAGAACTACGAGATCACCCTAGAATGAAAGGGGTGACGGAGGGATCATACAATTCGAGCCTTTATTTTCATGTTTTCCCGGAAGTCTAGAGAAAGTTGAAATCAATAGGATTTCCCCAATCCTCCCTTCCCGAAAGGAAGAACGTGAAATTCTTTTTCCTTTCCGCGGGGATTAGGAGATTGGATCTAGCCATAAGAAGAATGCTTGGTATAAATAACTCGCTTCTTGGTCTTTGACCCCCTCAATCACTATGAACGCCCTTGATCAGTGCAATGGGACGTGTCTATTTATCTATCTCTTGACTCAAAATGGGAACATGTTTGAAAAAGGATTCTAGAGTGTCTAGGGTTGGGCCAAGAGGGTCCCTTAACGCCTTCTTTTTTCTTCCCATCGGAGTTATATCACAAAGACTTGCCATGACAAGAAGAAGGGGGCGAACAAGAACACTTGGAGAGCGCAGTACAACAGAAAGGATGAATCGCTACCGAAAAAGAATCATATTTAACAATTGTTTTTATTGTTCCCTCAGATCAATGCGAGGTTTTGCAAAAGTACAAATTACCTATTAACTATCTATATATAATAGGGGGCAAAGTACAAATTACCAAAAAAAAAATCAAAAAACAAAAAAATAACCACCAAACATGACTCCCTGAGTTACTCTTCCCACACATCATTCACTTCAAGATAATAGAATTGCAAATGTGTGGAAGAAAATAATTAGGTAAGACATCAGTAAAAGGGAGCACTTTTATGAATCTATCCTAATTATTGCACTATTATCACTTTGATTCCCTTAAAAAGAATTGTTTTTCATTTTTTAATACAAGTATCAAAATTTAAAATAAAATGTCAAATATATATATATATATGTATATATGTATATGTCAAATATATATATATATATATATATATATATATATGTATATTTTTTGTTAAAGAAAATTTAAAAAAAATTATAATAAAATGTCAAATTTATATAGTTATTTGCATATTTATTTTGTTAAAAAAAAAAATTTCTCTTGGAAGTATCCCTTCTATATGTAAGATGAAATTCTATAATTTGTAGTTTGTGGGGCTTTATTATTGTTATTATTTTTTTTTATGTCTATATTTTATGACTAAATTCACAATAACTTTGTGGTTTGTTCCATTGCGCACAAGCTTTGGACATGTACGGTTCAGCTAGGGACGGGTTTGTTCCCTCGACAATTAGAATTTTTGTTCTAAACGTTCAATGTTGTAATACATCATTAACATATTATGTTAAACGTCAAGTCACGTACAGATTTCAAGTGTTCCCAAGTCAAACTATTCTTCTACTGAGAAAGTAAGCATCTAGAGAATGAAATAATCTTTGTCTACTATTCATCATGTGAAGTGATGAAAAGACATCACAACAAACACATATCATGCAAATCAGAGTCACGGGTGCATGTTTAACACTTTAACTGAAATTTTTTTTATGCGGAATTAATCTTATGCGACAATTACAATTATAATAAACTATATATCTTATTATTGATCAAAGAAAATTACATAGAATGATATGAGCTCAAAAACTAATACAATATTAGTACTTATATATGTAGGAACATATTGCAAATGGATAATAATCACACATACTATAGAGTAGCATGCATGCTTAACACTGGAAACCAGATGGAAGTGTCCTGCCACAGGTATTGAGGAGCAAACTGAGAGAGATTGGGATATTGAGGTTGATACCCAATATGTTAGCCCTGATAGCAGTGCAAAGGCAAATGGCCGCCTCGAGATTGGCAAGGCCTTGGAGGAGGGAGCAACAAGGTAGGGTTGGTGGACTTCCAATTACAACATTTATCAACCCAAGCACATTAGCACACACACCCAATTTCAATGCATCCCTTGGGCACCTACCACGTGAAGATGGTGTTGGTGTTGGAGTACCAGTACCAGGAGTTGGAGTACCAGTACCAGGAGTACCAGTACCAGGAGTACCAGTACCAGGAGTTGGAGTACCAGTACCAGGAGTACCAGTACCAGGAGTTGGAGTACCAGTACCAGGAGTTGGATTAGGAGTTGGCTTGGGTTTAGGAGGGTTGGGGCAAGTACGACCACAGGCAGTGACCATGGAAAAGAAGAGGAGGTTGAGTGCGAGGAAGAGAGCTAGTGAAGCACAATTCTTGGACTCCATATCTCTTCACTCTTGCTCTATTATAGTGATAGAAATGTTTTGAGTTGATGGTCTTGAAGTGGAGTTGAATGGGGTGGTATTTATAAGGGTGAAACAGTGTACAAGTTACACTAAAATATGATAAATTGAATCATAATATTAGCTGGCAAATAGGGGATCTCTTCACAGGTATTTGGATGTATGTGTGGTGGGTATTGAAAATTTGCCATGTTGAGAACTCTATGGCTCTATTATTAATTTCTTTCTTTGTATAAGGGGATAAACTAGTTAATGGAGGCCACCTCTTGCCAATTCATTTCCATGTTCAGACTTTCTGTGTTAGGTGTTAGAAAATTGTACATAAGAAAACAAAAAAAAATAGGACTATATTTTAAGTTATGATTCTTATTATTATTAATTGTTATGACAAATATTTTCGTCATCCATAGGGAATGAATCCATTAGAAAAATGAAGGAAATAAAAACAATATACACCGAATGCTATTACCTCCATTTTTCAAAATGTACTATACTACTACTACTACTACGAATGCAGGGCTTTTGCCTCGCTTTGTTGGAGAAGAGGAAGCTTCATCATAAGGTCCTTCTACTTACCAATAATAGCTAAAATTTTAGAATAGCCCCGAGATTAAGAGATCCAGTCACCGGAGTTCCTTTGAGAGTAACCACTGGTCCGAAGATGAACAACTCAAGCTAGGGGGATAATCACCCCCTAGCTACTAAGTGCAACGTCATTCAGCTCACTCCATAGCCACCATGGTGAAATGTATCCTTAGAAAATAATGAGAATGCCTATGAATTTTTATTTTATTTATTTATTATTATTGATGATACATAAAAACGGTCACACCTCTAGGCCATACACGTATCATGATGATCTTGAGGAAATACGGACTCCAGCATCAGCCCAACACTGAACGGCCTCAAGTGGTTCTAAGCCCGCTCAATTCAGTCCGTCAAGCGGACCAGAAGTCTCACAGCATGCTAGGCCCACACGTCTCACAACTATCCTTAGTACCCATTAGTCCCATTAAGGCAAGTATCTCAAGGATCAGCTTTGGACGGGCAACTACAACTGCTCTCTGCTTCCAACCAGGAAGCAAATACCATATTACATTCCACACAAGGAAACTCCCTTCCACGGATTGCTTTTGGATTAAGAACTATCTCCCGCGTATCTAGAAGCACAAGGCTAACAAGGAAATTCTCTCCTACAACACAACTGCTAATTAGAGAAGAATCTCCACGAAGATCTCCTTCCTAAACTACGCCTATGATGGCCTGGTAGAACCAGAACTCCTTGCACTATAAATAAGACATGAGGCTGGTAAGCTAAGGTACACTACAAGTTCACTGTGACAGCATTACACCTTCCTCATATCTTTATCTGACTTTAGCATCGGAGTGTCATCGGCCACCACAACGGTGGTCTGTGACTCACATATGTTACTTATGCAGGTCAGCAGGTCGGCATGAACCGGGTCAAAGTAGGGAGCGAAAAAATGACTGCATTAGTTTGGCGGCGTCCGTGGGGACGACAAAGTTCTTAAATTTACACTAAGCGTCGTTTCCTTTCAAAACATAAAGAGATGGTGAACACTAGGTCACGCAACAACGGAGAACCATGGGACATGTTAAACGCTCAGGTTGTCCCTACTCCACCCTTTCAGCAGTTCCCGTCGCACACAGACAACCGATTCGCGCTCCTAGAATAGCGACACCACCAACAAACCCCGAGGAGCCATCGACCAACGGAATATGTGTGTTTCATAGAGCACACTCCGAGTCCGAACTTTCCAACAGGTCCAGAAAAATGTTTCTACGAAATATGAGGATCCAAGCAATACATGACGAACAACCGATATAACATGGTGGGAAACGAGGCCCATCTGCACCTCTGGTATTTACGAAGGAAGGTCTCCAGGGTGTACACAATGATGCCCTGGTGATAATGCGCCTTCAGCGTATAATGCGGTCTTAGGAAGACCCTGGATACACCAGATGGAAGTAGTGGTCTCCACCCTGTATCAATGCGTCAAGTACCAAACAAGTCGAGCGATCGGTACACTGAAGGCGACCAAGGAGTGTCAGTACATGACGACCTAGCCACTCGACGATTCCGGATCTGCAGCTAGCCCAATGGCTAAGATGACTCTTTACTCTGCCCAAGGTGTAGGAGGGAAACAATTGATATCAGACAACGAGGCACCAATAAGCCCTCAGGGCAGACCCAATGCCGGACAACCAGAGGAAGATGCCATTACGGTCTACCTTGAAGCCCTCACAACAGCAAAGACATTCAGATCGGATCCCGCCTGAGCGAGGTAGTTGATATTCACGTAATTATTACATAATATATTCCTTAATTTATATATGTTAGTGTTTCGATTATTATATTTTATTCTTATTATATCATTTTCATGTCTTTGTAGGAATTTGAGCGTGAACGATGAAATCGCATTAAGTCGACAATTTAAGGAATGATCAATTTGTTGATTCTAGCGGTGGTACAAAGTAGATGATCACATATCTAAACCTAACCCAAATAAACCTAGGTCCACCTAATTTAACCTATGCCCAAACCCAAAAAGCTAATCTAGAAACCCAAGCCCAATGCCTTTTGGAGAACGCAAGCCCAAGGAAATAAGAGAACCCTATTTAGGCCTTTCCCATTCTTAGAGAAAGCTCTCTTTTTTTCCTACGGGTGTTTTCCTCCTCTCTTTTTCAGCCACCACGCCAATCCCCACTGCCGGTAATCCTCGCTCGATAGGAGAACCGATAGTGCGATCATCCCGCCATCACCACTTGACCTCGCCAATACGTCCTTACTACACCGTCATACATCCACCTGCCTGGTCTTCATCGCCTTCTCATCACGCAAAGCCACCTCGCAATTGTCCCTGCGTTCTCCCATCATCACGCACACACAGACCAACCACCTCATCCCCTGTTCTCACCTCGCCATCACCATCAGCTCCTTGTTCCTCGCAAACAACCACGCACACCACTCCATCACCTCGTCCCCTGTTTCGCACGTCCAACAACAGCCGCCACCATCTCCCTGTTCCTTTCCTCATCCTCTGTTTTCACCGTCACAAGTAGCGCAACACAACCACCACCGCCACCACCATGTTCACCTCGCGACAGAGCCAGACAGATCGTCCACACCGCCGAGCCTCGCCATCACCGCCATCTCTTGACCCTCCTTCCTGTTTCCATCTTTCACGACCACCGTAGCAAGCGACGCATCAGCTAGCACACCACCACCGCGACAGGAGCAGAAACAGGGAGCACCGCCCCTGTTTCTCTCCCTCATTTTTTGTTCTCTTTCACGTCTCTCTCTCTCTCTTTTGCAGGTACCGGAGTCGGTCGAAGGAAACAGGAACTCGCGAGGAGCACGAAGGAAGAAGGAGCAGCGACGCGGCTTGCTGGAGACGAAGACCAGAGGAACACACGAGTTTTGGCGGGAAACAACTGTCTTTCAAACAGTTTTGCTATTCGCACCCTGATTTCTGCTCTGTACCACCACAATGCATTTTCTCGGGATTCGTGTTAGTGTTGAGATGAATTCCACTTCCACCAGTGCTGTGACCACCTCCACCATGATCTTCTAGACACTGCACCGAGACAAAGATGAAACCACAGGGTTTCCTAGAGTTTGTTGTATTTGAATTTATTGTTTTCTATATGCTTGAACGTTAAACACATTTGATTTCTGAGTTTCAATAATTTGCTTTCACCCGATTATATCCGGATTAATTATCTAGACTAGTCGGTAGTTAGAAGTACCCTTTATTGATATTCAAAGCCTGCTTTAATCAATTAATCTGAATCTGTGATTGTGTGTGCCGTAAGAAGACATGCAATGCTAGGGGTTTATAATTAGTTATAATAAACTTGTGATTGTGTGTGCTGTAAGAAGACATGCAATGCTAGGGGTTTATACCTTTGTTGAAATCAATTGCGAACTTAGATTAATCTTTAGGTTAGTCATGTTAATTCTTAAAAACAATAATTTGGATTACACAAATCTCGAAGAACCTGTGGTGGATTTGATGTCTCGGTCCCTTCTTTTATCATCCTATCAGTTTAATTTTAGTTGTCAATTTAGTCTCTTAATTTTAGTAATTTTCATCTGCTGTACCCCCAACTCTAAATTAGTTTAAATAAGTCTTAGAATTCAACTGTCTTGTCAATCCTCGTGGGATCGACCCGTATTTGCCACTATCTACCAGTTAGACAGCCGTGCACTTGCGGTATTACAAGTAGGGTTTATTAACTTATTAATTTAGGCTAATAAAATCTCCATCAAGTTTTTGGCGCTGTTGCCAGTGATTGTAACGGTACAATCGAAATCTAGTTTTGTTTTTGCTAGTTTATAAATTAGGCTTAATTTTCTTTTTAGGAACAATGTACGAGTCACTTTCTTATTTGCTTGAGTTTGAATTATTTTCGCATTTGTTTTGCAGGCTAGAAACTGTCTACCTGAGAATGTCCCTTGGCCCGTAGGTCCTGACACAAGGTTAGAATTCTAGCTCTTCCAGAGTGGTATCTCACTGATGGCTCGGGCCCCCCCGGAAGGGGGCCTTCTTCGCCCTCCACCTAATCTGCGCAGGAAAGGCCCAAAGCCAATCCCAGGGAACAGTAAAGCTTCATAGGGTCTTTCTGTCCAGGTGCAGGTAGTCCGCATCTTCACACACATAGGAGCTCAAGTGGGAACGAAGTGAAATATTGCGATTCACGAGGAAACTCTCAGAAATCGACTTCTGCCCGGCGTCGCAAGTAACCCAAAAGAGGTTCACGTCGGAGGTAACTTCTATCCACCGCATCTGCACACGGTTTTTGTGTGATCACTTGTGTTTAGCTTGTTCTAAGTAGTATTGCCTGCAAATTTGAATAATGGCAGGATTGAATTGAAATTTTCGTGCCCTCTCCCACGGATAGGTTAATCACTATCTATTTTAGGGTTAGGAACCTAGGCCTTCACTATTTAAAATTTGTAGCAAGATAATTATCTAGGACTGGTGTGACGCTCATAGGGACCCTCTTTGGACGTTTAATAGCTTAAAGTGGTCGAGTGAAGGAACATATCCCATCTGGGAACGGTTATTGAACTGGCATTTCACTTTGAGCTAGATAGTGAAAAAAGAGGTAGGAGCAACTCTGTAGTGGCGGATTGATAGGAAATTATCGTGCCTATCCCACGGTTAGGTAAATTTAACTGAATTTCAGCCTTGCATTAATAAAGAAAAGCTCTGCCATTCATTTTGTTTATGCATCATTTAGGGTTTCGCTTTTATTTTTATTTTTTAGAGTTAGGTCAACTTCATATAGCGGTTAGGCTTGCATTTAAATAAAAAAAAAATATGAAGCCTGTCTAAGAGTGTTGACTTTGAACCTTCGTTATCCTGTAGTTTATGCATACCTGGGTACAAATTTCTAAAAGTAGACTTGTCCAACAAGAATTCGAGGAGTTCTTTGAAGTCCCCATTACCTATTTAGGTTCATCATCCTTATCCACTGAGATGGCTGAGGGGAAGGCCTTTAATTAAGGATTACTTCACCCTTCTTCCTAGTAGTGCCCCGTCTTGCATTGTCTTACCTGAGACAAATGCAAACAATTTCGAACTCAAACCATCTATTATTCATCTGCTGCCTTCTTTTTATGGTTTTAAGAAAGAGGACCCTTATCTTCATGTCAAAGAATTTCTTGACATTTGCGCTACCCTGAAGTACCAAAACTTTTCTGATGATTCGGTCCGTCTTAGGTTATTTCCTTTTTCTCTAAAAGATAAGGCGAAATCGTGGTTAAACTCATTAGAGATGGGATGCGTTGTCAAGAAAGTTCTTGACAAAGTACTTCCCCATTCATAAAACGAATGCCCTCCGACGAGATTTATCTAATTTTCAACAAAAAAAGGGCGAACATTTCTATGAATGTTGGGAAAGGTTCAATGAGCTCATTGTCAAGTGTCCCCATCACGGATTCGAGAAGTGGCGGCTAGTTTAATACTTCCAAGATGATTTAACCCCTCAAAACCGTCGTATGATTGATGCCACTAGTGGTGGGTCATTAATGAAAATGAGTGTCAGTGAAATTTGGGAATTCTTTGAGACGCTTTCCGAAAATTCTCAGCAATGGGATTATTCGAGAAAAGAGTCTGATAGGCGTAAGGGCGATATATATGAAGTTAGAGATACATCTGTTCAACCCCCTTCTGCCTCAAAGTTAGAGACAACTGTTATGACCATGACTCAAAAGATTGATGCACTTTTGAATTTTAGTCAACCTGTACTTCTCGCAAACGCTTCATCTGAAGTCTGTGCTGCATGTTCGAGTCCTGATCATTCAATAGCTAATTGTGACTTGCAAAATGATTATCCTGCATACTATGCTGAGCAAGTCAACTCTTTTAATGCGATGCAACGACTTGGCAATAATCTGCAACATAACTATTACAATTCAGGGTTCGCCAAACATCCAAGTCTCTCCTGGGCCCATGGCCCACACCAAGGGGGACCTGTTGTTGTCTCCCAGGCTCTTCAAGCCCCTAGCCCTGTTAGGCCTCACCATAACCAAGTTCCTCCATCCAACACATCAAGTTTAGAGGAAACGGTTAATCGGTTTTTGCAACGCTCAGAAAGTATAATTGAGCAGCATTCTAAGGACATATCTGAGTTGAAGGCCACGACTCAACACCAATCTCAAGCCCTCGATAGACTCGAGATAGCTGTGAGTAAGATCACTCAGTCCTTTTTGGAGAGAGAGCCAGGGAGATTTCCTAGTCAACCTATTCCAAACCCAAAGGGTCAATTCGCAGTTGGTAGTACATCTGAGTCACACCATGAAGATGTCCAATCTATTACTACCCTTCGGAGTGGAAAACAGGTTGACAATCGGGTACAAGTGCCTGATTCGAGTGTCATTGCATCTCCGTCTAAGTCAACGCAAGTTGCATCTCCATCTTACAAAGAGGCTGATAAAGCCTCATATTCTAAAGATGTGCCTCTTGACTCTAACCCCACTCATGCATCTTATTTGCCTAGGGCATCGTTTCAATCACGGTTAGCTCCGACAAAGAAAGGAACAAGTGTAAACGACGTAATGAAATTTTTTAAACAAGTTCACATAAATATCCCATTACTCGATGCTATCAAGCAAGTTCCTAACTATGCCAAGTTTTTGAAGGATCTTTGCACACAAAAGCGGAAGCTCCATGTGCAAAAGATAGCCTTCCTCACCAAGCAAATATAGGGATCCTGATAGCCCGACTATTTCTTGTATTATTGGTGATCATGTGATAGATAAGGCATTATTGGATTTAGGGGAGAGTGTTAATTTATTGCCATATTCTGTTTATGAGCAATTAGGTCTCGGTGGGTTAAAATCGACTAGAGTAACACTGCAATTGGCAGATCGGTCTGTCAGAGTCCCCCGTGGTGTTATAGAGGATGTGATTATCAAGGTTGAAAATTCTATTACCCTGTGAACTTTATAGTTCTTGATACACAACCTATTCACAATCCCTCTAGTCACATTCCAGTCATTTTGGGTCGACCATTTTTTGCCACATCCAATGCCATTATTAACTGCAGGAATGAAATTATGAAATTGTCATTTGGCAACATGACCGTCGAACTCAACGTTTTTAATGTTAGTCAGCAACCTCCCGAGCCCGAGGATGTTTGTGAAGTTGACATGATTGAGAGTTCGGTGGAGAATTTCTTACTGCCGTCTGTATCAGATGATCCCTTGGCAGCATGTTTGACTCATTTCGGTTTAGACTTCGATATTGATGATTCCATTAGGGAAGTGAATGCTTTGCTTGATTCAACCTCTATTATGGATCCGGGTTACACATGGAAGCATAAAGTGGAACTCCTTCCACTCAGTGAATCAAAACTGAACCCTTATGCTGATATTATTGGGCTTTCTTACCCATTCCCTTTTCCGCCTGTTCATGATGACCCATTTGATAGATGTCCTCCTAGTGACTTTTACATGAAGTCTGATCCTCAGTATCCTTTGGAGATACTACATACCATAGGTAGTGCTAATTCTAGGTTTGGGGGTGTTGTTGTGTCATCTAACTCATCATCTTGGTGTGATTCATTTTGTTATGATGAGCATGTACCACCTGATATATCTATAGACATACCGCTTCCCATCCCTTTCATATTGACTGATGCTACCTATGTGGATCCCTTATTTTTAAGGGATGATTTTAATTTTGACCATCCTATTGTGCAACACATTTAATCTTCGGATGTACTTTTTTAGGAGTAGGAAAGAGTCATTTGCTGGATATTTATGCTCCAGATCCCTCTGACTTCTTTACGACCGTGGGTTCGTCTGCATTTTCTCTATGATTTTGCATGGCGTCTTCGCCGTTTTAGGGATGTGTTAGTTTTTTTTTTGTGCTGCATGTGGGTGCTACTATATGTTGGACGGATCCTCAACTTTGTCGGTTATTGCTATATGATCTAGTCAACATCATGGACCAAGTGTCTAGGTTTGGGGGAGTGTTCACTATGTTCTTCCTCATCATTTCATGGTACATCATTTATGAGGAAGAATATATGTTGGGCTGACGACGCTAAACCAAGCGCTCCTAGGAGGCAGCCTAGCTTCAGTTGTGTCATTATGGTTAGTCTGGATTGATTTTTTGAGTTCTTTCTAGTTGCATTTCACTCAAACTCGTTAGCTCCGTAACAATTTTGACTTACAACTGATACATGCAAATTTTTTTTTTTTTTTTTTTTATCAATTTATCATTTGTGTCCTGTGTTGTTTTTATCAATTTATCATAATGAGTCCACAGTTCTTATGTCTCTGAGCGTTCATTGGTGGACGATTTTGTCGAAATTGGTAAAAACTTTCCCATGGTAATATCACTCTAACTCTTATCTTTTCTTTTTCTTGCATTTGTCATGATCGTCATTTTATACATTGAGGACAATGTTTGGTTTAGGTTTGGGGGTGAGGTTTAAGAGTTTTTTCTGCATTCTTCAAAAATTTTGAAATGAAATGTATTTCACAATTGACTATTGTATTCTACTCAATCTCCATTGAATACATAGTTAATTATGAATGTGTGAAAAATTTACGATTTGAAAATGCATTCAAAATCTAAGTTTTTTTCCAATGAAGAGGATGTGCTTTCAAGTATGCCTTTAAATTTGAGGAATACATGCTTTCACTTGTCACTTTTATATATCAATGGGGAAACATATGGTTTGATATTATTTTTAAGTTAAATATATTTCATGATATTTTTTCGACTCGACCACTCTTGCACGATAAGCCGAGTTAGCATGATTTGAAGTTAATCAGTAAGATATTAACTAGAAAATCTTAGAATAATAATGGACACTTAACCCTTGTGAGTTTTAAGACATTCTATTTTTCTTGAGGGTTATTAAATAACCTCTGACTTTTCTTGAGTTCACATTTTCTCATTGATGATCTCATTATTCTTGTTTCTTTTATTGATTGCTTTGATAATGGTGTTAAAATTGAATTATTACACTAGAACTTCTTGTTTTATTTAGTTAAGATGTCATAATACCGACTAGAGCTTAAGAAATGATATAGGCAATTTTTTTCTTTGAACCGTTCTTTAGCCTTTTAGCCTACCTAATAAAAAATATTCGTTTGCAGTCTTTTAAGCCTTTAAATAAAAATTTTCTTTGCTAACCCCATATCCATTACCTACTCCAGTTATGGAGTAATATCTCATACTATTTTTATCCTTACCTAATGTCTCTGAGAATGTGTATGGTTGATGTATTATTGGAATGGGCAAATAAAACGAGCTGAAACTAAATATCCATGAATCCTCGGGACTGGAATGTTTTATTGTGCAGAAGGGGAAAACATGTCGTTGATCTTATAAAAGAAAAAAAAAAAAGATTGATGCTTCGAAGATAAAGAAAAAAAGAAAAAAAATATGAAGAAAAATTTTGAAGGAAGAAAAATTAATGCTGTACAACATTGATTTATTCTTCAGGGCCCCACGTGTTTATTAAAAAGTGTATCCATTATTAGAGAATTTTCTCGTATCATTTTCCATTCTTGTTAGCAAAAATCTTAGCCTCATTACAACCTAATAAAGACCTAATTGATACATAAAAACGGCCAGACCTCTAGGCCATCCATGTGTCATGATGATCTCAAGGAAATACGACCCCCGACATCAGCCCAACACTGAACAGACCCAAGTGGTTCTAAGGCCGCTCAATTCAGTCCGCCAGGCGGACCAAAACTCTCACAGCATGCTAGGCCCACACATCTCACAGCCATCCTCAGTACCCATAAGTCCCATTAAGGCAAATATCTCGAGGATCAGCTTCGGACGGGCAACTACAATTGCTCTCTGCTTCCATGGATTGCTCTTGGATTGGGAACTATCTCCCGCGTATCTAGGAGCACAGGGATAACAAGGAACTTCCCTTCTACAGCACGACTCCTAATTAGAGAAGGATCTCCACGAAGATCTCCTTCCTAAACTACGCCTACGATGGCCTAGTAGAACCAGGACTCCTTACACTATAAATAAAACATGAGGTTGGTAAGCTAAGGTACGCTACAAATTCCCTCTTACAGCATTACACCTTCCTCATAACCTTGTCTGACTTAAGCATCAGAGTGTCATCGGCCACCACAACAGTGGTCTGTGGCTCACGTGTGTTACTTGTGCAGGTCAGCAGGTCGGCATGAACCAGGTCAAAGCAGGGAGCGAAAAATGACTGCATCAATTATTTAATTTTATTTTTTTACTTATTTTCTTGCATGCCACATTGTGGTGTATTGTTAAGTATTTCCCTTGGTGGCATTTGTTTGATTTTCCCTAACAAACAAAAGCACACGTGACAACAATTTTTTAACACCACATTTTCTACTGTCCCACACCTCTCTCCCACATCACCAATAAAAAGAAAAACACTCCAACTCATACTTTTCTTCAACAACGGTAGCTTCTTCTTCAATAACTCAAACCTCTCATCCTTCTCCCCTCCTTTATGGTTCCTCAATAAGAACGACCCACCATTCTCACCTTCACCTCACTCCAAATACCCATTTCACAATTAACCCCCATTTATCCTCACTTTCTTACAAACCCCAATCAAGACATTCAATCAGGTTCTCTACAAATGATGCACCCCAGAGAGAGAATGAACCCTCTTCTTCATCATCTTTTCTCCATCAAGCATCACCACCCTGTCGGCAGCAGCACCACCAAGCATTCCCCATCACCGTCGGCCACCCTGCCACTGCCTCTTTCTTCTATTTCTCTCTTCTTTTTGTCCTCTATTCCTCATCTTCTTCTCTTTTTTTTCTCCATCGCTCTCTGCGAGGATAGGTTCCCTACTCGCGGCGGCCTCTGTGAGGGCAAAAAAATTTGGCCCTCGCACTACAAGTAAAGAACCCATCCTCGCGGAGACCTCTGTGCATGGGGGTTCTCCATTCGCAGGAGCCTGTGCGAGAGCCAAGTTTTTTTTGCCCTCGCAGAGACCACCGCAAGTGGGGAACCCATCCTCATGGAGTCCTCTATGAGGGCAGTGGAAAAAATTGGACTTTGAGGTGATGGTGACGGGCTAAATCGAAGAAGAAAATGGTTGTGTGACGATGGAATGATAATGGTGAATCGGAGAAGAATAATCGAATTGGGGAAAGAGGACTGTGTGGCCTACGTGATGGACATATTGCTTGAATCAATGCAGAGAGCTGCGAAATGGTGGTGGATGGGTTATTGCGAGAGACGAAGGTAAGAATGAGAAATGAGGGAGGGTTGAATTGGGAGATGGGAGTGATGCGAGATGGTAATGCAATGAGAAAGGGGCGTGAAATTGGGATGAAGGAAAGGTGCGTCAAAGAATGGAGCTTTCATTCTTCATGACTTGTGTGCTAAGGGAAGAAGAAAGAACTCTTTAGTTATTTTTATTTTATTTTTTAATTGGTGGTATGGGAGAGAAAAGTAGGGGTGGTGATGTGGGACAATATAATATGTGGTGTCAAACAATCTCTTCCTTAAATAAACCTTAAAATAAGCGAGGTTTACACTCAACATCGTTGATCTAATTGGGTATTTTGGTACCATCATCCATTGTTATTATTAACTTTATTTCAATAATGAGTTATATAATCATATTTAAAATTTTCAACAATAAATGTATCATTGGCCAGTTTGATTTCATGATTAATGTCAATGCATTAGTATTATACACCATATTGGATTATACACTTAGGGTAACAATAACCATTAATGAAAGTGTTAACACATAAGTGAGACATTTCCTTATCCAAAAGTATCCTGAGTTCCAATTAACAGAGAACTCAGACTTACCTCCCTCTCTATTCCCAACATTTCCTTCCTCTCTCCAAAGAATGCTCACTGATTCTCCTTTTGCTTATTATTGTTTCTTTGTGGTTTTGTTATTTTGCAGGTCTTGGGCGAAGTGTGATCCATATCCTCCCCATCATAATTTCTCCACCATTACTGGCATGCGATCTATCCTTGGAGTCATCATTTCTATCCCTAATTAGTCGTTGAACTCCCCTCAAATCGTTTCAACTCATCATAATGAGTAATTACCCTCACTACTCACCCCATACTAATAATCCCAGTAACCCCATACATCAAATACTGATATCTCGTATCCATGATAGATGATGGTGTCAAATCCTGTTCTCTTTGACCTTGACCTGCACAGGGAACACACGTGAGCCAAAGACCACCATTGTGGCGGCCAATGACACTCTGATGCTTAAGTCAGACAAGGCTTGAGAAAGGCGTAATGTTGTAAATTGGGTTCTGTAGCGTACCTTTGTTCATCAACCATGTCTCCTATTTATCATGCGAGAGTCCTTGTTGGCTAGGCCTTTGGTAGAATGGTTTAGGGAATGATATCTTGTTTGAGATCATTTCCTTGTTAAGAGTCGTCCATGTAGGAGAGTTTCCCTACACGACTTGTGCTCCTAGATCCGCGAGAGATTTTTCCTTTTTGGAGTGTTGTTCATGCAAGGGAGTTTTCATGCACGACTTATACTCCGATATTTGTTTTCTAATCGGAATCAATGTATTACTGGCATGTTCGTCTTAGGTCGATCCCTCAGATACTTGCCTTATTAGGTCTTATGGGTATAGGGCTTGACCATGTGACGTATGGGCTTAATAGAGCGCTGCCATTTGGGTCCAATCTCTTGGACCCTGCCAAGATGGGCTTAGTGTTATTTGGGCTTTACCAGATTGGGTGGGCAGTCAGGCCTGCTATGTTCTCATGTATGACGTGGATTAATGGACGCTTTTGTGTATCATCAGCTATCCCCCCGAGTTAGTGGGCCGGTTCATCGGTCCATAAGGTCATGTTATGAAGGGACTGGACGGTCATGATGATTGAGTCTGAGTCATCTCCTCGAGCTGTGTGCGTCATTAATTGGGTGTGCGACTGCTAAAAAAAGGCGAGAATCCTTGTTTTCCATATAGATTTCCTTTTCTTTAGAGTTTAATTTCTTTACTCCTTCGATCCCAGAGATTCTGCTTTGTTGTTTCACTTTTCGCACTTTTGACTTTGTTCAACTTCCGCAATCTAAAGTTTGTATGTTCTTCTATAGCGGGCCATAATCAACTTTATGATGGACTATTTGCTAAAGGCTGTAAGTTTTTTGAGGAGATATCAATCTCCAAGTCGAATTTGGAGGGCCTTCGCGAAAAGTATGGGATCTCTGATGATCTAATGCTCTTCACATTTGGCGCTGGTCAGATGCCATTGTCTCATTCAGAAGGATTTATCTGTTTGCACCGAGGTATGCATCAATCGGGCGTTCATTTTCCTATCAACAAGGAAATTTGGAGCTTCCTGACATACCTCGGCATTCCACCCACTTAGCTGGTGTCAAACGAGTATATAACGGTGATCGCCATTTTGATAAGGTGAATGACGCTGGTGTCAGAGGGTCTCTGAGGGTAATCCAATTGCTCACCTCTCCTCGGATAAATGAGCATGTTGTGTGCGTGTTGAAGTCACTGACTTGTTTTGGCAAGCTGCATGATGATTACAAGTTCTGGCATAAGTATTGTTTCATGGCTTCTGTGGACTCAAATTATTTCGAGCTTGATGGTTGTCCAATCGAGCGGGAGTTCAAGAAACTTAGTAGTTTAATCCCATTCTCGATTCCGTTTGTATTGATAACATGTTGAATTGTTATTCGTGTTTCTGTAGGGAAATTGCCAACTATTCCCCTATCTTCTGATGACGAAATAGCCATGGATAAATTTCATGACATGCCTCGGATGCGGGTACAGGATGTCATCCAACCCTATAATATCAAGCGCAACGGAATGTGGGCTTATAGGCATGAGGCTCCCACTTTTTTTAGGGTCCTAAAACTGAAGTCTGACAGCGAGCCTTTTTCGTAGAAGAAAAAGCTTCCGAAGGTTAAGATTCATAGCTTGTCAAGAAAGGCGGAGTTGAATGAGGTGATTTCTTATTCTGTGCGTTTAAATAAGCATCGTACTGCATCTAGGCATGCTCCTGAGCATTCGCCCCCTTTAGAGGGGGGACGCAGAGTTGTGGGGCAAGATCTTGATTTGTCCGATGGGGCGGAAGCTGTTGTGCCTGAGGGGCATGTTGCTCGGGTGAAAGCCCTTATTTCCCTTACTGACTTGGAGAAAACATATCTGCAAATGGTGGGGGTTGAAAACGCAACGAAGCTGAGCACTGAGCAGGTGAAGGTTCTGAACAACCTATTGTTGCAGATGGGTATGGCAGTTTCGTTTGATGTGGGTTAGACTCATCTTTTTTCATTGGAGGATTTCGTGTATAACCTTTACTTGGATCGCGAGTCTTCTCAACCTAGTAAAGAGTTGCCTGACCATCGTCCTTATGGCGAAAAGTCCCCTCAACATCACTTGTATTGTCTCCATCTGAATCTCAACCTCAGATTGAGGTGACGACGAGTCCAAAAGATAACTCACTTCCCTTTTTCCCGTCAACTGTCTCTGAATTAGCTCGTGAAAGAGGACCGATCGTTGTGCGTAAAGGGAAAGCGGTGGAGGAGGGCCCTGATGCAGTGAGACTGCGAAGGATGGTGCTGGCGTGATTCTGGTCCTAAAGAACCTTTCATCCAGATGTGCGGATCAGCCTATTCACCCAGATGTGGTAAAGATGATCAACCAAACCTGGCACCAAGAGGTTGATATTTCTTATGCCTCCAGGAAACATATTAGTAGATGGAATGATTGACTGGTGAATTATGCTCTGAAACTAGAAGGCGATACGCTAGGAGAGTGCATGGACAAAGGGCAGAAACATCTTGTGTTGGGGATGTCATATCTGAACCAAGTTGCAATCGCTGGGACAAAAGTTGAGGCTGCTCATGAGAGAGTGTATACCATGGAGCAAATCTTTGCAAATTTGCATAAGTCGTATTTTGACGCTCTTTAAGAAATTGAATCATTGAAAAAACAACTTGAAGAACTGAGGACTGCCCAATCCACTGTTGATTCGAAGGCTCGGTAGACAAGACCGTAGGCTCAGAGGGTTCTTTTGGAAACGCTTGAGTCTAATTTGGCAGAGGCAGTGTCCGCAAGGGACATGTTTGAGGAAGAACTGAACCTTGTCCGACATGACTTACAACTTGCTCGGGAGACTGCAGCCAAGGCGCGGGCAGTTAGAGGTTGACGTTGACTTCAATGCCAAAAGTGTGAGGACAGTTGAAGAGCAGTTTCTCCTGGCACAGAATGAACTTAGTGCAGTCAAGAATAACCTAACTACTGAGCAGTCCAAAACTGATGCCTTGTCGGGCAAGCTAGAACAGTTGGAGTGAGAGTTCGCTGAGTCGAGAGTATGCGAAAAGAAGTTTTTCAAGGCCCAAGGCACGTTCGAGTTCAAGAAAGTCGTGTAAAGAAGACTAGAGCTGTTGCAGCTGATGAAAGAGGAGCACGCTGACTGGGACCTCTCTTACGATAGAGAGGTGTCATTTACGGAGTTTGGAGAATCCCTCGATCAATCAAAAGAAGAGGGTGACCAAGATCAGGGTGTCCGAGCCGCAGCACGTGCGAACACATCCCCTGCTTCTTCTCCTGCCAAGTCTAGCTCCTTTGAATCTGAACCTCCTCTTGACGAGGAGTAAGATTTGTATTTTTCGGATTATTAATGATAGATGATATGTTAAGTAGAACTTTGCAATTGTGTATTTTTTGACTTTTCCTGGCTCTTTTCTGCTTTGTCATATCTTTTTAAACAAGATATTTTGCTGAGTCAAGCAATCCTGGTCTGTACTTTTTAGAGATCGAGAAGTTGTCTCGGCCAAGCCTTGTAAGTTGGCTAAACTCCATACGAGTGGATAATTTTGGTTGGTAATAGATTATTCTAACCAGGTCGTAATCCGCATTTCTGATCCGCCATTGTAATCCTCCCTAGTGGACCAGGCTGTAGATTAGACCAGCAGTTGTCATTGCTATTATTAGGGAACTAGCCAGACCGTGGTCAAGTGTGTGCTTCACTGTAAGTGGTTGGGCAAAGATCCTTGTAAGTCATTCAAGTTAAGCTTCATGAGCTCTGACTAGACTCTCAAATCGTCTTTGTCCGCTTCTAGTAGACTGAACTTCAGGTCGAACAAAAAGTTATCGTCATAAGTCGTAACTGACTAAACTTAGGTCAGGTTCGGTAACCATTTGTCTGTAGTTGGACAATGATCTCTGGCAAGTCATCGTGATCAGGCATTGAGAGCGCTAACTAGACTCCCACTTTCTAAGCCATTTTCATCCGCGCTTGAAGAACTACGATCTTAGAACAGACCAGAAGCTATTGTCATCAATCTGAACTGACTAAGCTTTGATCGGGTTTCGCTATCATTGTCTATGGTTGGATAATGATCACTGGCAAGCCATATTGATCAAGCGTCGAGAGTGCTGACAAGACTCTCACTTTCTAAGTCATCTTCACCCGCATTCAACGAGCTACGGTCTTAGAGCGGACCAGAAGTTATTGTCATTAGTCGGAACTGACTAAGCTTTGATCATGTTTGGCGACCATTGTCTGTAGTTGGACGATGATCTCTGGCAAGCCATCTTGAGCAGGCTTCGAGAATGCTGACTGGACTCTCACTTTCTAAGCCATCATCATCCGCTCTTGGTGGACTAGGCGTTAGAGTGAACCAGAAGTTATCATCATCAATTGTTACTGAATAAACTTTGGTCGGGTTTGGCGACCATTGTTTGTAGTTGAAAAATGATCTCTGACAAGTTATTGTGATTAGGCGTTGACTTACTAGACTCTCACTTTTTAAGCCATCTTCATCCGCTTGGCAAACTACGATCTTAGAGCATACATTTGTTCATCAACTTGGTCTTTTATTTATCATGCGAGAGTCCTTGTTTGGCTAGGCCTTGGTGGCGTAGTTTAGGAAATGATATCTTGCTCGATATCATTTCCTTGTTAGGAGTCGTCTATGTATGAGAGTTTCCCTACACGACTCGTGCTCCTAGATCTGTGAGAGATTCTTCCCTTTTGGAGTGTTGTCCATACAAGGGAGTTTTCATTCACGACTTATACTCCGGTGTTTGTCTCCTAGTCGGAATCAATGTATTGTTGGCATGTCTGTCTTAAGTTGATCGCTTAGATATTTGCCTTATTAGATCTTACGGGTATTGGGTTTGTCCATGTGATGTATGGGCTTAATAGGGCACTCCAATTTGGGTCCAACCTCCTGGACCCTGCCAAGATGGGCTTAGTGTTGTCTGAGTTTTGCCAATTGGGCGGGCAGTTAGGCCCACGATGTTCAATTTGACAAGATCATCATGACACATGTACTACACAGATTAATGGACGTTTTGATGGATCATCAATAGACATAGAAAAAATCATGTTCAATTACTAAATATAGCCACTTCCATCTCAAACCACTTCATTTACATATACCAAAAGCCCATTTCTGCTACAGCTCCATTCTTATGGATACATCATGCCAAAACACAGCTCCCATCCCAACTCCCTCCACACTCGAGCCCTGGAACTTCCACCACCACCCCTATTACGTTTCAACCCATTACACCAATTCCACAATATTATTGTTGCCTCGACACCTATGGAACCTCATAACCGAAATCAACCATCCCGGAACTCCTCTGCTCCAACACCTGACACCAATAGTGAACAACTGGTTCGCAACCTGGAAACACAACTAAAGAACAACCTGACCCTTCCTGCGCCAACATTCGATGCACGGACTGAATCTGATGGTGAATACAATCATATGAGAACCGGTAGCCAAATATTATCACCACCAAAAGCTTAGAAAAGAGTGTAACACCCCTCAATTTCATAAAAAAAATTTATTTTATTTTGAATTAAATAAAATAGGGTTACATTTAATTGAATGTGAATTTCAAAATTTAGGGTTTATTTGGTGAGTTAAAGGGCGGGTGCTCTCAGAATTTTAGTGGGGGCGAATAGCCACCCACCCTATAAAGAGAAAACCCTATTTTTCTTTTCTTTCTCCTTCCTTCTTCTTTTCCTCCTTTACTTTTTCTTCTTCGATGGCGGGTGAGACGAAACTGGTGAGATGGGCTGCGAACTGGAGGCGAGATGGCGGATAGAAGGAATGGCAAAGCTTGGAGGGGAAGATGGAGTTGGGACAACATGGACAACAAAGCAAGTAGCAGACATGGCGGCTGCATCTACCAACCCTTTTGATGTTGTCATCTGGTTGAGAGGTTCTTCGAAACACAAGATGCAAATTGTGGATCAGTTGAAGTTGTTTTCTGTGGATCAGTGGAAGTGATTTTCTAACACACACGAGAACCCCGATATCATGGGGAAGAACTTGAGGATGATGATCTCTGATTCGCTGACAAACAAGAGATTCCTTCTTATTGCAGATGACCTTTCAGCTGACTATTTTGATCCAGAAGTATTGGGAGTGCCACTTCCTAAAGAACAAAACAGATCATCCAAAATATTGTTAATTGGAATACAATATACCCTTGAGGAAAGTGGTGTGACTTTTGACAGGGTCCTTTCAGTGGATACTTTGCCTGAAAATGAAGCATGGCTCTTGTTTAGACATAAAGCTGGGCTAGAACACATTGATTCTCCAGTTGTAAAAGAACTTGCTGAGACTTTGCTCCTGGAATGTAATGGTAGACCACTTGATATCATTATGGCTGCCAGAGAAATGATTTTGAATCTTTACCTACGGGGATTGACAACATATCTGAAGAATCTGTTGAAAAGGGATTAGAATTCGATTTCTTGTTAGGGATTTTGGGTTCAGAGGTTAGGGAGCTGCAGAAACTTTGGCAAGAGAGTTATCTCTGGAAAGGAGATTAACAGATTCCTCTCTAAAGTTGGACTCAGCAGAGCATGACATATTCAGCATGGATGAAGCAACATACTGCAGGAACATTAAGAATCTTTTTCAAAATATAAGGCAGATAATCATGGTTTGGTAAGAACGAGATGTCATATTAACAGTTGAAAAAGATGTGCTTGGGAGGCCACGTGCCGTGGTGATGGATGGAGAGACTGAATATGTGAGTTTTCTTCATTTCTTTCTCTTTTACTGTGTGTTCTTCCTTCTTCTTGTTCTTTTTGAATTTTGGGTGTGTTTGCGTAATTGCAAATATAATGATGTTGGGATGATTTGGGTTTATGGGGTTTGTTGGATGGTTTGATTGGTTGATTGGGTGGCTGGTTCATGTTGTTTCTTGAAAATAGAATATCCCCAATTTACAAAAATAGAATGGGTTTGTTTTCTTTGTGCATTTTGTTCGTGTTTCTTTGCAATGTTTGTGTTCGAATTCTGTGATGGGTATTTATGGTTTTGGAATGTGCAACATTGAATAGAGTGTTTGTATTAGTGATGAGTTATGAAGGGTTGCCCTTAATGTGAGTCAATACTTGATGACTCTATCGATGATCATAAATTTATTGTAAGTCATTGGATAAACTTTGGCAAATAGTCACAATGCAGTGTTCTTGCGTAATCAAGGATCTGTCACTCTTTTGTAAGTTTTGTTTGTGAACAAGTAATTTACACTACAACACAAATGGTGATAGATAGCACATGACAATAGCGGTTTTTTAGAAAGTGCTATGAAAGGGACTTTTCTCAATTGTGAAAGGCTATCAAATGTGGGCGGGAGTAATTCGCTGGGGGCGCCAAAGCTCCCGCTCGATCCAAACCAAAAAAAAAAAACAAAAGAGAAACAAAACAGAACAGAGAAAGAAGGAAGGAAGGAAGCAGAAGCCGAAGCATCTCCCTCTCCCTCTCCGACTGCTCTCATCTCCCTCTCCCTCTCCCTCTCCGACTGCTCTCATCTCCCTCACCGTTCTGCTCCCCCTCTTCGATCTCTCTCCCTCTCCTATTGATCTCCCTGTGCTGTCAACGACCAACCTGTTTCGCCTAAATGACTACGATCTCCACAATTCTTTTTTTCATTTCGACTAGGTGGGGATAGGTTACTGCAGCCATTATTTTCCTTCCTCAAGGTGAGCGATTCATAAATCTTTTGCTTTGTTCTCTCGGTTTTACTAGATTAGTGAATTTTAGTTATGGTTCAGTGTTCTGAGGGATTCGATTTTAACTCTCAGGTCTTGGTACATGAAGATTTTTGTGATTTTGGTTGTCAAAAGGTTTTAGGAGTTTTGGTGTTTGATTTTGGATTTGGGGCTTTTTTTCCTCGTTTTGGTGAATTGTAAGTGCTATCAATAAAGTTGAGAAGATCTATCCCCATAGCTTACCGAGTTCTCATGGAATTATGTTTGTCTGCTTATAATAAGAATCTTATTTAAGTTAGTTGTTGTTCTTTGCATTCAACAATTATTGAACTCCTTTGCTTATCTTGGTTTTCCAACAAGACAAAGGTTGGTTCTTTCTTTGTCTACTCAAAATCAAAACCCCAAATTTTTTTTTTTTCGTTTGTTCTTTCTTTGTCTTTTCGTCAAACACCTTGTGTTCAATTGGTTTTCTGAATTGGTGATTTGTTTTGGGTGTTTTTTTAGGTACAATGTGAAATACCTTGTGTTCACTGGTGCGGAACCAAGCTTGGGTTCTAAGGTAGATTGGCATATTACATTTTATCTATTTAGTTTACCTTTACTTTTGGTTCAATTAGGGGTAATGAACTAGTTGGATGTTTTGTGTTTTGAGCTAAGCCCTCAATGTTTGAACACCAAGATTTCCAAAACATCCAAAATAAGAGTCTTTTCTACCAAGTTTTGATAGAGTTGTTTCAAAACATGACCAAGGTGCATCACATACAGCCATTTCACCTTTTTTAAAGCAAGTTTAGTCACATTTGATGATAGAGATGGATTAAGTTGTTTCACTTGTCCAAATTTATCTTTATGTTTGCATTTGTGGCCAATATGTTGTGATATTGTGTGTACCACCTGCTGAAATTATGGACAATCCTTCACTATAGTACATTGTACAATTAGTGGACAACATGTATGCATGACATTAAGGAAGTTTATAATGAAACATTTCATTTGATGTCAGTTTATAATGATTTCTCTTTGCTACTATAGGTACAAGATTATTAAGGAAGTTGGAGATGGAACTTTCGAAAGTGTTTGGCGAGCAATAAATAGACAAACAGGCAAAATTGTATGTAGTAATAAATGATGTTTTCTTATGGCCTTGGTTACTCTTATACTGAAGATGTTGCATTGCTTGATAGGTCTCAATCAAAAAGATGAAAAAGTATTATTCTTGGGAGGAATGCATAAATCTTAGGGAAGTAAAGGTAATGACTCCCCCCCCCCCCCCTTCCTCCTCTAACCCTTACTTTTCCCCTATTTTATTCACTAATGACCTCTTGAAGATTCATTATTTAATCTTTTTATTTACTTGTTTTTCCCAATCACTGCGGAAGATGAACCATCCCAATATTGTGAAACTAAAGGAAGTGATTAGAGAAAATGATATTTTGTACTTCGTTTTAAATATATTGTACTTACTTTGGACATATGATTTTTTTTTTGGTTTAGTTTAAGTAGAAACATCTTATTAAGTTTCATACCCTGTGACATGGCACGTTTTCAAAGATTGCTTCTGTGGCCACTAACAGGCCCATGTGTAAGTATATGTCTTCACAAATCAAGTCTTCGGAATATTTATTCAAAGATATGCATTGATACCATGATTCTTGAACTTGGATTTGTCCTTTAGTGATTATGAAACAATACACAACACATCATCTTTGATAGCATTTGCTGATAGCATTTTTTACATTTGTCTTTTAGGATTTCATTAGATCTACACCCCCATCGAAGGTTTTACTTCGAATCTCAATCGATTTAGGGAAAATGTTTGAATCTGTGTTTTTTTCTTGATAAAAATCATATCTTTATTGTTTAGTTTGTGTTATTTTTTTTTGATTAATTGAATCATTTTGATGTTGGAATTACCGTTTTCAAACATTTGGTGATAATGGGGTTTGAAGAAAGTTTGGATTCTAAACCTTGGGATGTAAATAGACGTGACTCTCAACATTTGGCTTTACATCCAATTTACTCGAAATTCAATCGAATCTTATCTCATTTCTTGTTTGGTTTTAGATCCTCCTTCATTGCTACTCTGCCTTTATAGGGAAACACTATGACCTTATCTGACAAAAAAAAAGTATATGGCATATGTTAGAAAACTGACTTAATCTTGTTGTAATCAGGTGTTTGTTAGAAAAGTTATTGAGCTGCATGACAAGTATCTGGCATATGTAAATGAGTGCTTCCAGAATCATAATCTTTTCCACAAGGTTTGTATTGGACACTGAATCTTGTTCCTAATATTATGTCCTTATTTTCCTTACGTTATTGCTTTCATATTCTAGGCACTCAAAGAGGCCTTTGAAGTGTTCTGCAATAAGGGAGTTGCTGGCAGCTCAAGTGCAGAGCTATTGGCTACTTTTTGTGATAATATTCTCAAAAAGGGTGGAAGTGAAAAATTGAGTGATGAAGCAATTGAGGAAACACTTTGGATTTTGGTTTGTCAAGTACTTTCTTCCCTATTTATTTCATCATCATTTTGATGGTTGTCTATTCATGTTTTAGAGGCAGTGCTAGGTTATTCTTGGATTCCTTGCTGGGGATATCTTACATTTTTATTTGTTTGGCCAGCTTGGACAGGCTCTGAGCACTCGGCCAGACATTTTACCTACTGTTTACTGCCAGGAACTTGCTAAATTACAGGTAAATTAGCTTCCTTGCCCTATTAACCAACTTCTGAAAATTGGGATGTGTGAGCAAGTGATTGATGTGCTGTGCAGATTTCTAGATCACAACATTTAATGCTTGAAACTTTCCTCGATGCTAGGATCAAATACCTCCATTTCCAACTACTGTTGCCATTAAGTCCATCGAGTCCCAGTTGGGTGCTCCAATTTCGAAAATATTTGCAGACATCAGCTCTGAACCCATAGCAGCTGCATCCTTAGGGCAGGTGTATAAAGGTTAGAGAGTTTGTAATTGCTTTCCTGATGAGAGGACATTCTGTCTTAAACTATGTTTGCGTTTCTTTACATTATACTTTTATTTCCTCAAAATGTATATTAGATTTGTCATTGACTAACATAAACCCTTACATTTCTTGTTGGCATTTGCAGCTCATCTGCACTCAGGCGAGCTTGTAGCAGTGAAAGTACAGAGACCTGGTATGTCACTCTTATTGACCCTTGATGCCTTACTATTTAACATGATTGGAGGCCAGTTGAAGCGATTTGCTAAGGCTCGAAAGGATCTTTTGGTGGCAGTCACTGAAATGGTGAGCTACCATTTCACTTTTTCTTTCCTTTTGTTGAAGAGCATAGTAAACTATGATGAGTGGTATCCTGTTCCATTTTTAACTTTTTTCAAACTTGCTCATCTATTGGCAATGGTGGGGCGTTTCTGCAGAAATTCATATTCTCTGGTTTGATAATTGTTCTTTTCTCTGTTGCAACGTATTTCCTAGTGGGGAATATTTGATATTAAAAAAAAGGGTTATTTGTCGGTGGCATGTTACCTTGGGGCATCATGCAGGGATGTGCAGGTCAGGCACATGTTTGAAGAAATAGATTACTTACTTGAGGGACATAATGCCGAGCGCTTCGCTTCTCTATATGGTTCCTATACAAGTAACTCCCATTGCCCTTCTATTTGGTTTGTGGTTTTCTCTTAAAAGCTATAGTATAACCAGGTAGTTTCCATTGGTTATCATGTATTCAAGCATTGATTCAGCATTAAATTTTTTTTTTTTTTTGCTTTTCTTTTGTTTTGGTCTTCGGATTCCCATCTTATGGTCCAGGGTGTTAATGTGGGAGTTGGAATGTGAAAAGAGAAAAAAAATAAAGATTTCAATGGTAGTTATTTTTCCCTTCCTACAGTCCATTTGGTAGTTAGTTTTTTGACCAATGACAATGAGATCACCGTGGGGTTCCTACGAAAGCAACGGGCATTTAGCACAAGCCTTTGAAAGTGGTTTGGTTTATTATTATTATTTCTGTAATTTAAGTGCCCTTTCAAGGTTTTGAAGCTGCTTTTTAGAGGGTCAGCTTAACATGCCAAGAGCGCTTTCGGGGTACCTTCTTTTAAGCAAAAAGCTATAAATAAGTTGTGCCAAACACAACATAATTCTCTCACAAATTGCTGCCCACGGTTATTACATTTAATATCTGAGGTATTTATTAGTTCTTTATTTTGAAGTATGGAACAAAGTTGAATCTTTTTTATTATTAGGAACTGTTCAGGATAGTAACAAAGGGAAGCCCACAGCTGATTATCCTGGTAGCAAGAAGGTAAACTGTGTTAAGGTGCCAAAAATTAATTGGAACCTGACACGGAAGGCTGTACTTACAATGGAATGGATTGATGGGATCAAGCTCACAGATGTTGTTCGCTTGAGAAAGGCAGAGTTGAATCGGAAGGAACTCATTGACCAGGTAATTGGAGTTTTCTTTTTGCTTACATATCTATTCTTACGTTGTAGTAGTAGTAGTAGTAGTAATAGCTGCTTGAGGAATGAAGACTGAATATTCCTTGAATATTAGTACCTGCTTGAGGAATGTTCTCTACTGCAGGAGGGTATCCCTGTGTCTAGTGGACGATTTAACTCATTGGTAACTAACCACTTTGCTAACTAATTACTGATTCAACTGATCCATTTATCTTTGTTTTATTTCTTGACAACCCTAATGAGAGAATTCAAGGGAAAGATCTTGGTCCATGATTGCAAGTATGAAAGCTCCTAGGGGAAATCACTCCACAACCATTTTAAATGAGAAATTGTAAGTTCATATTTATTGTTTTCCTCGTTCAGTTTACTCAATAAAAATGTTGATTGCCTTGTGGATGAATATGCCTAGGGAAAGATTTTGGTTTTTTTCTTAGCCTCTGTTTACTGACCAATTGATTTTTGCTGTTTGTTCCTTCTCAGCTGACCCTAAGGCGGGTCATGGACACTGCAAAGCAATCAACCCCATCTGGGTCTCTTAATGAAGTTTCAATGGTGTTGCTAAACAATGCATTATCTTTGCCATTTGCAACTTTTTTGATTATTGTATTTGGTGAATGGGAATATGTTTACAAAGTGTAAGCCTACTGTCCTCTCTCGTGACTGCTGGGAATTGTTTAATGTTCCACATTCTAATGTTTACTGTTCTCTGTCTGCAGGGATGTTGTCAGGGATCCATTCTTTTGGGTACTTTGTTGTTGGCACCTATGCGGTTAACTACGTAAGAGGATTACAAGACGTTGAGGGCCAGGAGAAAACAACTGACTTGAATACTAGGCCTCTCAAAGTCGCAGCCTGTTGTAAGCATTACTCTGCTTATGATGTGGACAATTGGTTTGGCACAGATCGATATCATTTTGATGCCGTGGTATGGTTATCACCTATATCTTTCTGCTTCTATCACTGAAGAAGATATTTTTCTTCTGAAAAATGTTGATTTGGACTTTGGATTTGCATTGTTTTTTAAGGTTACCGAACGGGATATGGTAGAAACCTTCAATTATCCATTTGAGATGTGTGTCAAAGAAGGCGATGTTACCAGTGTCATGTGCTCATACAACCGTATCAATGGCATTCCAACTTGTGCTGATCCAAAGCTCTTGAATCAGACTATAAGACAAGAATGGAATCTTCATGGGTAATACATCGATCATTTAGTACAACAATAAGTGAAGCAATGAGTAGTCATGTTATAATATTTTGTTCTTAATTTGCTCGTAGTTACATAGTTGCTGATTGCGATTCAATACAAGAAATGGTCCAGCACCACAAATTTCTAGGTGACACAAATGAGGATGCCGTTGCACAAACAATGAAAGCTGGCAAGTCCTTGAGGAACCTCAGCTACATTTATAACATCTAAGACTTAGCAACAATACTAACGTTTTTGCATGTAATTTTCAGGCTTGGATTTGGATTGTGGATCCTATTACCCAAATTATGCCAAGAATGCAGTAATGCAAGGAAAAATGAAGGTGAGCGATATTGATAGATCCTTAAGGTACCTCTACATTGTGCTCATGAGGCTGGGATTCTTTGATGGTAGCCCTGCATTCAACAACTTAGGCAAGCAACACATATGCAGCGATAAGCACATAAATTTGGCCACCGATGCAGCTAGGCAAGGAATTACACTTCTAAGAAACGTTAACAATACCTTACCTTTGGACATGAACAAAATTAAAACACTAGCTTTGGTTGGACCACACGCTAATGCCACTGCTGCTATGATCGGAAACTATGCAGGTGAACTATTCACATTTCCCAATTTCTGCTCTGGATTTCCAATCTTTTATATGAAGGAATGCGTTCCTGTGCTGAACAATTTCTTCGTAAAATGCAGGTATTCCTTGCAGATACATATCTCCACTAGACGCTTTTAGTATGGTTGCAAATGTGACATATGCAATGGGATGTGCGGATGTGGCCTGCAAAAATGAGTCGTACATATTCAAAGGAATGGAAGCTGCAAAGAATGCTGATGCTACTATAATTTTTGCGGGCTTGGATTTATCGGTGGAGGCTGAGAGCTTGGACCGTGTTAGTTTACAACTTCCCGGGTACCAAGAACAACTCATCACACAGACTGCAATGTCTGCCAAAGGTCCTGTAATTCTTGTTATCATGTCTGCTGGGGGGGTTGAACTCAGATTCGCTATTAAAAATCCTAAGATCAGTGCAATCATTTGGGCTGGTTACCCAGGAGAAGGCGGCGGAAATGCCATCAAAGACATCATTTACGGAAAACACAACCCCGGTAAGTGCATCCTGACATAAATGTTTACAGATTTGAACAATTTGTGAGCATGAAACTGCAACTTAAACTCTTAGCGTTGCATCAGGAGGAAGATTACCCATTACATGGTATGAAGCAGAGTACGTGGATCAAATTCCCATGACATCAATGCAACTAAGACCTGACCCCGAATTAGACTATCCGGGTAGGACCTATAAGTTCTTCAATGGCTCAACTGTCTATCCATTTAGCTTTGGAATGAGCTACTCTACAATCCAATATACTTTGCCAGTTGGAACTAGAGCACTCATTGTGAAACTAAGCCCTTTCCAACATTGTCGTGACATTGACATTGAAGAAGGCGCTTATAGGCCTGCATGTCCGGCTGTTCTAGTTGACAACACAAAATGTGATGAAATGCTTCAGTTCCAAGTTCAAGCCTATAACAACGGATCCTTACCAGCAGACCATGCAGTTATGATCTTTTCACAACCGCCACCGGAAATTATTGGAACACATATTAAGAAGCTTATTGGATTTAAGCGTATTCAGATTCCTGCTCAAAACACTCAGACTGTAGAGTTCTCACTAAATGTTTGCAAGAGCTTTAGCATTGTGGATTACACTGCATATAATGTATTGCCAGCAGGGGATCATAATGTTATAGTCGATTCTGGCCGTTGTGGCAACTGCAAGTGGATTGCTTGGACTTTCTATAAGCTTCACCTCTATGTGGTTCTTAAATCAAACTGGTCCCACTACTTATAGGTAAAAGGCTTCTCTCAATACCATGCATAGCAATCTTCCCTCATCCTTCAAGCAGTTTCCCTTTGATGATAACTCATAAAACATTTTCTTGTTTTTATTTCTTTTCCCTTCACTTGCATTTCAGACAGCTCCCAGCTGGCATTGTAAGCACTTCTTTTTTCATATGGTCTTTGTCCTTGCACTTATTAACAGTGGGTTTGATGGAATCTTATATTTTTTGTACCACGTCATTGAGTACACATTTCTAAGTACACAAAAGTAAGTTTTTGTTATTCTATTTGTTTTCTAATTAATGAGAGAAATTGAAAACTCCCATCAGTTGTCTTCTTCAGTATTTCAGTGTGTGGTAGTAGTGTTGTCTTCTTCAGTATTTCAGTGTGTGGTAGTAGTAGTTTTTATTTATTTTCAGTACCGTAAGTTTATGTTATTGTAGCATCTTTGTTAAGTTTTTCTACGGACATTTTGTGTTGTAAATGTTACTTTCAGTCTGCTGATATGTTTGTTGCTGTGATATGTTCAGGGTATTGGAAATGGCATTCCGCTTGGTGCTGTTGTTACAACCCCTGAGATTGCACAGGTCTTGACGCATCATAGTTACTTCAACACCTTTGGTAGAAATCCCGTATGTACAGCTGTTGGCCATGCAGTTTTGAAAGTAATTGAGAAAAGAAAAGCTCCAGGAGGATGCAATGGACTACACAATGTCGAATTGTAAATGTTGTTGTTTCTGCTGTAATGAATTGATGCACGTGCTGTAATGAATTGTGAATGATCTAAATTTCTGCTGTAATGAATTGTAAATGTTGCTTGAAAGCAATTGCTGGAATTTGTTGATCAGAGGTTGTAAATGCTGTTTTTAAATTTAATAAAAAGTCATATTAAATTTTACTTACCTGATGCAAGAATTGATGCACGTGCTGAATTATACTTACCTATAAGATGTAATCAAAAGTAAAAAAAAAAAAAAAAAAAAAAAAAAAAAAAAAAAAAAAATTCCTATGTGTACTCTACCATAGCGTTTCAAGAGCCTTTTATAGCGTTTCTGAAACGCTATGGTAGAGTCTATCATAGCGTTTCAGAAACGCTATAAAAGGCTCTACCATAGCGTTTTTAAAATGCTATAAAAGACTACTTACTATAACGGTTTTAAAACGCTATAATAGACTCTGGGTCTATTATAGCGGCGGCAAACATAGCGTTTATTAAAACGCTATGGTATCCTACCATAGCGTTTTTGAAACGCTATGAATGACCTTTTTTCTTGTAGTGTTAGTACAAGAATAGGAGTGGGACAGAGAGGAGAATTACATGTTGTTTTTGAAGCTAAAACTCTATTTTACTATTGTTATTAATTTATGATCAATAATATAATGTAGTTCATTGTCATCATGTCGCAAGGTCATGGTAAGTGGTTAGATCTTCTAATGGCTACTACTAAAGTGTGGCTGGTTTACCATTGTACAATTACTTCTTAGTAGGACTTGATTATGATGTGAGACAATCTCCCACATTTTGTCGAGCATTTGGGTATATTGAATGTCATATCTCTTATTAAGGCACTGTAAGCTAAGTTAGCTCACACAGAAATCAGTGTTTAAGAAAGGCTATTAGATATGGATTTGTTTGGCTTAGTTAAACTACAGTTAGTAGCTCATAACTATGTTTTTCATACTCTAAGTTAATAGTGATGCTTGAGATGTGAATGGTTGATGAATATTAATGCATTGTGATAAATTTGGAGATTGGTATTATCATGCATGTTGACTTGTTTATGCATTATGAAGAATTTGGTTATTTGAATCAATGAATGACTTGATTGCCATGTTGTTATAGAGCATGATTAATGAATATGCTATGTTTTTCCCCAAAAATGTGGGTGGATAGATTGTGAATCAATTTATGTATGACAAAATGTCATTGTGGAGGAATTCTAAATTATCAAAAATAAATGATATTGGTAAACCTTGATTTCTGAAAATATAAACCACTTGGACTTGTATCACTTAGAACTACCACACCTTTTTTGTTTGTTATTTTCCCTATCTTACTAGAGAAACTAAATGACCAGTGGGTCGTCTTGCGGAGTTGGGGCACCCATTTCTTACTAGAAAAACTAAAATAACCTTCGGGTTAGTCTTGCGGAAATGTGGTGAGTTTGTATGCCTAAAATAGGCTTTGATATTTATCCGTAAAAAATGTGACGTGAGTTTATGCGCATTGATAGCCCAAGGGTGGCTTTTGGTACTCATATAGTTAGGGGTATCCGCGATGCATGTCTGTATGTGATGTCCCCACTTAGGCATGGATGACGGAGTAGTCCTCCTTTATATGAAAGAGGCATACGGGCATGTATGTTCGGCACGGAGGTGGTGCGAATGTGGTATCGTCTAAGTGATCAATCCGTTAAAAAGATGAACCTAATTCAAATAAAAAGAATAAATGATGTTGCATTGTTTCTAATTCTTTTTATGCAGGATGACAAGTCCACTAATATTTTTGCAGGTCCGACTTGCCATAGTCAACTCCTATAGGGTAAGTACAGGTAAATGCATATTTACATATTAGGATGATGATATGATTGCCTCGTTGAGGAACTAAATTCTTTGGACTGTGTTTTCTCACATCACACCTTTACCTCGTTGAGGAACTACCTATTGGTGTGATGGTTTGTTGTTTGTGTTTCGCTTGATGTTTATCACGTGCGATTTTATTGATTTTTGGGATGAAAATTTCTCACACCATCTTAATTGCTGACCCAAGTGAGCTTTTGCTTCTTGGGTACATTCCTTTGGGAATGTAGCCGATTAACGTTACGGGAGTTCCGTTAGTGGGGCTAGCGACGTCAGTTTTTCCTGGTTAGAATTTTATTAAAAATTTCAGTTTGTTCTATTTTCTAAACTATATTTTGTCATTGCTGCTAAATGTTTCTGTTGTTATTGAATTTCACGTCCCGAGTTTTGGGAAAACGGATAATCCTACGTGAATTTTAGGATTTCGTTTTTCTCGAAAATCGGGGCGTGACAAATAGGTTTTTGCCCTTCGTATGGCTGCTCGATTGGAAAACTCCCATCTTTTCCATGTCGAACATCTAGCAAGAAAACAAGACATACTCGGTACTTACTATATGATTCAATTGACCTGCAAAGAGGATATGGAACATGTTCTAACCTCAGAGCCATGAATCTTGTTTAGATGGTTCGTATCGATCAAAATCAGGGAAGACGATTATCTTTCCATATAGTACTCCATGGTAAGATTGCCGAGCTTTGGTCGTAACACGAGTCTCGGGCACATCCAACAACCACTATAGAAGAAATACAGTTCGCCGCTGAGTCTGGATCGGCGTCTGGACCGATCACTGACGATCCCTCGCTCCAATCCTTGGCTGCAACCAACATACCCACTCACCCTGGATCGCGATCAAAGTGTTCATCCCAACTCGCAGAGTTTCACTCACTGTGACTCAATGGAGGCGAATCCATCACTGTATCTTCAAGTTGACTCTCTGTTATCTCTCTCAGAGAGATTAAATGCAAACCATTTGTTACCCTCCCCCAACCAGATGCCATTAATGCTCACTCCGTCCAAACTTTACTTCCTCCACCCCTTTGATTGACATGAATATCCCCATGATGGATCCTACGGTGCTGATTCCATCCTTTCAATCCCCAAATCCTACGGCCATCATGATGCAATCAATTTTTTTTTCTAAACTCAATGAGTCAACCTCAGTCAACTCAGCTTCCACCAAGGATATGCACAATCAACTTATCTCCCTCTACACCCATCATCTTCTCCACCAATTCGTATCTCATTCCCCTTTTTCTTCTCAACAAGTTCTGGATCAGATGTACAATCCAGCACTTCAGACTATCATACATTCGCTCCCCACCCCTTCTGTCTTCATCAGAAACCCCATCTCCACTTGCATTTACCCCCAAACACAATTTTCTCAGACTCTTGAATCCCTTTTTTTTTTGGAAATTGAGTTGGGTTTTAAGGACCCTTAAACCTTTATATAAATAAAACAAAAATAAAAGCAAATACTGAAACAAACTCTCACAAGAGAGGATTCACCAAAACAAGCCTAGACTATAAACAAACTCAGCCTTTGTACCTTTTGTTTGCTTTCTTAGTTCTATTGGATTTTCGGGGACAATGGCTAAAATCTTTGGTGTGGGTAGAGAACGTCTTTGCAGCCGGTTCTGTAAACACATCATCATCACTGGAGAGGCCTGGCTCATGATCTTCTTCATTGCATGTGCAGTTCTTATTCTCTTCCCATACACCTTTTAACCAAATGTAGTCTGCCTTCACTGAATATTTGCCACGACTTGCAAGAGCTTCTTGCATTGTAGAAGGAACTTTGTTTCCCTTTTCGTATTCATTTATCATCGTTAACGCATATTTAATCTCAGGAAGAGTAAGGATACCTTTCGCTTTATTCAGTTCTGCTTCGGTGAGTTGTATCACACTGCGGTGCCCAAATTTCTCATCATCATTGACTTCCTGGGAGCTGTTGTCTTTTTTTGCACCTGAAATATTGGTTGTCGGCATGTTGTTGACTTCTCTTACTTTATCATCCTCGATTGAGTTAGGCACAATTTCATTTGGGTACTTACTTCCATGTTCTTCCACCAATTCGATGTCATTCTTTTCTATTGCTTGGTCTTCTACAACTGCTGCCAACAATTCCTCTAGACTCAATGCATTGCAACCCACATTGGATCAGTTCCTTGCTTATTTCCAGCCAAACTCACAATACCCAACTCATGCCTCTAACATCTATGCATCCACAACTTGGTACCCAACTATTACAACGCCCTCTCAAGTTCGACAACATATTGGTCTGCCTCGATTTCAGCTGGAACTTGTAGAGGGTGAGCCAGCTCATCCCAATGATCTTGCTGCTCCTTCTGCTTTGATGGTGGCTGACTAGAGTCATTAGAGGCTTCAGTTTCTACTTCAGGTGTGGCTGGGAGTACATTAACAATAGCGTCCAATTCCAAAGACTATGGCTCTCCAAGAACTCAGATACTAAGCTCCCCAACTGATAAGGAACCACATGTTTCATCTGGTAGTAGTACATGCACAAAACCCACTTTGTCTATGCTTCAACTGGACCCCCATTTTCTATCGATTTCTTCTGGTCGAAAGCCAAAAGGTGTGACAAAAGCAGCACATTACCCCATCATCAGTAAGGAAACTTATTTGCACATGGAAAAGCGCAAACTTGATATCAAGGATTCTGATTTGCTGAAAGACTACTCTCCCAGGCTGACAACTTCTGAATCAACAATAGGTACTGTGAATCCTGGGAGAAAAAATTGGCTTGGAGTGAGCAAATTCATAATCTTAGGGGGATTGTCCCTACTACTGACAGAGAATTTTGGGACAAGAAGCACACTAAAACACATCTAAAATTGGCCACAACTACAGTTTCTCTCATTGGGTTAGCAGAAACTTCATAACCAACTTTAATGCCACCATTCAGTCCTTGGAGGTACCAACGACCGTCGCAGAAGGGTCGCTCGAGTACACATGATACTTTCCTGGAACACTACGGGGATTGGGTCTTCCCATGTTTCTAAAATCTAAAGACCTTATCCATTCAGTCCAACCTCGATATCCTTTTCTTGTTAGAAACCAAAGTCCCCTCTGAAAAAATGGATTGTATATGCCAAAGACTCGGATTTAAACACGGCGTCTTAGTAGCAGCGATGAGTCAATATGGAGGTATTGCTCTCTTCTAAAAAGAAGGTATTTATCTTACAATCCTTTCATCCTGTAAATATTATTTCAATTATATTATTCATGATTACTTTGCTTTATCTTCATGGTCATATATTTTTATTTATGGTGAACCCAACCCATCTTTTAGGATGCATTTTTGGTATGATATGACTAAACCTTACGACTACCAAAAACTCCCTGGAATCATTAATGGGGACCTTAATGTCATTCTCAGCCTAAGGGAAAAACATGGGGGTAATAGGCATATTATCTCTTCCCTTAGCCACCTTTGCACTTTCATAGAAAACCATAACATTCTTGATTTCACTCTCAATAGCTTTCAATTCACTTGGAACACTAAACGTAAAAACAAAAATGGGATTAAGGCAAAGCTTAATCGCATCTTGGTGACTACTGACTGGATGCACCGATTTCCTTCTACTACGGCCCGTACTATCCATACCTCTACCTCGGATCATAGAGCACTCTCCCTGCAGTTGGTTTTCAACAACACTCAAGATCCCAAACATTTTAAATTCTTTCACATGTGGACTAGAGGCCCCCAGTGTCGAAAGCTGGTTGATTCCTCCTGGGCTCCGCGGTGTCATTCCAGACCTAATCACAATTTCCACATCAAAACCAAAAAGTTGAGCTATTGTCTGTCTCGATGGAACAAAAATGATTTCAAAAATATTCAACTGTGTATCCTAGATAATCAAAAGGCTCTGATGATCTTCAAAATGACCAGCCCTCCGAGGAGAATGCCTTGGCAATCTTGACGTTGGAAGACAAACTCTCGGAACTCTTAGTCGGAGAGGATTTTTTCTGGAAAAACAAGTATGGTCGCTCATGGCTCAGCGATGGAGATAATAACACAAAATTCGTTCATCTCTCTACGCTGTTGCGTCGGAAAAGAAACCTCAGTATCCGCCTAAAAGATGAGACAAATGTCTGGCAATCCAACTATGACACTGTGGGAAACATTCTGAACAACTATTTTGAAAATATCTTCCAATCTTTGGTCCATCCCCAACCATGAGATATTATCTCTTTTCACCCGATCATTTTTATGGCTAACAATGACGCTTTTCTCTCCATACCAATAACTCTGAGATTCAAAAAATAGTCTTTAACATGGGCAGTCACAAAGCCCCTGGTCCTGACGGCTTTCACGCTTATATTTTCAGTATTGTTGAGATATCGTGAAATTTGACGTTTGCAAGGTAGTTAAACATTTTTTTACTACCCGTCAGATGGATCCTAAGCTCAATGAGACCTTCATAGTGCTTATTCCAAAGGTTGGGAACCTGGTCACTCCAAATAAATTCTGTCCCATAGGAATTTGTAATGTTATCTCGAAAGTCATGGCAAACCGTGTGAAACCTTTGTTAGATAATATTATCTCTCATAACCAAGGAACTTTCCTTCAAGGTCGGTCTATTACGGATCATGTAAGTCTTGCATATGAGACTTTCTTTCAAATGAAGCATTTTCGAAAAAAAAAAAAAAAAAAAAAGTTGGATGGTCATTAAAGTTGATATGGCCAAAGACTATGATAGAGTGGAATGGTTTTTTTTTTTGCTACAAATTCTTAAGGAACTGGGTTTTGCTAAGGGGTGGATACAGCTAATTGAGCAGTGCATCTCCACCACATCCCTTCATGTCGTTCTTAACAGCACACCCCTTCCTCCCATCAAACCCTCTCGGGGAATTTGACAAGGGGATCCCCTATCTCCATATCTCTTCATTCCGGTTGCCGAAGCTTTGTCAAGTCTCATCGCCAGAACAGAAGCTGACGGGATCATCAAGGGCATCAAGATCAAACGACATTCCCCGTCTATCAGTCATCTGTTCTATGCAGACGGTCTCATGTTTTTTCGTCGAGCCTCCTTAGTTGAAGCCCAATTGGTTAAAAATATCTTTCACCAATATTGTCTTGCGTGGGGTCAAGGGGTTAATTTTGACAAATCCTCGGTGTATTATAGTTCAAATGTCCACCCGAAACATTCTTAAATTATTAACATGATCCCAGGTTCCAAATTTTATAAACCTATGGACAACTACCTTGGCTCTCCACTGCTTTTGTCAAATAAAAAATGCAGGGATTTTCAATTCCTTATTTAGAAAATCAATGCCAAACTTTAAACTAGAAATCCAAAGTGTTTTCTCAAGCTGGCAGGACGATTATTATCAAAGTTGTCCTTAACTCGATTCCAGTTTACAACATGCAAACATTCCTTCTTCCCAGCTATATTTCTACCAAAATTGATACACTCACTCGCAACTTCGGTGGAATGGGACGGTAGACAACAAAGCAAACACATGTGTACCTAGGATCGCATTACTCAGCCTCGCCACCTAGGAGGTCTTAAAATTCCTTCAATTAAGAATAAAAATCTTGCCTTAATGGCAAAAGGCATGTGACAAGCCATCACTTCCCCTTATAATACTCGTGTTCTCCATCATAAAGCGTTTTATTTTAACATGAAAAAGCCTATTCCGAAATTACAAAGCTCCTTCCTTGGAGAGGCAATCTCACAGCGCTAGCAAGAATGAAACGTCATTTAAAATGGCACGTGTTGTCGGGGGACAATATTGACCTATAGAAGGATTGTTGGTCTAAGCCAGGATTGCTGCTGGCCGATTATATTCACAACCCCCTATTCCAAATCTGCCCACCAGGATTTTGAATTTGTAGACTACCCTCATTGGTCAGCACCCACAATGGAATGTTGATTTTATCAACTCCCTTTTCCCAAACCTAGTGGCTAAAGACATTAAGGACATTCTGATCAGATCCTCAGATTGTCCTGAGAAACTCATTTGGCTTCTTGATAAACAATATTTTTTCACTATCAAAAGCGCTACCAAGGCTTTCACAAAAGAGTAATCTGACTGCTCCACTTCTATCCCTTCCACCCTCATCATTGATGCAAAAATGCTCAAAGAGTTGTGGAGAATCAAAGCGCCTCCTTGTGCCTAGTTTTTATTCTGGAAACTCAGTCAAAATATCTTTCCCATAATGACCAATCTGGCTTGGCTTCACACTCTTTTAGAGGATCGTTGTGTTTTCTGCCACAGCCACATAGAGGACGCTACCCATCTTTTCTTTCTCTGCCTTGTCATTCACCAACTCTAGCTAGTTTCTCTTATTCCGATTTACTAGCTCAATGATAACTTTGGGGTGCACAACATTTCTCTCTTTCTCAAGTTCATGTGGGATACTGCAAAAACCCACTCAGAGGTCAAAGAGGAAATGTTCTATCAATTTACAGTTTTTATCCAGACCATTTGGCAAACCCATAACAACTGTGTTTTCCACAAAACTAAATTCAATTTTCAGAAGTTCATGTCTTCTTTCCACCGCACCTGGACTGCCTAGAGACAATAAAGGTTATCTACGAACCCCAATCCCAGGGGTTCGCTTGGGTGCCCATACCACTATGGACACTAACATACCGATCTCCATTCACCATATTCTTAAAACAGTTGTCATTGACACTCAGTAAATTTTTTCATCTCCTATTATTTCTCACACTGAGATAGCTACAACTTGGACAACAATAATACAGGCTAAAATTTAGTCAGCAAGAAGTCACAAAATGAACTTCAAATCCTTACAGTTTAAACCGATTCCTCGTACCCTGGATCCGGAAATGATAAAAGTCACTTATGATGCAAGTTACTTTGCCTCATCACAAAAGGGAGCAGTCGGTGTTTTTGCAGTCAAACTGCTCGGAGAAGTGCTCGTGCGGGTTGCGTGCCCTATCTCAGGGAAGGTGATGAATGGTACAATGGCAGAATGCCATGCAGCTGAGGTGGCTCTTCTTCTCATCCAAGCGAGGCAGAGGAGAACATGATTTTTGTTAGGAGACTCAAGGATGCTACACTCTATTTTGCAGGATGACCATCGGCACCCTAGAGCATCCATTGACTGGGTATGGACATCTCATTAGCAGCATACGGTGACTGCTTACTCTCCACAACTTTTGGTTTTGTAGTTTTATTCGTAGAGACCTCAATTATGAGGCTCATAACCTCACTACAACAGCAGGCCAGCAACACTGTAACCATTATTATTAGGGTAATTTGCAGTATGCCCCTATAATAAATAGTTAATACAAGGTCACCTCCATAACTAATTCGGATTGCATCCCCCCCTTCGATGACTAGCAGTCAACGTGCCTTGACCGTGTATTTTCAAATTAAATGACCAAAATGCCCTTGATAAATCACATGCTAAGATTTAATGTTTCGTAGCTCGAGATAAATCCTAATGCCCAACTAAAATTGTAATCGTATCTCAAGGAAAATCCAATAGTTGATTTTAAAACTTTGCATCTATAACAACTCATCTCGAGAAAAATCTAATGGTCCATATTTAATCGTGTGCACTTCTCAAGGTAAATCTAACGGTCCAAATTTAATCATCCACGCATCTCGAGAAAATCTAATGAGTGAAAAACTTCCTCTTCATCTCCTTCTTCCTCATCTATTTCACAACCCCGTCATCATCGACACATAGGAGGAAGAAGGGGAAGTGGAGGACGAGGGGTTGCGAAACAGATGAGGAATGAGGAAGGTTGGCGGTGGGGCTGCGAAACAGAGGAGGAAGAAGTGGAAGAAGAGGAAGACATGGAAGTTTTTTTCAGCAATTAGATTATCCTCGAGATGCATGTACGATTAAATTTATACCGCAAGATTCCCTCAAGATGCATGCACAAACAAATTTAGCACGCCAGATTTCCCTCAAGATGTGTGCACAAATAATTTTGAACTGTTAGATTTACTCGGGATGTGTGTAGACTAAAATTGAAGAGTTAGATTTACCTCGTGATGCATGCATGATTAAATTTGGACCGTTAGATTTTTCTCGAGATACAATTACGATTTCATTTGGGCATTAGGATTTCCTCGAGATGAGATATTCGAGATACGAAAGATTCAATCTCAGCCTTTGATTTTCAGGGTATTTTAATAATCTGCTTTAAAAAACAGACGGTCAAGGCGCGTTGAAAATGCAATATAAATTAATTATGGGGATGACCCTGTATTAGCTATTTATTATATGGGAGTGACCCTTATTATAAATATATATGCTTTATATTTTTAACAAAAAACCAAAAACCATTAATGAAAGAGTTGTTACATTACATCAACTTGCTACCCTTGGCTAATGGTGTTATGGCCTAGTGGTTAGGGCTGTGTGGGTTAATCCCCCATGTCCTGGCTTCGATTCCACCTGCGGCATGGTTACTTTCTAATGATTGTTGACCTATAGGTCGTCCAGTTGATAGGTTATGAAATTCTTAAAAACTCAGCTCGTCTTCCAAAAAAAAAAAATTTGCTACCCTTGCACGCGACTTTACATAACCTAGGATATAGATAGTACTAACTTCATTGGGTAATGAACACCTTCCACATTATATAATCCCATATCTATAAAATGCACTTACCTAGATCAACATAAGGGATAAAATGATGGTTCTACAAATGAGGATTATTTACTAACTATTTTTTTTTATGCAAGTTTTAATGTGTTTGTACAGAAACTGAGACTTTTGGAACAGCGGCTTAGGAAGGGAGAAAAGCCTGACGTGTTAGAGATCAAAGTTAAAGCAACTTTGATGTAGAACCCCCCCCCCCCCCCCCCCCCCCCCCCAACTTTTTTTTTTTTTCCCGAGATGAAGTTTTTATTGTTGATTTTTAGGAATACTCTCCAACTATTTACTGACTATTTTTCTCTGATGCAAGTTTTAATGTTTGTATAGAAACTGAGACTTTTGGAGCAGCAGCTTAGGAAGGGTGAAAAGCCTGGCGTGTTAGAGATCGAAGTTAAAGCAACTTTGATGCAGAACTTCTAGGTGCAGTAAAAGCATTGTGTTGGACACTAGATAATGAGGGATGGCAATAAATTTCTTTGGGTATGGATACTTTAGATGTTGTGAAAACACTACAAAGGCGCTATTTGGCAGCAACTATTTTTTTAAGACCAGTTGATTTTTAGGAATACTCTCCATGTCACCAGGTTTTAAAATCAATAATAAAAACTTCATCTCGGGAAAAAAAGGGGGGGGGGGGGGGGGGGGGTGGGGATGCGTAAAAAAAAACGATTTTTAAAGAAGATGAGTTTAAAAAGAATAAAATGCCACATGAAAATAATAAACCAAAATTAACGGAAAAAAGGTGATGACACTAATCATATTCATGAATTTGGAAGATAGAAAATATGTCACTCCGTAAAGTAACTTGATTTAAAGTAAATACTAGAAACATAATTCGAACTATATTATTGGGAAGTAAAACAACTTTGTAAAACCATTCCACCAAGGCAGCAAGTTTTAATATGTTCTCATCATAGAGTCAAATTCTTCATCGTCATCTTCCACCAAATTAGTAGCAGGAGCAGTACCTTCATCAACACTATCATCTTCATCAATAAAATGTGATATTCGAGTTTTATTCTTTTGAAACGTGATATATTAAATCACTCAGGTTCTAAAATGTTTTAGAACATTCAAATGAGAGGACCTTATTTAAACGCGATATTTTTGTATTAAACTTGAACTTGGAAATAATGACAATCCCATTAGAGAAGGTTAAGTTTATATGTCCCTAGAGATGTTAATGAATTAGCCCATGCATTGGCAGCTAGTTAAAAAACACGGTTGATGTATTGATTGGTTCTCCTTATTTTGAATACAATTGTTAGATTTTTTTAAGACGAAAAAAAAGAAGAGAGAGAGAGAAAGCGTAAGGGATAAAACCTTTCAGGTTGAGGACAAATTATCAAATTTTGGCAAAGGATAAATGAGGAGTACGACTTGAGAATTAAGAAAAGTTACAGAGTTTATAGATTGCCTAATACAAGTGGTAAAGGCAGAGATACTCTCCTTTCTTTGTCCATGAGGCCGCCCTATTCTTTTTTCCTAGTTGGCTACCTCACCAGCATCTCATTACCTAATTGACAAAAATGAATTCTAACTTTTTGTACTTAATCAGAGCTTCTTAGATACAAAAGCAACAAAAATCCCCACCAAATGAAACTCCAACTTCCCTGCCTATCTGATGAAGAAGTCTCACGCCTGAAACATTCAAGGAAAACAGTCATGTTAATCAATGGTCCTAATCGAAGTAAAACAAAATCAGTAATATATTCAATTTTTGTAGAGGGTGGGGAATGAAAAACATACTCGGAAGCCGCATAACTACAAACTTTGTAACCTGTAACGCAACAAATTGAAATAATAACAGGGATATGATAATGAATGAACGAGAAGTCTTAAAATAAATTAGATACGTACTTGGATCAATTTTAGTTACTGTAGCAGTTCCTCCAAAGTAGCAAGCAATATCTGAGTTTCCATTTTGTTGGTAGTAAGTGTTGAAGGCAAATGATGCATGAGCCTGCAGAGTGTTGGGTTCAAAACAATCTCCACCTGATTGAATTGCGCTGCAATCAGTATTCCCTGGACCACATGCCCAATCCAAGGCCTTTTGGAGGTCTAACTGCGACACACCGGGCCTGGCCACACACCATGTCGTGCCATCAAGGAATGTCGTATTCCCTTCTGGAGGAGAATACGTCGTAATTGGAATTGTGGCTTCTGCTTTTTCTTGTATTCCAGCTTCTGCTGCCAAAACTGTAAATTTGTATTTTACAAGATTAAAAACTAAACAATAAAAACACATTCAAATATTCAACAATCCTAACTTCATTTCAAATTTTTTAATTGGAGGTAATTAAATAGAATTTTATTATACAATTGAATTATGATATAAATTCATCTTGATTTATGAATTTACACATACCTCTTCTTTGGGTTTGGGTTTAAGATATCCCAATGAGCTTCTACGGAACTTGGTCCGAGAGCACTGATCCGCGCGTGAACGGACCAACTCTGCCCTTCGTATAATTGAATTATATGGTTTGGCTTTTTACTACCCCTAACTACCAATTCAATTCTTAGTACAAGTGCTATATATTTTTACCTCCACTTTCCGTTTAGGCATTTTATGATACAACTGATTACTAATTCTAGTTCGACCAAGTTTCTGATAACTAGTCACAGCTATAGTACGAGGATCTCTGAACAAAATATTAATCTTCAATGTAACTCATTTAAAGAAATGTATTGACACAGTGGGATTCACAACTGGGATTGAAGATAGAAATTGCGATTCTTGATCAATATATTTAACCGCAATTAAGAGTTGCCTATGTAACTCATTTGCTACTGTGATTGTGATCAGTTGATGTAATATCAAGATCAAGGATGTGTAGATACATAAACATTAGATTAGGAGAAAGAAAATGCATGAAACAACTTTAGTAGTTAGCATAATATGAAAGAAAAATTGAGAGTGAAAATACCTGCAAGGTAGCAGTGTTGAATGATTGTCAACACAAGCAGGCCTGCAAGCTCCCTCTGCTTTCTCATTGTTGATGAATGAATGAGCACCTATCCCACTCTCACTCTCACTCTCTTTATTTAATCTCTCTCACTCTCTAAAGGGAAAGGAAACTTGCAATGGAGGTCTTCTTTGCAGTCTTGTCTCTCTGTGTAATGATTTGAAAACGGGACATATGACATAAATGAAAATTATTGAATGAAGTGGCTTTGTATCTGCAAAGAATCAGTAGGGAGGAAGGGGAGCTTTGTATACCTGACAGACAGATCCTACCAATAGATTTATGGAGTGTTTTCAGATTGTCGTACGTACAAGTCTCAGTAGGAAAGCCTTTCCCTCCCTTCGCTTTCAACTATGTCAAACGTGGACTTTTTTCCTTCCAGCAGAGTCTAGTCCCTTGACTATGGCCAAACTTTCACAAACACATTATGCTAGCAAATAATGACTACTTTTCCCCTTGTTTAATCAGACCCAACAAAACATTCGATCAAACTCTACGGCAATCAAACGGACCCGGGGTGGCTCCTGTGCACACAAAGCACAGGAGGACGTCCTGTGCAGGAAGCACAGCCGTCGGATCTACTCCGACTGTTCAGATCGAAGGATTTAAAAAACTGAATTTAAAAAAAAAAAAAAAAAAATTTTTAAATCCGTCGATCTGAACCGTCGGATTAGATCCGACGGCTGTGCTTCCTGCACAGGACGTCCTCCTGTGCTTTGTGCGCAGGAGCCACCCCGAATCCCAATCAAACCATTGTGAATATAAACGTAGATAGTGCATCTAGAGAGGGCTTGGCAGCTGGAGGGGTTATTAGAACTAAGTAGGGCGGGCAGTCGCTGACCTAGGATTTCAATCAAGGAGGGCGAAATGGTAAGGGATCAAGGATTGTAATTTAATGAAATATATCTTTTTTTGAGGTCTCAAAATTTAAAGTGTCAAAAAAGAAAAATACATTATTTCGATGTGCTATTTTTTTTTTTTTTAAATGTTTCATGTTTTCTTTGTAAATTTTGACATTTTCTTGTAAAACCAAAAAACAATTATGAAACAAATTACATTTTTTTCGATCAAAATATTTTGTCATTTTTCATATATTCTCGTGTAAGATCCAGAAAATTATGAAGCAAATTACATTTATAGAGATTCTTAAGTATTTAGGTTTTATTGTATGTATTTATTAGGTAATTTACTTGTATCATATTTGTCCATATATTTATATATGTTTGACATACACTCAAATTTTATTTATTATTTTAATTTTATTTATTTTTTTATATTACAAAATATTTCTTAAAATCAGGAGACTGAAATTAGTTAGAAAAATGAAATCAAAATCCTTGCTCGGGCAAATAATTTGACGACAATTTTCTAGTAATATCTTCAGTAAAAACTGAAATCAAAAATATAATTTTAATTGTATTTTTCATGAACTTAATCTAGTACTGGGCATTTATCTGTATAACCATATAAAACACATTTTATAAATCAAAGTGAATCCGGTATAACATTTTAAGCCCTGATCAAGTCGTCAATAATTTAACAAACACAAATAAACCTAATAATTAAAATACATAACAAAAGTTGCAAAATAATTATGTAAGTTTAATCTGAAAAATTTTGAAATGTGCTAATATAATAAGATCCTAATTAATTATTGGAGTGGGGTGGGTACTACAACTCTTTGTTAGTATGTCACTGTGAAAAAGTAGAAGCTTTCTAAATCTCAAGGTGCAAACAGACTTGTTTGGAAATGGTTTTATAAGGAGTATAAGATTTCTTGGTTTCTAGCCCCCTGGTAGAGAAAAATTGGTGAGATACGTGAAACGATGAATGCTAAAGTAACACATGTTTACAAAGATGTTAACTCGTAGGCGGACAAGTTCGATGCTATAGGTCTTCGTTTTGCATAAGTTCAAAAATAATATGGAGCCACCAATTGATATTCAAGATTTGATTTGCTTGGAAAAATGGGTACTTCGTAGGTACGTCTCAAGAAGTAGAACTTTTTGTGTTCTTTTTTCTGCTTAATCCCCCTCCCTATTGGAGTGTTTCTGTAAAAAAAACAAATTCATAACAAAAATTTTAAATCTAATAGTCACGTAACAAAGTCCTAAAGTATAATTAGGCCAAACAATTTCTAAACTCTAAATAAATATATAGTCAACAACCAAGGAAGATGTCTATAAAGTATAGTTCCTCAATCAAGGTCTTGTTATTTCTCATCAACCATTTTGCAAGGAAAAAGATGATGAGTTGATGAAATGGAAGCGAAAGAATCTTTCTGAAAAAATGGAATATAGAGTTCAATTCCTCGGACCTGCTATTGAGAACATCCAATTGGAGATTGCGCACTTTCGAAGTGTTAATGATGATGAAATTCCCTACCCGGTTCATTCAATGGATCAAATAATGTGTCACCACTCCAAAGTTCTCAATAAATATGAAAGGTATCCCGCGAGGTTTTATCAAAGCTTCTAGAGGAATACGATTAGGCTTCCCAATGTCCCCGTACCTATTGGTATTGGTCAGGGAAGTGCTTACACTCTTACTCCAAAGGAAGGCACATACAAACTGCATTACAGGTGCACTAATCCGCATATAACACATCTATAGGCTCAGCCAAAACTCTCTATGATGTTCTCCAAGACTTCAAAGCTTGTACTGGACTAGAGGTTAATTGCAACAAAAGTTGGTTGTGTTTATGCAGGTGTTCCCTCGCAAGATATTCTTCTACTAAATAACCTACTGAAATTTAGTGTTGGGAAGCTCCCGATGAAGAAACTAGACCTGCCATTGATATCTCCGTACCCATCCCATCAACAGTGCATCCCAATCATTGAGAAGATCAGGAAAATAATTAATTCCTGGAAGAACATATATTCCTAACTTACGTAGGACGAGTCATGCTCATCAAATTGATACTTTGCAGCATGCAAGTGCATTGGACATCTTGTTTTAGGTTGCCTAAACAAACTATCAAAACTATCAATGATATCCTTAGAAGCTTCCTTTGGTCTGGGGAAGACATACCTAGTAAGAAGGCGATGGTAAGTTGGAAGACTATCTGTCATCCTTATCAAGAAGGGGGGTTATGAGTACGAGATATCACAGTAAGCAACTAAGCAGCTTGAATGCGGCATATATGGTACATAATGTCGAACATGGCACATTGTGGGTAAGATGGGTGCAAGAATGGTGGGCAGAATGTGATTCGTGTGAACAATATTTCATAAGCACTAGTCCCAACACTTTGTTAAAGAAGGTTGCACTTAACACAACGGTTTACCACCTGTGGGCTGAGCATAACAGAAGACTACATGGTAACAAAACAATGTTTAGGATACAATTAGTTGCAAGGATCTTTGAAGAAGTTAGAGTGAAGATGGTAGGGCTTGATCTTAAAGTGGAAGACACTGCAGCCAACAGAAGTACATTCAAGCAGATGGCATCTCAATATATATGCATCATTTAACGGAGAGAACTCAGTTTCAAGGCTAAAATGCTGGAAGATTACCTGGTTGTTCACCAATACAGAGAGAAACAAAGTTGCGGACCACCTAGTCAGATTATATTCAAGTGTTAATTTCGTTGTAATCATTTCTAGTTCATTCTCCGATGATCTTAAGAAAATTGTGTATGAAGATAAAATAGGAAAAATATATGTAACGATGTAAGCACTTCATTTGATTTTTCTTTTAAAATGTCTGGCGAGCCTATATAATCACTGCTCAATTTCCAAAAACAAAGAAGAAGAAGAACCTACTTAAGCAAATAAGGAGTGATATGCATCATTTAAGGGTTTAGATTACGTGGTAAGTTGGCTTTAAACTCTCGTAAAGAATACAGCTCCAAGCTTAGGCGATAAAGCCAAATCAATTTTCTATTAAAAATAGTGTAAGTCTTCGTGAAACTCTTTTCCAATGTTAAAGAATTTGGGTCACGAGTTTGTGTCTGCGGTTAAATTTTGGGTTCAGTTTAAACATGTTATATTTAATTTTATAATATAAAATAAGTGTTAAGTTCAATTCTTGGTATGGTTTGGTTATGTAGTTGTAGCATTTTTTTGTCGGTTCGATTATTAGTTATTGAATTTTATATTGGTTCACTTTCATTACACGTTTGGTTTGGTTCGATTTGAATTTATGTCGACAAATTTGGTTTGGTTTGTGATTTCAAGGTGCCCTGTAAACACAAAACAAATTTGTTATTGTAAATTACTTGTATTCTCATGCTAGTTTTATTTTCATAATTTGTTTGTATTTGATTACTACTTAGACTCCACCATCTACTCTTAAGCGTACTATTAGCAAATTCACGTGTTATACACATACTATATACAAAATTAAACAAATATTTAAACCTTCTAACATGCGTGCTTTTGTTTGAATTGAAAACTGGAAAATCTGCTTCTATCTTCATAAGAATTTACTCGAACAAGTTCACCATTTCAACACCTAGTATCTATCTTACAATTCAGATATGTGTTTTACTATTTACTTTTGACTGGGACAAAATCAAATCATAAGCATTGGAAATAAAAGATGGTTAGGATTGAAAATTGGGAAATGTATTGAATTTAAGGGCTGAGATTCATTTTGTATGATGACATATTGGTAAATATAAAACATGTAGAAGGGTAAAAATAATGAAATTTTTTTCAAAAAAGTTGGTGAAATGTACATGTGGAGGAGAGAGAAAATATTGTATTTTCCTTTTAGCAAAATGAAAATTATCATAACTATCTACATCGTTGTCGGATTTTGATAAATTTATTATCGTTGAAATGCATTTTTGAAGATCTTTCGAACAAAATCAATGATCAATATAAGGGCCAAAATATTAAAAATATATATTTCATAATTAAAAAAAAGTATAATGTATTAAACGTATTTAATAATTTTAAAAGCAATGAGACGTGTTGATCATACCAGAAAAAATGAGTTGGGCATCTTAACGCACATTTAAACAAAAACCCTAAATTTCATGTTTTGGTGAATTCAAAGATTGGGAGATAACTCATTCTCGGCGTTTAAAATTTTCCCCAAACTGATTCAAATTTGACTGAACAAGCTTACACTTATAATCGGCTTACACTTCAATACTGATTGAAAGTGAAAATGAGGATAGTGACGGAGATGCTCAGTACAAAATAATTAGCAAAAATAAAATTATGTGGAGTGCCAACGGCACGGAGCATACTCTAGTATATATATATATTATCAGTAACTGAGTAGGGTCGATAAAGTTTAGATCATTGTGTAAATTCATTGTACATATGTGCACTGATTTTGTATCACTCATTCAAGATTAATTACATGGTGGGATTGTAGAGCACCAAACTTTTGAAAGGCATTTGCTAATGCCATCACCCTTTCTGCTGAAGGATATCACCATTCAACTTTTTTTTATATGTTGACGGACACCACCATTCTTCTTCTTTTCTTATCCACCTCTACTTCTCTCTACATAGGAGCAACACCACTTTGTCCACCCCACCACCACCTCGCCCCACCACTTCTGACCTCATCGAACCGCCGCCGAATGTCACTCCTAGCTCCCGCCTGTTTTTTCTCTTCTATGTTTTCTTCTAATTCTTCTTCTTCTTCTCTTATCTGTTTTTCTTCTTATTCTTCTTCCCTATTTTTTTGTTCTCATCTATTCTTTCTTTTTTCTTTTCCTATATTTTCTTCTTCTTTATTTTTTTTCTTCCCCTTTTTTTCTTTTTCTTTTTCTTTTTCTTTTTCTTTTTCTTTCTTCTTCACTATTTTTTCTTCTTATTCTCTTCCTCTCTCTTCCTCTTCTTATTCTTCTATGGTTTTTCTCATTTGTCTTCGCGAAGGTTTGTGCTAGTGGAGAACCCTCACATGCAAAGCTTTGTGTGATTGTAAATTCCCTACTCGTAGGAACCTCCCCGAAGGCGAATAAGAAAAAAACAAGAAAATGGCGGAAAAAAAAAGATAGAAGAAAGGAAAAAAAAAAGTGAGAAGAAGAAAACAGAGAAGGTAAAAAGAAGAAAAAACAATAAAAAAGAATAAGAAAAGAAAAAACAGAGAAGAGAATGAGAAGAAGAAGAATAGAAAAAAAAACAGATAAAAGGAGAAAATAAGAAGATTAAAAAAACATAAAAGAGAAGCAGAAGAAAACATAGAATAGAAAAGGAGAAGATGCAAGTGGGGGTTAGAGTGACGTTCCACAGCAACTCGGTGAGGTCGGCAGTGGAGGGGAGAGTCGGTGGGGCCGACGGTAGCGGTGGCGAGGTGGTGGTGATGGTGCTTGATGGATAAGAGAGATGGTATGGTTATTTGTTTATATTGGTGGTATCCTTCAGCAGGTAGTGATGTCCTTCAGAAAGGTGGTTGTGTCCTTAAAAAAGTAAGGCACCAGTGATAACAAATATGTTTTTGAAATTGCCTTAAAAACCACATTCCGTACAAGTGTGGCCAGTTCCTGATCTTGTGTCTTTGATCTACTCGTCTTTCTAAGGGTCGTTTTTCTTCAAATACAATCGTAGTTCGACAAACGGAGTTACCGTTGTATCTTTGAGGAAATTCGCCGGTAACGTAGTGTATTACCCAAGTGGTGGGGGCAAATTAAGCCTTAAGGAAAGCGACTACGTGCTTCGGTGCTCCATCTACATCATCCAACCAGTTGTACGGTTTAACCTCTTCTACAATAAATTTTCAAACAATCTTAAGGCTTAATTAGCTTGAGATGGATCTTTTGGCACTCAAAGAAATGGGGAACGCTATGAAACTAGAAATGTTAGATGGGAACAATTTCAAACGCTGGCAGAAGCGGATGCACTTAGTGTTGGCAACATTGAAGGTAGTGTATGTATTGTCTACACCGAAACCACAAGAATCCGAAGACTCCAACCAGAACACCTTGCAATCTGCCAACAATAGACAGAAATGGGAGAATGATGATTTAATGTGTCGTGGGCACATCCTCAATTCAATGTCTGACAATCTCTTTGATACGTACCAGCATTTGGCAACAGCAAAGGAGATATGGAACCCTCTGGAACAAAAATACATTACTGAGGATGCCGCCAGCAAGAAATTCTTGGTCAGTAAATTTAATTTATATAAAATGGTTGATAGTAGATCTGTTATTGAGCAATCCTATGAAATCTAAAGGATAGTCCAGCATCTAAAGCAAAACAATATGAATATGGATGAGACTATTGTTGTGGCCTCTATAATAGACAAACTCCCTCCTTCTTGGAAAGGTGTTAAACACAACCTTAAGCACAAGAAGGAAGACATTTCCCTCAAAGACTTGCTTAATTATTTGCAAATTGAGGAAGAATATAGGAAACAGGAGGGCGACCAGGGATCCAAGGATGATAAATCCAAGGTTCTCATGGCGGAAGGGTTAGGTCCGTCCCAAAATAAAGGGAATCAGAAACGACCCAACCATCTCACCAAGGATGCCAATCAAAAAAAGAAGATCAAGGGGTCTTGCTATCATTGTGGCAAGCGGGGGCACTATAAGCGTGACTGTTGGGCTCATCAAAAGAGCAAGGAAAGTAGCAACACTCCAAGGACAACTTCGCTGCCATGATCTTCGAGGCTAACATACTTGAGGACTACACTTCTTGGTGGATTGACTTCGGAGCTACAAGACATGTTTGTAACAACAAAAGTCTGTTCAAACAACTTGAACCTGAGAACGATGGGGCTGTTCTCTATATGGGAAACTCAACAAGCATCGCCGTTCAAGGAAAATGAGTTATTGAGCTGGAGTTCACATCCGAAAAGCGCCTAACTCTGAACAATGTACTCTATGTACCTGAAGTACGTAGGAACCTTGTATCTGGTAGCCTGCTAAATAAGCATGGCTTTAAGCTTGTATTTGAGGAGGACAGCTTTGTTCTGTCGAAGGGTGGAGTGTTTGTTGAAAAATGTCACATGTACGATGGGTTATTTAAATTGAATATCAATAAAGCTACTATTTCTACTTATATCGTTGAGTCTTCTGATTTATGGCATAATCGGTTAGGTCACATAAATTTTGTGAAATTACATAATATGTCAAAATCAAATTTGATTCCTCAAATAGATACAAATGATAAGAAATATTCAACTTGCATTCTTAACAAGATAACTAATAAACCCTTTCCACCGGTTGATAAAAATTATGAACTTTTAGAATTGATACATACTGATTTGTGTGATTTGCATGCAACCCCTACTATAGGAAATAAAAAGTATTTTGCTACTTTTATAGATGATGCATCTAGATATTGTTATGTTTATCTTTTGAGTAATAAAGATGAAGTTATGGATAAATTTAACATCTATAAAAGTAAAGTTGAAAACCAATGTGGGACCAAGATTAAATGTCTGAGGTCTGATAGGGGCGGTGAGTTTTATAGCCCATCATTTTTTGAGATTCATGGAATTATTCATGAGGTCACTGCTCCCTATACACCACAACAAAATGGTGTAGCCGAGAGGAAGAATATGATATTAATGGAAATGGTTAATTCCATGATGTCAATCTTGGGTTCATCAAATGGATATTGGGGTGAAAAGCTTTATTAACAGCTTGTCACATACTTAATGGCTTAGGTCTCTTTTACAAGAGCTGTCGTTGTGGCTTAAGCCTATGTTTCCAGTATCTATACATTGTGATAGCCAGGCAGCTTTGGCTAGGGCGTATAGTATTGTTTACAACGGAAAGTCGAGTCATATTGGCTTGCGGCACAGTGGTGTTCGACAATTAATACACGACGGTGTGATCACTGTGGACTTTGTTAGATCATGCCAGAATTTGGCAGATCCACTAACAAAGGGTCTCTCACGAGAGTTAGTCCTAAAGACTTCAGTAGGGATGGGTTTAAAGTCAATGACTAAGATTCGTCAGTGATGGAACCTCAACTCAAATTTTGGATTCAATGAGCGATAGTACATCATATGTATGAAGGAAACACCGGTCAATCATCTCAGGTTCGAGGTGTTTGGTACCCGTAAAAGAAAATGGAGGCTGAGCTTAGACTCTTAATGGATTAGGGACTACATGTCAAGTATCTACTACGGGGGTACTTTTTGATTCACCTATATGAATGCTGGAAGTGCAGGCGCTTCTAAGGGTTTAGAGACTTGACCCCACACATTCAGGAAAAGGATACGGACACAGGGCCATAATAGTGTCAGGTTGTAGAGGAGGGATTGGCAGATTTGAAGAAGTTTGTGTAGGATGAATCCGGTTAGCGATCTGAGTGGTTAGTTCAAGGCAAAGTCCCACTAGCTTTCTCTAGCTAACTTTGATTTGTTTATGCTAAGCAAAGATTCAAATCCAAAAGATATCTTTGTTTATGAGAATGACTTCCAAGGATGCAGAGATACCAGATTTTCAAAATTTCCATCTCCATTTTCAAAAAATTTTAAATGGTGGGGAATGTTAAATGTTTTGTTTTCATTTCATTTGAAAATAGGTGGGGGATTGTTAGAATTATTTTCAAATAAAATGGTGAAGGTTTGGTGAGGATTGAATATGAGAATTATTTTCAACTAGGAACCACTTGGTTTATATACATGGACTTGAGTATGGGCTTTTATACACTAAAAGGAAATGGAATGGGCTAGGTGGGTGATGGTGCACCGTCACACGCGCGCGCGCATGGCGCAATGTGGCGCTTTGATGGCACACTTTGCACGTCGCTGAGACGCTTTGATGACGCATCCAGTTTTAGCCACGTGTCAGATGCAGGTTTGTTAGGTTGCACACGGATGCACCGGATGGGATCCAACGGTTAGATCCACGTGGATCTAATGTTACATACGGATGCATGGGATCAGAGACGATTCAACAGATGCATCTCCACACAGGGTGTAATCTGGGACGTCCATCTGATCGGTTAGGATCTAACGGTCTGTAATCAACCAGGAGAGGTGCGATCTGGATCGTCCATCTGATCCAACGATCAGGATCCAACAAGGAAGGGTTGTGACCCATGGTTGGATGGTCACCTCGGGCCTATATAAAGCCCACTAATTTGGGTCATTATTAATAATAAAAAAATAAACTCAATTTCAAGCAATTATATTTCAGAGAATTCAAGTCAAGTCCATATTCTTCAAGGGTTGTGCAAGTGTTCCAGGAATTCTCTTCCATCCTTCTTACTGGTATTCAGGGATTACCACATTCCGTACAAGTGTGGCCAGTTCCTGATCTTGTGTCTTTGAACTGCTCATCTTTCTAAGGGTCGTTCTTCGTCAAATACAGCCGCAGTTCGACAAACGGAGTTACCGTTGTATCTTGGAGGAAATTCGCCGGTAACCCAGTGTATTACCCAAGTGGTGGGGGCGAATTAAGCCTTAAGAAAAGCGACTAAGTGCCTCGGTGCTCCATCTACATCATCCAATCAATTGTACGGTTTAAACTCTTCTACAAGTAAATTTTCCAACATATTCAAGGTTGAATTTTTTTTTAATGGAAACAAAAAGGCCTTGGCAGCAACCGAGGCGATCTTTCTCTCGCTTTACTACTTTGACATCATCCATGTAGTCCATCTGGATTAATGCTACCTCATCCTGCAATATCAATGTTTGAAAAGGTGGTATCAACCTGAATAAGAATCCAATGTTAATGCTTTTATATGATTTCATCACGCATTTTGCAAGCGCTCAATGAATTCTATCACGCGGTTGTCTCCACTATTGTCAGTGTTCATCCTAGTTACATTGTTGTTGATTGAGGGTCCAAGTCCTCCAAATGATTTTGTACAATAATGTTGGATGTCAAGTTTTGGTGGACTTTAGCATTTCTGGCCTGTCAAATTGTTTCAAGGATAGCTCCTCCTTAGAATGTCACCTCCAAGCGTCAAGTCCTCCACAAATATTTAATGAATTCAATAATGATTTACATGGGTGTTTGGTTCAATTTAATCGAAAGGGGAAACATATATAGATTTGTGAACTAATGGGCAGAGGGAAAACAATGTGATCTATAGCTTCAAGTTCTAGCTCACATAAATGGCATTCTGTATGGATATTAATCCAGTGATTGAAATAGTTTAAAGAACATTTTGTACAGGAGGATATATGCTCTATGGGATCTGGGGAGGGTCCAAAGGATGTGAAAATTGGGCTTGAAGTTGAAAGGATATTGGTTCTGATTTTACTATGCTAGAGTTTGTTGGCTAATTTGCAAGCTAGTACTCATCTTTCATGGATTTTTTACACCAAGGTCCGCCGGTTCACCGTAAATGAAAATGATTTGATTTGAAAATATATTTTCAATACATCTTCAACATGCTTGGTGGTGAATGAAAAAGGTCTTGCATTTTTTTTTCTTGTCTAGTGATGACTTACTATATGCAAAATAGAACTTAATTGCCAATTATTCATCCATATTTTCATATTAAGATCATATGACATGCACATTACAATAAGTTAACTTGTGAGTAAATGTAGGTAAGAAATAAATGTTTTAGCAAATTGATTTAAGGGTCTGTTTGGTTGCACGAAAAATAAACATGAAAATTGAAATAATTTTCATGAATTCGATTATGAGGCCTTCCCTTCATACTTAGATTCCCATGAGTAGTGAAAAAACAGTTTATGAAGAATCAATTTCAGTAAATAGATAACCAAACAACGAAAATCTGCATAAAAAGGGAAATGACCAACTAGACGTACCCTAAGTGTTTTGAGTGGTGAAATCGTTTTGCTAAAAATCCTTGCATATATGATAAATCTTGCACATAAATTTTGCAAAAAAAAGGTTCTCATGTGATCTATAAAGCCCCATAATGAAAATTTCAGCAAATTAATTGCATTTACAGCTTAGCCGGTAGGCTTATTGAGAATGGTATCACAAGTCCTGAGTTCAAACCCTACCGGCGACATTTGGGATGGGAGGGACTATGGGATGATAAAATTGCATATACAGCGAATTTTCAATAAACCAAATAGGATCCAAGGTGTCATTTTTATCCCCTCGTTTCATAGGCAGTACCATGGATTTTCTTTGCAACTCGAATAGGAAAGACATAATAATCTCTGCACTCCACTATTTAGGTTGTCCATGGTATGAGCAGGCATTGGACCTCATCCGCCAACATTTTCATAGACATGATTCCATTAAATGGCCTTACAGCAAGACAGTTTGCAACTTGATTATGGCGAATGTGTGTAATATCAGTCTTCATGAAGCCAAAAAGCGTTGTTGAGTGAGCAGTGGCGGATCTAGGATTTTAGTCCAGAGGAGGCGAAAATGACAAATAATTATTAGTTATCAAGGGTGGAGCCAAAAAAAAATTTCTACCCGAGCTAGAAACTAATAAAAAAAAATACAACTAAAAGTACATTGTATATACCAAATTGAATTCAGTTTAATCCAATTTTAAGCCAAAATAAGGTCACAATATCGATAACTTTAGAAAGGGTAAAAACAAGGATATATAACTAAAACCACAAAATAATTAGGAAACGTATTTAGTTGAAGCTTAAAAAATTTAAAATTTGCGAACATAATAAGATCATAATACAATTTTATAGAAAAAATGGTTTATTGAGCCTTAAAGTTTGTATGAATTGGCTAATGGTTGAATTATATAGTTATTATTTAAGATATTAATTTCAAATATTTTTTTGGAGGTTTTATATCACTTGTAAACAAACAATTCATTTTTTTAAATGTTTGCAATTACATATAAAATTGCGAAAGCAAAAAAGTAGGGACAAGTTCCAAACACAAAAAAAGTAATTGTCAATAGCCATAAAAAAAAATCATACGCTTCAAGAGGACTGAAAATAAGTTTTTATTAATCTAGTCAATTTTTTTAATGTTAACAATTACATATAAAACTGTGAAAGCAAAAAAAAATTGCATTGAAAATTGAAAGAAAAAAAAAAGTGAGCTAGAAGAGTATCAAACCCTGATCGTTTACTAAAAGTGTTAAACTTTCAACCACTACACCAACAAAGACAAATTAAAAAATTGAATAAACAAATATCATATTGGATTATACATTATGTAATTAATTTTTTTTGTAAAGCTAAGTATTTATTATAAATATTTTGAAAGTTGAAGGGGGGCAGCTTCTCCCCCTGGCCCCTTTGTAGATCCGCCCCTGTGAGTGAGCATTATTTGGGTCAAGGTCCTACGGTCTCAAATTATTTATTGGATGGGTGTGAACCATCATTGGAAATGTTGCGAGGTCATGTAAAATGTATTAGAAATCGAGTAACAGGATCAGGGACAGTTCTTGGGATAATACATTGATGCAAATTTTGGATTTAACAAAAAAAAAAAAAAAAACCCAAGCAAAATTTGGTTATGAACCAATGAATTTGTTTTAAAATTTTTTTTTTTTTTTGTCGGTATTTTTTAGCAACGGAGTGATTATTTGGACTTCTTTTTTCTAATATGAATGTACATAGACCACATTTTTCTGAATTCATTTTGGGTCTCAAAAACCTTTAAATAGATGAGCTGATTTAGTGCCTAACATAAGAGCAAGGTCTTTGGTTTCATTGTTAGTAGCAATAGAGAATGGACAAACAATGAAGCCAACAACACAACAACCTTAGCAGTTGCTAATTATGTCAACAATACTTGCTAAACTAGGACTGCAGAATTATCAGTGTTGATATCATCCCCAAAAGTATTGAAACTGTAAGTTTTTCAAAAAAAAAAAAAAAAAAAGGAGCTCCTGGGCAGTGTTGATCTGGGCCATGGATTGCAACGAATCCATAAAAGGGTGGAGTTAATGAGCCGATTTGATAAGCCAAGGTACAAACAATTTGGGCTTTGGGGTAGGCCTAAAGAAAAATTGTGTTGTACAGATGATTATTTAGGCCAGTTGCTCTATTCTCAGTGTACTGCCATGTTGATGGAATCAAATAGCAAGGTGTTTTTCAAGATTATCAACATTCAAATAACTTTTAATGAGTGGTGATTTAGACCAGTGACTAAACATAATAAATAACAAGAACTAGAAATTATCTGAAAACAACAAGAACCTAATTTAGACCATACTTCATCACCAATATGAATCCAAAACACAGAAAGACGTGGATACAGATGGTGAACAAAACATTGGATCCCACTCGAAAGGGTGGAAGAATGAGTACCAACAAATTTGGGTACATAGGTTTAGATGTTGTATGGATAAAGCATCACGTGGTAATGCGTATCCAGTGCTGACATTTCAAATTTTTAAAGTGAACAAATGTTGGTCACAATACAAAATTTTTTTTTGGTTAAATCATAATGAATTATCACAATTATATGGAACTTTTTTTTTTGTTAAAAGCCTTGGGCATTATATTACTAACTAAGAACTATTACAGCCAAGTGATGAGCCTTACGATTAAGATCTCTAGATATATATTTACATTGCCAAAAAGGAAACAAAAGAAGCAGATGTTTAATATTACAAATAAGAGGGCTCCAGACCCAATGCATAGGAGATAGCTATTTAGATTTTCCATCCTGGATGAGGTCAATGAGGGTCTTAGAGTCGCCAAAAATAAGTTCGGTCCTCCAACGTCGAGCTTGGATGAGAAACAAGGCCACTTCAGCCGCGTATCCATCCGCCATCTTGCTATCAGAAACTGTCGCCTATCGAACATGTAACAGAAGCCAGAACATTCCCAGCCAAGTCAGTTGCTGAAACTCCCATGCCCCCCTGTTGGTGGACTCAAAAAAGAAAGCATCAAAAATAATAATTGAATCCCTATCAAGGCAGTGAGGAAGAGGCTGCAGGTGATTCACTTTGAGTTTTAGTTTGTGTGTGCGGGCTGAGTGGATTTGATCCTGGACAAGCCGAGACGGTGAAGACACAGTAGCAGGAAAATAGCCCTCTGAGGCTAGGGCCAGATCACTAGAGGAACGAGATTTAAGCTGTTTGTCAGTAATGGTTGTGTCTAGGATTTGTGGGATCGATGGAAAATGGGATGTGGTTGAGTCAGACCTGGTAACGAACCATTGCTTGTACCAAGGCTCCCAAAGATGATTGCAGTGGGATACAAAGGTTAAAGGGGAGACTTTGGTATTGTTGAAAATAGTTTGGTTGCACAAATACCATATGGACGTCAGAATGGCGGTAAATTGGGAAAGCATCTCATCATATCTAATTGCATTGGCTTTAGCCGAATCCCACATGAATTTGAAAACATCCAAAACAGAGTGTAGTTCGAGGTTAGGGGCTGCCCAATTAATAGGAAGAGGCGAGAGAAGCCAGAATTGGGATATGATAGGGCAAAGGAATAAGAGATGGAGCACATCATCCTTCTGGGCATGACAAAAGGTGTAACTGTCCTCGATGGGGATATGGATCCTAACAAGATTGGCTCTCGTGGAAAACAAGTTTTGGCTAATCTTCCAGAGGAAAAACATAGCACTAGGAGGGGCTTTGATTCTCCAGATGGATCTTAAGAGCTTAGAACTAAAGGTGGGAGGGGCTAGAAGGGAGGTTGAGTTTTCCAACTGACCCATGGTAAAAGCCCGCGTAGCGCTTTTGACAAAAAAAAAACATCGTTTACTTGCCTGCTTGTTTTTGTCCCTAAGAGATCCTTGTTTGGTTGGGTCTTGGGGTGAAAGAGTGACTCTGGTCATGAGATGGTGTTGATTCGGCTGCATAGGGGTTGATTCAGGATGAAAGATTAATGGTATCAGTGCTAGAAAGTTTCCTGAAACATCCATGAGTATTGCGTGGAAGCAAAAATGGGTTTGGATGTGGGAAGTACAATGGGAGGATGGGGAAGGGTTTGATAAAAATTGATATTGGTTTGAAGTGTTAACTAGGTGAAAAGAACATGAATGATCAGTTCTTGTGCTCTGGGTGTATTAGTTGTATGTGCATAGGAGGATTGGGGTTTCATGATGGGAAGAAGGTCTGGTCTGGTCTAGTAGGAATAAAATGAGAAGACGGACATTGCATTATGCCCGAAACCTGCATCACAAACACAAAGAAACATAAAAACCAATTACAGAAACAAGGAATGAGAAGCATTGCGGAAAGAGGAAGATGAGAGGAGATAAAAGGAAGGAAAACCAGGAGATAAATGGTTCAAGAGAGAAAAGATTAGGATAGGAATAAATGGAGTAATAGATAGATGAAGATAGTTGAGAGGAGAAGCGAAAAGATGGATTGAAAGCTGAAAAGGAGATAGACCGATAGATTTCGGTTCGAGTTTGGAATAAATTGAAACTCAGATAACCGGAGATAACTCTAAACGAAAAACTCGTATCGAAAAACTTTCATAAAACCTCCGCTCTTAAGCTTGTAAGATCAACCCCTAATATACACTACTCAAATTGTCACAAGAAAGTTTCAGATCGCTATTTTTGTTTTTGGATGGGAAAAACATGATACAATTATATGGAACTTATTTTCAGAAAAAGAGGTCGGTATGGTGATGTATGATTGATCAGTAACTTTTGTTTTTCAACCAGACTATAATTATTATGTGTGAAAAGAAAGTGGAATACTAAATACATATTGATTTTGAGGAGACAAGCAAAAGAACAATGCACCACAATGAAAGACTTTTTGTCTACGTTGTTTTGGACCATATAAGCACAATGTTTTGGAGACTCTGAATTTGATGAAGATCCATGTCCTCTTGTTTTTTCATAAAATTGTGGAAATTGCTTTGTTTGGGCAGGAGGCATAAGCAAATAACAATTTACCAAAATACATGGTCATCTTTTACCACAAGATAGATTTTTTTTTTTTTTTTTTTTAACTTTTTCGTGAAATTTTCTTTTGAACCAAACACCATTTAGCCCCACTAAAAAAACAAATACTTTTATTCTCAAATTAAAAGTGTTCATCATCATTAATCACTAGTAAAGTGCGATGTAACAAATCAATGATCCCTCCATTTATAAAAAAGTAGACAACACATTTATAAATGGTAGAACAATTCTTACTCTCATAAAGATTTCTTACTCCTGGAATAGTTAAAATGGTCCCTCCATATTCGTGAGAAACCAAATTCAATCAAACTAAATTCTCAATTATGTTCTGTTCAAAAGTTAGGTGAAACAAAAATTGTAGTGGATGTTTTAATTAGAGCATTCTACGTCATTAAAAATTAATAATAATAATAATAGAGACTAACCTTATTACCTTGCCATGTGGAGATAACCCAAATTACCATTCAAATATTTTGAATGTTCTACTCCATTTTTTATTAGTTTGTTTCTCTTCTTAATAACTAGGCAACGACTATTCCACACCACTAAAAGTGTTTTCTCACACCATTTAACTCTCCTACACCACCTACTTTCTTTTTCACACCACCTATATAAATTAAAAAACAACATTTTCTCCTCCCCATTCAAATCGAAACTCAAATCTCCCCTCCCCTCACCCATTCAAATCTTCCCTCTCCCTAGAATTTTTTGCTCTCTTCCCTCTCCTCGAAAATCTCTTCCATTTCCCTCAAAATCTCTTCTCTCCCCCTCAAAATCAAAACCCTTAAAAATCAAAACCAAAATCGCAACCTCCAAAAATTTTATGAAAAAAAACAAAGTAATCTTATGGAAACTTCAGAAATTTTTTCATAAATATTTTCAATTACAAAAACAAAGTAAACTTAAGAAATCACAAAAAAATTATTGTTCGCCTGAGCTAATGCGAGGTTTTGATCTGGACGAACAATAAAAAAAATTTCAGCAAATTTTTTCAGATTTGTGTGACTTTAGTAAAATGACCATAACTTACTCATTTCAAAACATTTTCAAGTGATTCAGATTGTGTTTATTAGATAACTCAGATTACTACAATTTTTGTATTTGATCAACTTGAGAATCGGTCTCGATCAAGCACATAAGTTGGCCGAAATTCAGGGACACTATCCTATTTTCATTGCGAGACAAATTTGCGCGACTTTAGTAAAATGACCATAACTTGCTCATTTCAAAACATTTTCAAGTGATTCAAGATATGTTTATTAGATAACTCAGAGTGCTACAATTTTTTTGTTTTGATAAACTTGAGAATCAGTCTCAATCGATCACATAAGTTGACAGAAAGTCAGGGACACTATCCCGTTTTCATTGCAAGACAGATTTGCGTGACTTTAGTAAAATGACCATAACTTGCTCATTTCAAAATATTTTGAAATGATTCAAGTTGTGTTTATTATATAAATTAGAGTAATACAATTTTTGTGTTTGGATGAGCTTGAGAATCGATCTCAATCAAACATATAAGTTGGCCGAAACTCAGGGACACTATCCCATTTTCATTGTAAGACAGATTTGCGCAACTTTAGTAAAATGACCATAACTTGCTAATTTCAAAACAGTTTCAAGTGATTCACATTGGTTTTATTAGATAACTTAGAGTACTACAATTTTTGTTTTTTGATGAGCTTCAAAATGGGTCATTGAGGGTTTAAATTGGTCGAAATTTACCCTGTTTTTAAGTTACTGTTTTTTTCAAAAACAATTTTTTGGGTGGCGTGAGTAAGTAAGAAAAAAAACTCAATGGTAGTGTGAGAAAGCGTTTTTGGTGGTGTGGATGAATCGTTGCGTAATAACTATTGTAGCCAAAATAAAATTAAAAGCACAAGTAATGATATTCTTATTCCATTAATCCCTATTTAATCATGAAATTATAATTGAGAGTTTATTTATCTAAATTAATATCCGCTTCTTTGGATGTGTAGTGGGGGAGCTTGTGTTTTGGATATTTCAAAATTATTATTTTTAAGGTTTTTTTTTTTTTAGTTTGGTACTCATTCATTTATACCTATTAGAGTTTGGCACTTGTTTTGAAAACTATTTGAGTTTAACCCTCGTTTTCTGATGGAACCGTTAAGTCCACGTCATTGACCGATCAAGATTAATTTTTGGACCATTTTTCCTTTACCTTAGGTTAAACTAATGAATGAGATTTCACATAAATCACTAAACCATTTTTCGGAACCTCCTTCTCCTCGCAACGATCTCCCTCCTCACCGTTGCGACGAAAACATTCCTCCCTGTGACGAAGACGCCTTCCCCTCCCTGTAGTCCTTAAAATTTCCACGTGTAAGATGTTGTTTGATGATAAGTCGATATTATTGTTGATGATTATAACAATAAAAGATTTACATTTCTATCGGGGTTCTTATTTTGTTTCCTATATTTATATGTTGTGTATAGATTTTCTCGTTTTGTAATCTCTCCAATTATTCAAGTGGGGAGATGTTAAACAAGCAGCAAAGAGATCTGAAATGTCAATTATTGTAGATATAATGATTATCGAAACATATAAGACGAAAACTCAGAAAGAGGGTAAGAGAAAAATAGGAAAAATGGGGAGATGAAAAGGGAAAGAATGTAGGAGCTAGTAAAAAGAGATTAATCACAAAGATGATGATGATGGTAATACACTCACTCACTACACTCTACTCATAACTCACTACACTCTACTCATAAATAGAGACAAAAGAAAGAAAATAAGAAATGATGATATTTGTCATCCCCACAATGGTCGACCACAAATGTTTTTTTTAATTTTTTATAATTGAATAGCTTTCCCTACCTCTAAAATTATGTTGAAAATTAAATCTATCAACTGAAGAGGAGCGGAGGTACGTCTTCATCACCGAATGAACATCTTCGTTGCAATAGGGAGGAGGGAGATCGCCGCAAGGAGAAGGAATGAGGTGCGTCGCAGGGAGAATGAGGAGGTTTCGAAAAATTGTTTTGCGATTTAGGCGAAATCGCATTCGTTAGTTTAACCTAAGGTAATGGCAAAAGGGTCTGAAAATTAATCTTGACTGATCAATTACATGGACTTAACGATTTCATTAGAAAACGAGGGTTAAACACAAATAGTTTTCAAAATGAACATCAAATCTTATAGGTGAAAATTAATGCGTGTCAAACTTTAAAAAAAAAAAAAACCTAATTTTTAACATATTTTTTAGAGGCAGGGAATGTTATTCAATGATAAAAGAAATTTTGGAGTCGGCCATCGTGGGGATGGCAAACATCATCATTTCTTTTTTTCTTTCATTTGTCTTTGTTTATGAGGAGAGTGTAGTGAGTGAGTGTATGCCCATCATCATCTCTATGATTAATCTCTCTTTACTAGCTCCTACATTTTTTCCCTTTTCATATCCCCCTTTTTCCTATTTTTCTCCTACCTTCATTCTGAGGTTTCGTCTTATATGTTTTGACAATCATTATATCTACAATAATTGACATTTCATTTTTTTGATCTCTTTGCTGCTCGTTTAACATTTCCCCAGTTGAATAATTGGAGAGATTAGAAAATGAGAAAATCTATACACAAGATATAAATATAGGAAGCACAATAAGAATCCAGGTAGAAATGTAAATTTTTATTGTTATAATCATCAACAATAATGTCGACTTATCATCAAACAACATCCTACACGTGGAAATTTTGAAGTGACTACAGGGAACAGGGAACAAAGAGGAGCGTTCATCTTCATCGCAGGGAGGAACGTTTTCGTCGCAGCAAGGAGGAAGGTGATCGCCACGAGGAGGAGGTTCTGAAAAATGGTTTTGTGATTTATGCGAAATCTCATTCATTAGTTTTACCTAAGGTAAGGGCAAAATTGTCCAAAAATTAATCTTGATCGGTCAATGACGTGGACTTAACGGTTCCATCAAAAAACAAGGGTTAAACTCAAATAGTTATCAAAACAAGTGCCAAACTCTAATAGGTATAAATTAATGAGTACCAAACTAAAAAAACCTTAAAAATTAAATCTATCAACTGAGGAGGAGCGGAGGTGCGTCTTCATCGCCGGATGAACGTCTTCGTCGCAACAGGGAGGAGAGAGATCGCAGCAAGGAGGAGGAAGGAGGTGTGCCACAAGGAGGAGGAGGAGGTTTCGAAAAATAGTTTTGCGATTTAGGCGAAATCACATTCGTTAGTTCAATCTAAGGTAAGGGCAAATGAGTCTGAAAATTAATCTTGACCAATCAATGACACGGACTTAACGGTTCCATCAGAAAACGCGGGTTAAACTCAAATAATTTTCAAAATGAGTGTCAAACTCTTATGGGTACAAATTAATGAGTGTCAAACTAAAAAAAACCATTTTTTTAAACTAATTGGCAAATAAATTCTTATCTCCTATTTTTACTAAGTTACACACATTTTATGCTCATCCAAGTATTCGCCAATGTGACATTGCATTCCTCTTATAGCAAGTTTCATACAAGTTTAAAAGATGATTCTAAGGTACTAAATTATATTTGGAAAATAAATTCAATAAAATAAATAGCAAAATCACTTTCGAGAAAATTTATATTTTAGTTAGGTGGGCACGAGACGGGATGGGATGGGATGAACCTCATTCCTATCCCATCCCATTTGTTTGGGATCGAGACAAAATTGGGACGGGATAGACCTCATCCCGACCTCATCCCCATCTCAAACAAGTTCGGGATGGGATGGGACGGGATAAACATGTACTAAATAGTTTTCAATTGAAGAATAATTTATGTACATAAATTTCATCATCACAATATAAAATTTCATCTCACACAATAATGCACAAAATAATATAAAATTTTCATCTCACATTGCTCCTAATTATATCTCGTATTGTTTTAATATAAATTCGAAAATGAAAAATATTGCTCATTGACCAAATTTTCAACTACATAACTCATAGTGCAAAACTAAATGAAACCCTCTTTTGCCTTTATTGTCTACAAGAATAATTATTATATAATCAATCTAAAATGTGAAAAAACATAAATTTTCATGGGTTCTATTTGCCTAAAATATTTAAACCGAAGTTTCTATCTAAACAAATAATACCAATCAAACAAGTTTTCAAACAATAGATGTTTTGATTTAATTTCAACACATCATAAACTTTCTTTTAGAAGAGAAACAACAAAGCTTGATCCCATGCCAATATAGAACCACAATATCTCTTCAGTGCTCCCATCTTCACCAGTTGCAAACTATGGATTTGGATATGGGCGTACTTCATCACTTGAGCATTTGTTTTTAAGTGGAGGTCCACACAATTGAGGATTACCCTGGTAAGAAGAAGCATTGAATGTCTGAAGTTGGTCCCAGAATGAATTCTCCCATATAGATTGTTGTTTGACGAATTGAAATGATTCAAAAATGTCAAATTCAACATGTTAGGAGGAATCATCCCAAAAAGCTTGTTTCCTGAGAGGTCAAGAAATTCCAATTTTTTCAAATTCCCAATTTGTTTAGGAATTGTCCCTATCAAGTGATTCATGGAAAGATTTAGGACACACAATTCAACAAGCTTTGTTAGTTCTTGAGGTATCTCCCTAGAGAGATTATTGCTTGAAAGGTCAATGTTTTTTCAAGAATTTTAGATTCTTGCCGAAGTCAAGTTCTATCCCTTTAACAACCAATACATTCACATCTTCAACGGATATAAGATTATCAAACTCAAATGTCGTACCGATACTTGTAGATTCCTCATCAACTAAAGTCATTGCTCTTAGGTTGCCTATACATGATGGGATGATACCTGATAGTTTGTTTTGTCCAACATCTAGTATTTGTAAAGAAAAGATATGACACAATTGTTGAGGGACAAACCTTCCAATGAATTTGATCTCAAGCGTAAAACACTCAGACCTAAAAGGTCTTGTCCTATCCAAAGTGGTATTTCTCCTGAGAGACTATTCTCTCCAAGATCAAGAGAGACAAGGTGTTTAAGTCGTAAAAGATGGAGGGATTTGTCCATATAGGTTATTTTTACTCAACTTCAAATATTGAAGATAAGGTGAAAAACCTATTTCATTGGGAGTTTCCTGCGTTAGATTGTTGGTATTAAGATCCAAGTATTCCAAATATTTACAAGAACATTTCGGGAGTTCTCCCCAAAATTGATTGTTCGCGAGTGTGAGGATGCGCAATCGATCAAATTGACATATTGAGAATGGAATTGGTCGAAAAAATGAATTATTCTGTAGAAACAAGTAATCTAAATTTGGCAATGGTTTTTTAAATGGAATCGTGCCTCTGATTCGGTTGTCAGAAAGATCCAGAAAATCTCAGTTTGTTGATTTTTCAACCTAATCGGGTAGAAAATCGAAAATTCCCGTGCTCTTTAGATTAAGTAACCTGAGATGCTTTTGAGAGTGAATAAGCCAGGAATAAAATAGGGGACTTACTTGATAGTTGCTCAAATTTAGGTAAGTGAGTCCATTGAATGGAGGAATCCAGTCATCACCCACATCCAACTTCAAGGAACTCATAGAAGTCGCTGAGAGTTCTAAAGATGCCAAATATGTAAGACTAGCGAAATGAGCTTTTGAGATGACACCCTCCCAAGAGTTGTTCCCGAGATCCAGTTGGACTAATTCAGAAAATTCACCTATACTCGTTGGAATGGTCCCATTCATCTGATTGCTTCCAAGGTCAAGAAACTCCAAATTGCTTTTCATTGGACACGTTGACAAACCATTGAGAAATTTGGTTATCTCTTCTTGATATTGTTGAAAGATAGGTCTAGAATCTCGAGTTTGTATAGAGTAATCAATGATCTAGGCATCTTATCAGTGATGAAGTGGTTGCGTGAAAGATCAAGGTTTCGGAGAGAAGTCATATGTGAAGATTTCTGCGATGGAGCCTCGAAGTCGGTTGTTGTTGAGATAAAGGGTTTCAAGGTTTGTGAGATTGAACAACCACTGTGGTATTGACGAATTGATATTGTTGCGAGATATATCAAGAAATGTCAATGAAGTCAGATTTAGTGAAGAGACGGAGAGATGAAAGCTCACAATCAACAATTGTCAACTCTAACAAAGAAGAAAGCTTGTTGACACGTTGTAGCCAATTGGCTGATGTGGTACTGAGGTTCACGTAAGACATGCTAAGGTGTCTCAAAGAAGAGAGACCGGAAAGCCAATCAAGATTGACTACTTTCAAGTTGTTCTCATAAAGGTCGAGACATCCACTGCGAAGATCAAGATGATACAAGTTTGAAAGATTTCCCAGGCTAGGAGGGACTGATCCCCTAAAGCAGCTTATGGAAAGATCAAGATATTTTAACTTGTGGAGTGAACCGTTGAAATCTGGGATTTGACTTCTATTGAAATTGTTGCAACTTAAAGTCCAAGTATTCCAGTTGCTTTAATTGAAGAAGAGAAGGGTCTATCTCACCACTCAATCGTGTTGAATTAACTACAAATCCAAGATGTAGTTCGATGACATGCCCGGTCTTGTTGCTGCAGCTTATTCCTTCCCAAGCACAACAATTGTCACCACACCAAGAAGCAAGCCTCCCCAAAACATCGATTATACCTTCTTTGAGCTTCAAGAGAGCTTGTTTCTCACTCTCTACGCAAAACACATTGTCATGCGTCGTATCACAAAAAGAGAGTCTAATGATATTGAGGCAAGGAAAACCACAACACACCATAAAGATAAAAAAGAAATGAAGTTGAAGTTGAACCGAGGTTCTCATGGCAAGAGTACGTAGTACCTATTAAATCGAATACTTGATTTCTATATATAATACTTTCCAAGGCAGGAGTTATCAACGACTCAACATCAAACACACTCACCACTAGTATGTGGTGGTGGTACATTTGTATAGCATTCATTTCATAGACTTCGCAAAGTCTTTGGACTTACTTGCCTTATTATCATTATTAGTATTTCATATTTATTAATTAATTAATTTCTGTGCAATCTTAGGAATTATAGTGCATCCAAATTGAGCATTCCAAGTGGCAAAATTCTTCAAAAGATCACTCAAAATTTTAATGGAACCTTAATTAGCAATTCAAGGTACTGGAAAATGAGAGAGGTGAAAGTCTTTGCTATCTGGGGAAAAACTTTAAACTTTAGACCCCGTATCGTCTGCTCTGGGATTAGAACAAATCGAATTTCTTTGGCTAATTATGTGTGGTTACATTTGCATTTAGATTTTTCTTTCACAGGACTTGGTGAAAGTCCTTCAAAATTAACATAAGTCTTCAACCATCCCCTGTTTTGTTGTCATATCTTCACCATGAAGTGGTAATTTCTTGGGAATGCTACTGTGTGTGTTGCTACAAATGGACCTGGAATTTTGTAAACATTACCAGCTTCAAACTACAACATTTAGCGAAAAAATGCACCCAGCAAATCCTCAAAACAAATTTATTAGGTTTTAATCAAAGAGAGAAGAATCTTGCAAAAATGTTCCTTAATACTTGCTGATAATTATCATTTTACATCTTCTCCCTAAATAACACAAAAAAAAGTTCATTTGTAATCAATGCCCTCAAGACATCCAGACTGACTGAAAGTAATTGAACGTTTCTTGGTGTGCATTTTCCAATAAAAACCACCTTTTCTACTCTTCCTTTTCTAGAATATCAATCCAACAGGTAAGGTTGCTGCAAACTTTATTCGTCCCTTGGCCAATTTTTTAGCTTGTCCAGTCACTACTATTTGGCCACAATTGAGAAATTGTAGAAAGAATAATTCTTTGGTCATGTGCTCGATTTAGATTTAAAATGAACTTGCTGTTGTCGGCTTATTGTGATTTTCATTGCTGCTCTCGCATTCCAATATTCAGAGCACATGGTTACATCTCTATTTTTAGATGCTAAACTTACAATAATGTAAACGATGGTGGAGTAAAGCACCATGTGGTAACGGCTGATATAAACATCAGAAAGCAAGGAGCTGATATCAACATGTGATGCCTCTTTTGATATTTGCTGTTGCTGCAGCTTTTGGGAGCTTCTCATCCATGAGGTATGGCATTAAATTTGCTATAGCCACAGTATGTGTTGAGCTCTGACTAAAAACTACACATGCCTTGACAAGTAAATATGTAATTATGTTAGATCTCAAAGTCGAAAAAATAAAAAAATAAAATCATAATGTAATTAAGAGTGTGATTCAGTAAGACCGTGATTTAGTTACTGGTAAACTGTGCATTCTACATTCACAAAAAAATAACGAGAACTATGGATGTGTTGTAGTTAGCATCTTGAATTGTTTTAAATGTATAGACCAGTGCAGTTGATCTGCATGCTCACATTCTTAGGCCTTCCAAGTTGAATGATGAAGACTAGGGCACCTCTGTATTATGATGGTTGTATGATTGCAGCAAGCAGCTTTACTAGGATTTGTCTCCACTCCATTGGTATATGCGCTATTGAAAAAAAATCTCGAGGCAGCTTGTGAATGATGAGTTTGTATAGATGAATGATTGGTTACACATTATGTTTATCATGGCAGCCTTAATTTGGAAGGATTCATACAGTAAAGGCAAATAAGTATCAAGTAGGTTTGTTGTTTAGGCAATGGACCTTTATTTCTTGTAAAGTGACCAAATCTGGAATGCAGCAGTAAAGGCAATATCTAAGGCTTTCTCTGTCGCAGGAACACAATTCTTTGCTCTCTAATGAATCAAAGGTAATCGACAGTCCATCAGTTCTGTCATCTGTTCTCAGGTTCCAAAATATAAGTAAATGTGAAATTGCAGATCTTACTCTGGTGGTACATTTAGATGGTCTGACCAGATAAGAACCCTGTCCAATGCTAGTTGGTTTGCTTTCAATGGATGAATGGAAATCACATTTGGTATCTTACTGACATAAAAAAAATTGTAGTTGTAGTTATGCTCCATCAACAAGTTGAGAGATGATGTGTTAATTTATGGGTTTGTGGTGTTGTCTGTTTCATTTTTTTTTTCTTTCATTTTCATTGTTAGGTAAATGCCCTGAATACAGCGACGCACTGTCCCGTCACTCATCCGTTAGAGACACTTAGTAAGCTACACCTCCAGCAAATTGAAGCTGTTTAATTTCTCTGAGGTTGATTACCCTCGGATTTGGTTTTGCTAGAGCCAACGATTGCACTCCATAGTTAATTACCCTCTGGACAACATGATCTCCATCTAACCTACTTTTAACAATCATGAAAACATGATTATTTTCATGATTTATTTGTAGTATACGTAGACAAGGAGGGTGTAAACAGACTGAAGGAAAAGGAAATTGCAGTCTTTATTTTTAATCCATTGTTTATGCTCTACAATATAATCAATACCAAAGTTATATGCAATAATTTTAATATGCAACATGTTAATATGAACTAAATTATTATTTAGATATCGCCATCACAAATATTAGCTTACATTAATTAGCCAGATATCAAGAAGCGAACATATCTCGAAACAATAAATCATTTGAGTTTCAGCAGATGCCTGTTCTGTAAGTGCATAAACATTTTTTTTAACATGTAAAATATTTCAAACACAAATAAAATCCCATTACAAAGGACACATTGAAATTTTATTGCATCAGTGACAACTGAGAAACATGGACCAATTATTCTTATTGACGACCAGCTCTACGCATACGTGCTATCCTTGTTACAAAAAACACATATATTTGATCTTTCATCTCATCAATAAACTGAAAATAAACATGCCTCCAAGAATGACTCAAAATCAAACTACCACAAACTCCCATAAGACCAACGACAAAGCCTGAACCCATGCCAATGTAGAACCACAACATCTCTTGAGTACTCCCATCTTCACCAGCAGCACGCCATGGATTTGGATCTGGGCGTACTTCATCACTTGAGCATTTGTTGGTAAGTGGAGGCCCGCACAATTGAGGATTACCTTGGTAAGAAGAAGCATTGAAGGTCTGAAGTTGGTTCCCAGAAGGAATTCTCCCAGAAAGACAATTGTTCGACAAATTGATATGATTCAAAAATGTCAAATTGGACATGCTCGGAGGTATCATCCCAAAAATATTATTTCCTGAAAGGTCAAGAGATTCCAATTGATTCAAATTCCCAATTTGTTTAGGAATTGTCCCCGTCAAGTGATTCATGGAAAGATTTAGGACACACAATGCAACAAGCTTTGTTAGTTGTTGAGGTATCTCCCCAGAGAGATTATTGCTTGAAAAGTCAATGATTTTCAAGAACTTTAGATTACTATTGTAGTCAAGTTCTATACCTTTCACAACCATCAAATTCACATCTTCATCTAATATGAGAAAACCAAACAAAAATAATGCACCGATACTTGTGGGTTCATGCTTATCAACTAAAGTCATTCCTCTTAGGTTGCCAATACATGATGGGATGGTACCTGATAGTTTGTTTTGTCCGACATCTAGTATTTGTAAAGAAGAGATATGACACAGTTCTCGAGGGACATGACCTTCAAATGAATTTGATCTCAAGCGTAAAACTCTCAGATCTAAAAGGTCTTCTCCTATCCAAAGTGGTATATCTCCTGAGAGACTATTCTCTCCAAGATCAAGAGAGACAAGTTTTTTGAGTTGTCGAAAAGATGAAGGGATTTGTCCATAGAGGTTATTTTTACTCAACTTCAAATATTGAAGAAAAGGTGAAAAACCTATTTCTTTGGGAATTTCCCGTGTTAGATTGTTGCTACTAAGATCCAAGTATGTCAAATATTTACACGAACATTTTGGGAGTTCTCCCCAAAATTCATTGTTTGAGAGTGCGAGGATGTTCAACACTTCAAAATTACATATTGACAATGGAATTGGTCCAAAAAATGAGTTGTTCCGTAGAAACAAGTAAGATAAATTTGGCAATGGTTTTTTAAATGGAAAAGTGCCTCTGATTCGGTTGTCTGAAAGATCCAGAAAATCCCAGTTTGTTGATTTTTTAACCCAATTGGGTAGAGAATCGGAAATCCCCGTGTTCCTTAGATTTAGTGACAAAAGATGCTTTTGAGAGTGAAGAAGCCGGGAAGGAAATCGGGGACCTACTTGACAGTTGCTCAAATCTAGGTAAGTGAGTCCATTGAATGGAGGAATCCAGTCATCACCCACATCCAACTTCAAGGAACTCAAAGAAGTCGTTGAGAGTGCTAAAAATGTCAATTTTGTAAGACCAACAAAATGAGCTCTTGAGATGACACCCTCCCAATAGTTGTTCCCGAGATCCAATTGGAATAGTTCAGAAAATTTAGCCAGACTCTTTGGAATGGTCCCATTCATCTGATTGCTTCGAAGGCTAAAAGATCTCAAATTGCTTTTCATTGGACACACTGACAAACCATTGAGAAATTCAATTATCTCTCCTTTGATACTGTTGAAAGATAGGTCTAGAATCTCGAGTTGGCATAGTGTAATCAATGATCTTGGCATCTTATCGGCGAGAAAGTAGTTGCATGAAAGATAGAGGTTTCGAAGAGAAGTCATATTTGACAAATTGTCTGGGATGGAGCCTCGAAGTTGGTTGTCATTGAGATAAAGGGTTTCAAGTTTGGTGAGATTGAACAACCACTGTGGTATTGATGAATTGATATTGTTGTAAGATAAATCAAGGAATGTTAATGAAGTAAGATTTAGTGAAGAGACGGAGAGAGGGAGAGATGAAAGCTCACAATCCTTAATTATCAACTTTGACAAACAAGAAAGCTTGTTGACATATTGCAGCCAATTGGCAGATGTGGTACTGAGGTTCAAAGAAGACATGCCAAGGTATTTCAACGAAGAGAGACCAGAAAGCCAATCAAGATTAACTACTTTCAAGTTGTCCTCATAAAGATTGAGACATTCGGAGGAATCGCCAAGGTCAAGATGATATAGACTTGAAAGATTTCCTAGGCTAGGAGGGACTGATCCCCTAAAGCAACTTTCAGAAAGATCAAGATATTTTAATTTGTGGAGTGAACCAATGAAATCTGGGATTTCATTTCTATTGAAATTGTTGAAACTTAAGTTCAAGTATTCCAAATGTTTCAATTGAACCAGAGAAGGGTTTATCTCACCTTCCAATCGTCTTGAACGGTAATTGTATAACGGGTGGCCATTTCCAAGATCAAGTTTGGTGACATGCCGGGTCTTATTGTTGCAGCTTATTCCTTTCCAAGCACAACAATCGTCACCACGCCAAGAAGAGAGCCTGCCTGAAGGATCGGTTAGACCTTCTTTAAGCTTCAAGAGAGCTTGTTTCTCATTCTCTAGGCAGAACACAGTGTCATGCGTCGTATCGCACAAACAAAGTCTAATGATATTGAGGCAAGGAAAACTCCAACACACCAGAAAGATAAGCAGGAAATGAAGTTGAAGTTGAACCGAGGTTGTCATGGCAACTGAGTCAAGTTTTTCTACTCTATGATTAGATCGAATACTCATCTCTATATATAATATGTTGCCAAGGTGGGAGGGTTGAAAACTTAATTATCTAAATCGTTAATATGGACTCGATTAAAAGCTGGTAATCTCTCTCGTTATTCACGACTCAACATGAAACACACTCATCACTAATATGAGGTAGTGGTACATTTAACTAGCATTCATTTCATGGACTTTGAAAACAATAACCTCATCCAATTAAAATATCTCAATAGTGGAAGCTAAGCTATGTTCACAAATAAATCTAAATTTATTAATTTAAAAATTTGCATGTTGGAAACTTTAAAACTCCAAGTCAAGTCTTTCTAGAACAAATACTAGTTTCTTTGGCATTATGATGGCTAATTGTGGACTTTTCCTTCACGGGACTGGTGAAACCCTTTTAGGGATTTGGACTTTGCATGGCAGCAAATCTTGCAAGCACTCATGTCCATCAATAACACGTCTTCAATCATCTTTCCATTGCACTCAAGTTCACCTCCTTTATCGACCATCATGTTGACATGTTAGTGTTGAGATTAGCAACACAAATTTGGTGTTTCAAGAATTTTCTAGAGAAATTGGGAAAATGAAGAATAAGAGAAGATGGAGGAAAAAAATTTTAGAAGAAGAAAAGTGGAGAATGTTGGAGAAATTTAGAGGGTCAAATATTGAGGCTATCTAGAGCCTTCCTCTACCTCCATTGTGAGACTATAAATAGGGGAATAATTGTTGAGATTGAGGTATCTAGGCTTGTAAGTCTCGGATCATTGTGAGGAGAAACTCAATGATGAGCTCTTTGTGTGTGTAAGAGATTTATGTGTTGTATTGTTGTAATATTGTCATTGTAATGTAACATTAGAATTTGTAATTAATCCTGGAAGCTAGAATACCCAACTATTCGGACTTAATAGTTCAAATAATTAACACTCCAAGAAAAGGTGTGTGGAAGGAGAATTTGATGTTTCTTCTCAAAGTCATAGATATACAGCTTTAAAGAAAAATGTTTGCCATTGAAAACAAAGAAACATGTTTATGTTCAAAATCAAGTGCTCTGTTTTTCTTAGTTTCTCATTATATTTTAGGGCTGAACAAAAAACCGATCAAACCGACCGAACCGATCAAAACCGAACCAATCGATTCGATTTAAATTCGGTTCGGATCGGTTTCGGTTTTAAAAAATTCAAAACCGAAGTGGTCGGTTCGGTTTTCGGTTTCTATGTGATTTTAACCGACCAAACCGAACCGACCGAATATATATAATAAATAATATATATTTTATATATAAATAATATAATATGTTTAAAATAGTCGGTCGGTTCGGTTTTATTTCGGTTTTGGTTCGATTTTAGTCGGTTCGGTTCGGTTACGGTTTGCATAAATTAGAATCGGTTCGGTTTCGGATCGGTTTTGTTAATGGTCGGTTCGGTTTCGGTTTGAAAATTTTAAAACCGACCTAGGTCGGTTCGGTTCATGGTTTAGGTGAAAAACCGAACCGATCCTATTATATTTCACAAATGTTTTCTTATCATATCTTCACCATCAAGTGCCAGTAACTTGGTAATGCTGCTGTCCGTTGCTTGGACTTGAAATTTGGTAAACATTACACGCTTAAGTAAAAAAAAAACAAAAATTCAGCGAAAATGTGCCCAGCAAAATCTCAAAACAAATTTATTGGCTTTTAATCAAAGAGAGAAAAATGTTACGAAAATGTTCCTTACTCACTAATAATTAATAAATTATCATTATACATCTTCCCCATAAATGACACGGAAAAAAAGTTCATTTGTAATCAATTCCTGAAAGTAACTAACATTTCTGGGCATTTTCCAATAAAAGCCACCTTCATATGTTTCTTGTGTTAACAGTATCAAGCAGAGTAACTACCTTATCAAATTCTCCAGCTATCACAGCATATGGTCCTTTCTCTAGGGAGATAACCACATTCTTTTAAAAAAAATAAAAAATAAATTTCCTTGGATATAAACAGTTTTCAAATACCTTGGGAATAATGGTGTAGTGGTGAAAGAATCAAGTAATTCATGTTCATTCAAGTAGGGCCTTTCCAATAAGGGGGATCGTGTTCTGTGTTACATTTCATGTACAATGAACGGACAACATTTGGTACTTACGATATTCCAATTTCATGCTTCAAGACCATCAAGATTAAAAGTGATTTGATGGCAAACCATATGTAACAATTATGTAGAGTTCTACTTTGTTTTAACAAGAGAACGGGATCCATAATCTGTCCACAAAGTGCACTTATTGGAAATAAGTTCAAGCTGCTTTTCCAAGATCTGAGATTCCTGTAATGTGATAAAAAGGCATGAAAAAAAAATACCCACAAGAGTTGGGGAAAATAGGATAAAAAGCAAAAAAAAAAAAAAAAACCGTGATTGGAAAACATAGAATAGGATACAAAAGCACAGGAGAATAACTTATGCAAAAAAAAAAGAAAAAAAAAAAGAAAAGAAAATCCAACTGAGGATTCCAGAGCTTATATAATGAATAGTTCTATAAAACTTACAGGTGGAATGATCCTCATCATAAATGGAAAAAGGCTGACATAATGTCACGCTCTGACCCGCCACGGGAATCGCAGCGTGCCGATGAGGGAACTAACCCGTAATACAGGCGGATCATAACCGGCCACAACATCATAATACAACACATTCTTGATATGATAATGAAACGAAAATAAAAAACTACGATAAAAATTTGAACAAAATAAGAATATATATTTGATTCGCCCCGCCAGAGTCACAGCGACAAAACTAGTATACAAGCATCTAGTATAACAAGATAATATACCTGATAATATAGAGAAAGCAAAACATACCCGTATAGGGTGGACACGACCAAACAGCACAAAACGCGCCTACAGCGGAAAACTGGGCCTAAGCGTCACGATCAGCAGTAGCGCCAACACTGTATGCACTTCAATAGAAACACACCCCTTGCGGGGTCAGCAAAGCACAAAGCTAATTGGTGCGAGCGAATTAAATACAAATAATAGAATAATATACAAGGAAAACTGATGCCACACAACAATGGATAAGTAACAAGTTCTAAAGTCTAAACCACACCGTGTATCTAAGAATAATATTTCTAAGTTCAAGCAACAACACAAGCATTTTTGATTCAACAATAACTACAAGTTTCCGATATATGCCGATCATTACACGTGATTCAAACATGGTAAATATCAAGCGATGAAAATAAAGACAATCTCATAATTCTTCATAGTCTCCTAGGTATAGCAATCAAGTCGAAACCAAAAATCCTGTAAAATTCTGTATAAGTGTCTCATATCGTAGGTATTCGCATACCCTATGAATGTGTCTCACCCAGACACATCCCACAACGTGCACCAGTACCACTTCGGGCTTGTTTGTATCCTAATGGGGTGCCATTTGCCAGGATACAAACTCAAACATCCCAAACGACTGCCTAACACGGCCAACCTAACACAATCAAACTCAAGCGCGCTGGGAGGGAAAGCGAGTAATCTCCAAAGCACGTCCTCCGAGACCCGTCCTACTGCACTCTCTAGTGGCAAGTGCGTGCGGGAGCTCACCGCACCTCAGCAAGCTTGCCACATGCAATAGCGTCCTCAATGTCTGGTGCGAGTCATCTCAAGCACCATCCAACTCACGATGCGAGCAAGCTCCTAAGCATCGGCACAACATGCATTATAGCGGGGTAAAGACACTTATACTAATATCAACATGCACAAATGACGAGTCTGTACATAATCAAATGTAACAGACGTGCAACAATAATCAATTCAACATTTTTTTATAAATCAACGACTACGCCAGGGTCCCAACATGACCCAATTCACCACAATCAATTCATTAGAGTCGACTATCATACATGCTCAAGACTCGACAATCTACGGTAAAACATGACATACTATGCAAACTCGAAAACGAAGCATACAAGCCCAATGCCATTACATCAAAGCCTAATCACACCCAAATTCATCCACTATACGATTTCATTCAAGTATATCATGCTTTCAGAAAACTCAATGCGTAATTCATTCACAAAGAAACAACAGAACTATCGAAATCTCTAAAAATTCCGAATTTCGACGATATACTGTAAAAATTAAATTCAGAATTTAAAATATTATTTCTCAAATTAAATATTAAAGTTACACTCACTTGAGCGGAATGGGTTTTCAAAACCCAATTCCTACCGGTCGAAGCTCCTAACTCGCAAAACAATGAATGTGGGACCACGAAATTTTTTAAAACTGCAAGGCGGACTCAAAGGTGAGCAAACTAGCTGAAAACTGAAAAAATAAATAAATTACAAGCGGCGCGTGACTGAAAGAAAAACTTACAGACAATAAAACATCGGCAAACACCCTGCTGAAACCCAAAGTTTGTCGAAAACTTGCCGAAACCCTCCCTACTCCGGTCTGATCGCCTCCGAACAACACAATAGCCCGGAAATAGGTCCAAGCACACCTAAAAACACGGATCGGTAGCTCACCCACGCGCCCAAAGTCCGAATTCACGCCGAAGAACCCTCAAAACGGACATGCACCCTAATTTTTTTGAAAAATCCGGCCAACCCCAAAATCATCCTTGCATGTCGGGTCTATGAGCTCCAAATGATGCCACCAAGGCCCCTCAACGGCTGATCGGAGCTACGAAATCCGATCAAACAACCCACCACGTCAAACCCAAATATGAAAACTGATTTTTTTTTTGAAAAAAACCAAAAGAGAAACGAAGAGGGGAAGAAATGAAGGACAATGGGCGAGATTTTTGCGAAGGAATCACTTGGTCCAACGGCAAGCACGCAGGCGGAGGAGCAGCAGCAGCAGAGAATTGCTCTGCGAAGGAAAAGAAGAAAGAAAAGGGGAGGGGTTTTGTCTTTTAAAGGGTGGGTGGCTATGTGCCCCCACCAAACTTACTGAGTACACTCTCTCAAGCAGTTTTTTTTTAAAAAAAAGATATTACACATAACCAACACGAGGAATCAATCTCAACTTCGGCGAAGTTGTTTATAAAACCTCATGTACAAGTTCTCGGCCTGCATAATAGTCGTCTGATGTTTTGATTTCACGCCACCTCAAGAAAACCTAGAAAAATTCAGTTGAAGTTTTAATACTTACGAAATTGCTTGAACAAACATTTTTCACTTTATGCAGCCTGTTTTGCCGGGGGATCAGAAAAAGTGAACCAGAATGTAACACCCGTAAAATTTTCATATGGCTAATTCATCATCAAAGCCCATTCCCGAGATTTTTAGATTTACTATAATAGTGTTACATTATTTGAATTCAAATTTCATTTTGTTTTTATAAATTTATTTGTGAGAGTTAGTGGTGGGGTGCCCTAAAACGTTCCGTGGGGGCGAATAGCCATCCACATTCAAAGAAACATCCCCCTTCTCTCCTCTCGTTCATTTTCCTTCTTCTCTGCTTACAGAACATCTGCCCCTTCTTCTTCGGCGAGTTCAGTTTGCAATCGAACGATTCAGCGCATCTTTTCGCCGAATCTTTCTTCATTCTTCTTCCTTTTTGTTTTTTTTTTGTCCTACCCTCTCCCTTCCCTTTCATTATCCAGCTCAAAAACAGAGTAAAGCATGGATCGAACTCGATCGAAGCTATGGGAGGGCTGTGAGAGCAGCTCCGCTTCGATCAAACCCGTTGGTGGGGAAGACTGTGACATTTGGAAGCCGAAAACCCCACATGCAGTGGCGGGTGAGTGTTTGGTTAGGAAATTCAAAAAAAAAAACTCCGGAGTTTATACAAGACTTTGTTTCGCTTTCTTAAATTCATTTATACAAGACTCGGGAGTTTGAAACCATTGAGAAGTTTATGATACATTTCAACTAAAAGCCTCGGCACTAACAAAAAATTCAATATAATAATACAACTTGTTTTAACTGTGAGCTTAAATCAATAGGTTGAAGTTCAAGAACCATGAAGCCAATATGATCACTGCCTTGTTAGTTTCCTAATCTAATCTCAAGCAAGATGTAAAATCGACAAAAACTTTATTGCTCAGCGCTAGGAACTAAGCTTTAGCATAACCATTTTCCGTCATTACTTGTTTCTTCTGCACAACAATTGAATTTAACTTTCATACATCTATCTAACATTTCACATTGGTTTTTTACTGTTCATGAACAGTATTATGAGTGTGTTTGTCCTACGTGGCACAACTTATGACTTTGGCATAAGTTAAGTAAAAAAAAAACTCCCGATAGGTTTCCTCTCCCTCTCCTTTCCCCTCTCTTCCTCTACCCAAACAAGCATTGAAGAAGAAGGAAGAAGCTCCTCTTCCTCTACATCTCCTCCTCTGAAGTTGTTTTTTTGGCAGAAGTTGTTTCTTCTTCTTCTTCTTCTTCTTCTTCTTCTTCTTCTTCTTCTTCTTCCATTATCTTCTTCCTCTCGCAGCCCTCTCGCAGAGCAGCCCCTCTCGCAGCCCTCTCGCAGAGCAGCCCCTCTCGCAGCCCCTCGCAGAGAGGATCTCAAGTTCTTCAGCCCCTTTCTTGGTTGTTTCTTCTTCTTCTTCTTCTTCTTCTTCCATTCTCTTCTTCCTCTCGCAGCCCTCTCGCAGAGCAGCCCCTCTCGCAGCCCCTCGCAGAGAGGATCTCAAGTTCTTCATAACATTCCTCTCTTCCAGGTATCTCACATTCCTCTCTTCTCTTCAAATCGATTTTTTTTCGGTCTTATAACTCTGAAAAGATTGTTTCTTTTCATGATGATGATGATGAACGGGGGGCGGATTTGATGGGGAAGTACGAAATCAATGCTCCAAAGGGTGTTGCGGTTGGATCTGTGGAGGATGTTCGAAATGCGATTCAGGATGTTTTCCCCAAGGAAAATGAAGTGAGATCACTGTTTCTATCTCTTCCTTCAAGTAGTAAAGTTGAATTTTTTTTAATATGTGAGTTATTTGCAATGCAGTTGGTGGTTAAGAGTCAAATTCTTGCTGGTGGAAGAGGTTTGGGGACCTTCAAGAGTGGGCTCAAAGGTGAAGTGCACATTGTTAAGACTAATGAAGTTGAAGATATAGCTGTAATCAATTACTTATTGCGTTTATGAATGAAATTCAAAGTAATTGTTTTATGATGATTTTATGATTTTGTTTGAAAACTGTATTTTTTTAAAAGCATGTTGATATTGTCTTAGTTAGTGTTCATATGACCAAGAAGTTGTTTATAATTTCTAAATATGTTGCCTTGCTATTGCATTTTCATTTCAAATGTGTCATTGTGCAGTTTAATCATAATAGTTTACTTCTTTTTTTTTGCTTTGATAAGATGTCATTCCAGGGTTGTGTTCATGAATAACTCATGTTAATAAGTTTTGGCTTAGATATCATGTTACCGATTCTCGCAAGGTTTCCCCAATCTCTCCCTAATTTCGCCCTAATTTCGATTCTAATCTGATCGTAATTGTGTTTTTTTGTGTTTCAGGCTTTGAGCAAGATCGCTTGCAACCATCTGCAGAAGGAGTTAGTGGAATGGCAGGTGAATCCCCCATCTGGATTCAAACACAAAGTCACCGATAATCTCCAAAGGTTGGTTGGTTAGGGTTTTACTTTGTTTTGGTGATTGATTCTTTTGGTTTTGCTTTGTGAAATAACTTATGAATTTTATAGTTTTTGTTTGTCATCTTAAGGTGGATTATCGAAGTGAATGGAGCAGCGGGGACTCTCTACGCGAATGAGACCTACCAGCTTCAAGTCGAAAATTGTCCATTGTCCAATGGAACCACCGCAGGTTCAATTCTCTATGCGATTTCCCTGAACATTATCCAATGGAAGCACCGCAGGTTCAATTCTCCATTGTTTTCATCTTATTTTTTTTTTTTTTTTCTTTTTTTTTGTCTCTCATCAATTCTGTGTTTTTTCTACCTGCACGGCTGCATCCTCATATTTATAGCAACGGCCACATATGTTTAGGTAAATTTAAATGTGAATTACGGTATTTAATTTGTTTGCTTAGGTATTTGATTTGATTGTTACAATTGATGATAGTATTGATTTTAGTGGTTCGTAGGATTGATTTTTTTTAATGGTTCTTAGGAACAATTCGGCCAATACCTTTCTAACTCAAATGAGTACCTATGCGAAGTTATGTTGTTTTCACACTCTAATGGGCAGCCCAGACATCATTCCATTTCAACTTCTTGCACAAAAACCGGAGCTAGAAATAAGTTTGTGTGTCATTGTTATATGAGTGAAGCTACCCGCACTAAAGACATGGTTCTAACAGAGACCATTTGTATGAATTTTTTAGAGATAACCAACAAAAATACCCCTTAGTTGAAAAATGTCCTCACATGATACATGGTTTCTCAAATAACATCATTAACCTAAAGTGATTTAGCTGGGAATTGGATGCTTAATAGCTAGAGATCCTAAATACCTTACTCCACACTATGTAATCTTAATAGTACTGTCATTAATACCTTATTCAATGTTTTTTTTAGGATATAATCTTAATAGTACTGTTATTATCCTTATCCCTGACCTAAAACCTATTAGTTTGGTGGCGAGTGCGTGCAAAATATAGCCAAAATGCATCCAGCTTATTAGGCTTAAAAGAGTGCTTTCTAAATTGACTGAGCCAGAACAGAGGCCTTTTTTATAAACAAATCATGATGGGCTCTACCAAGTGAATATACTGCAGAGCTCCACTGCAGAAACTTTGAAACTGATTAATTTTCATATGTTTCTTTGGCATGATTAATTTTCATATAGTGCGTGCCATGTTTCTTTGGCATGATTAATTTTCATTATGTCCATTTCATATTGTTTTTGGTTTTGTTACTGCGTTATGTGGTTTTGCTTCATGCAAGTATGCACTTGAGCAATGTAAATCTTCACTATTGAATTTAGGGTCCAACCTCATTGAGTCCCTTGAGATAAACTTCATTGAATCACCCATCTTTCTTACATTGTTGCTCGGGGAGATAGGAGGATATATTTATGCCATCCTCGATTGTTTTTTGAAACAGTACCTGCCTGAAATTCAAGAAACGTTTTTTATATAGTCACAAAATTAATCATGGAAACCAGTCACAAGGCAAAATAATATGGATAAAAAAACAATAAAGAAAGAAAAAGATAATTCTTCAGAAGCTCAAAAACAGTAGAGTAGTAGTGTAGATTGTATGAGAACACTCACAATAAAGTGCTCTGTCTCCACAGTAGAAGTATATTCTAACAGACTCCAATCTCGAACTCACTTTATCTCTCTCTCTCATTATCAGCTCATCTCTTCTATCTCGATAAGAAACTCGAGGTATGATTGAATCCCTTTTTGATGATTTTTGGGTATTTCTCATCTAGCTGATTTCCCTTTCTAAATCCTTGGTATTTCTCATCTAGCTGATCAAACAACTTGCTGCGGGTGACGTGAATTGGGCTGTAGATTGAGGACAACAGCATGATTTCAAGAAGTGGTCCATTAACCTGACTCTCACTCCACTTCGTCCCAGTTATGAACTTTGGTCACAAGAGGATGTCGAGTCTCTGAGTCCATCTTGCTCATAAGGTACGAGTTTTCATAATCAAACAGTAAGACCTTAATTCCAACTTCGGCACACTCCAAGGCATAGCGTGCATTTGTCATCAACATTTAAGCACCTAAGTATCTGTTTTTTTTTTTTTTTTTTTTAATTTCATTCGAAAATTGTTAACTCTGTGGTGCAATTTACGTTGAAAAGATGTGATGGGTTGAGTTTCTAAGCGTTTTTCCTTGGTTTAGAAGAGGTGAAATGGGTTAACTCCTTGGTTTTTTGGATGATAGACTTGAAATGGGTTTTTGATTGAGAAGGTTTTTGAGACGTTACTAAAGAATTTGTTGATGGTTTTTTGCAGGTACTCGGATGGGTGGGAGGGGTAGGTAGCGTATTGTGACAAAGTCTTATGCATTCTTGCTACATCAAACCTGTATTGTCCACTCGATACGGGTTAGTTATGCGCTAAGATCTATCAATGTCGTCACTACCTGCCGAAAGTAGTGGATTTCTATTCCATTACAAAATTTGGGCTTTGAACCGCCCCATGACTTAAATGCTAAATTTGTTTTCAACGTTTCTGGCGCTTTTTTTTTAGTGCACCGATTTGCTATTGACCAAGTACTCGAAAGCATATAGAGATATTTGTTGAGTTCAAGCATATACTAGGCAAAATAAGTTACTGCATAACTATATTGTGTCACACCTCCTCAGTAAGATAAATATTCTAATTGAGAATGACCCTTTGAAGCTTTAAAACTTATGTTTTTGAATCCATTCATAGCTGAATTGAGAATGACCCTTTGAAGCTTTAAAACTTAAGTTTTTGACAAGGGCTACATAGTATAGCTTCAAGTTCTCTAATAAAAGCAAACTATACCTTCTTTTAACCATTTGAAAGCTTGATTAAGCTAACTTCATGATCAGAAGCATATGAAGCTAACTTCAAGACCAACACCCATTAATCTATATATTTATTAGAAGCATATGAATCTCTTTAAGTTGTTCATTCCATATTAAATTAATTTCTTATGAAGATGTTGCCTTGCCTTTGTTGAATTAGAAGTGTACGCGAAGGGAAACTATTGCATTTTCATCTCAAATGTGTGGTTGTGATGTTTAATCATAATATCTACTTTTTTTGCTTTGATAAGGTGTAGATTCAAGGGTTATGTTCATAAACAACTCATGTTAATAACTTTTTTTCTTAGATATCATGCTATGATACATTTAAAATGTTTAAAGCATATTGATTTGCCAAATTTTAAAATAATTTCTTAGATCTCGCCTTTAGGCGATTGAGGCGTACGCCTTTCGGCGCGAGTCGAGGCGGGGCGCACAGAAATCGCCTCTCCGCGTACGAGTTGAGGTGCCAATTGAAGGCGTTTCGAGGTGTAAGCCTCGCGGCGTACGCTATTTTATTTCCTGATCAGTTGGCATTATTTGTTAAATGGCTCCCCAAATGCACCTACAAACACTGCAGTTGACAAACAAATGGTTGATTGATTCATTGCTTGACATGCATGACGCATTTGTTGTTCGCATACCTCCCTCTTCTACGGAGATTGTCCCTTTTGAGGGTATTCCCTATACTGCTTTCTTGACCCTATACTTGACCCTAGCTTCAATGTGGATTCCTCTTCAATGTATTCTCTAATAAAAAAATCGATTTTTCTTCAATGGTTTCCTCTGGTAACTTGCCTCCACTACTGGATGCACCATATTTGTTTGATGAAATTCTTCTTTTTTAAGAGTGCTTAAAGGTTGGAGTTTTATGGTTTTTGAGTATTGGGGTTTGGTAGATATTATGTGGTGTTCATGGCATTGATTGCCATTGTAATTTTTTATGACAGGTTCAGACAGGTTTCAATATTGATAAATACAGAGGAAACTCTGGCGAAATTTTGATTTTTTAGTTGTTCATGACATTGATTGTCATTATAGTCACTTATGACATGTTTAGATAAATTACTTTATTCAAAAAAATTACATTTTTTTTGGATATAATGATATTGTGTGCATGTCTCTTTCGACAATACAAATGCACCTACAAACACTGCAGTTGACAAACAAATGGTTGATTGATTCATTGCTTGACATGCATGACGCATTTGTTGTTCGCATGCCTTCCTCTTCTACGAAGATTGTCCTTTTTTAGGGTATTCCCTTTTAAGGAGATTTGGTTGTTACTTTGCATGTCTTAATGATTGATAGTATTTGTAGTTGAGAATGCCAGCTTTCGAAAAATCTAAACTTGAAGTATAGGAGTGTCGTAGGAGGATCAGTTAGTTTAAAGATATCGTGAAGAACAAAGCTTCAGTTTTTCCATCTTGCAGCTTCTAAGTGGAAGAATCAAGTAAGAAAAATCTAAGTGGAATATCAAGTAATATAGAAACTCAAGTTACAGTAATACAAGTGGAGACTTAATGACTTGATTGTGTTTCAACATTCTGCTTTTACCCTACCCCTACAATTGTAGTTCATCTTTAGCAATAGTGAATTATGCAGTCATTTTGATGCTCTTTTGTTTGGAAACAGGTAGAGGCTTTGAAGTGTCTGTTTTCACTTGCAGACTTGGCAAGAATCTGGAGGAACGAAGGAGTCATTCAAGGTAACAAGTAACTCTATACTGCTTTCTTGACCCTAGCTTCAATGTGGATTCCTCTTCAATGTATTCTCTAATAAAAAATGATTTTTCTTCAATGGTTTCCTCTGGTAACTTGCCTCCACTACTGGATGCACCATATTTGTTTGATGAAATTCTTCTTTTTTAAGAGTGCTTAAAGGTTGGAGTTTTATGGTTTTTGAGTATTGGGGTTTGGTAGATATTATGTGGTGTTCATGGCATTGATTGCCATTGTAATTTTTTATGACATGTTCAGACATGTTTCAATATTGATAAATACAGAGGAAACTCTGGCGAAATTTTGATTTTTTAGTTGTTCATGACATTGATTGTCATTATAGTCACTTATGACATGTTTAGATAAATTATTTTATTCAAAAAAATTACATTTTTTTGGATATAATGATATTGTGTGCATGTCTCTTTCGACAATAGTCTGCAATAGTGCCAACGGCACGGGTATTACACTAGTGTAATAATAATACATAAAGAAATTTGAAAAAACTTGAGATCTTATGTTTATACACCAATACCTCGACCATTTCTCGATGGGGGCCTTAATCTATTTGGTTCATGTGAGGCTCATCTCAATCCGCCATTTAATAAGATTATATAATAGTTATTGAGTGACGATGCTTCTCTGACTTTAACGTTGCAGCCAGTTAATACTTATGCAACGGTTAGGTGATTATAACAATCACTTTTAGTGAGTCCAATTGTGTAATTTGAAAAACAATAACCTATTCCATTATTATATCTTGACATTGGAAACTTTAAGACTCGAAGTCAAGTCTTTCACATATATTTTTATGTTCACAAATATATCTAAATTTATTAATTTGTAATTTGCATGCGAGTTGGAAACTTTAAAACTCGAAGTCAAGTCTTTCACATATATTTTTACTAAAATTTCAACGTAATGGAAAAAAAGACGATCATTAGTGTTGAAAACTTTACGACTCAAAGTCAAGTCTTTCGTATATATTTACTAGAATTTCTATGTAACGGGGAAAAATACGATCATTAGTGTTGAAAATTTTAAAACTAGGAGTCAAGTCTTTCACATATATTATATTTACTAAAATTTCCATGATATCTTAGCAAGAGAACTTTAAACGCGTAGGGGGCTGGGACCAGAGGAAAGTGTCTAGAGAAATAATGCAAAGCAAAGTTGACGATGATAACATGAATGTTACAACTTTTTTTTTTTTTTTTTAATGTATGGAAATAGCAAAGAGAGATAGCGTAATCATAGCCGGTATTATAGTGATAGATTCTATCTCTTACGAAAAGAGTACAGAAAGTGTAATGGTTGGTGCCTGTATTCTTCGAAATATTGTTCAATAGAAGAAGAGAGCTTCTTTATGTTGTTGCTGGTCTCTGCTTCTTCCAAACAGCCAATTGCATCATTCGCTTTTGTTGTCTCCAAAACGTTAATTTGGACTGGATTAAAAGTTCGTAATCTCTCTCGTTATCAATGACACAACATGAAACACGCTCACCACCTTTATGTGGTAGTGGCACCTTTGTCTAGAATTCATTTCATAGATTTTACCAAGTCTTTGGACTTCCTTGCCTTATTACCATATTATTAACACAAGTCTTCAATCATCCCATGTTTTATGGACCCATACATGAAAAAGATAAGAGGAAAGAACAAGCCACGAAAAAAGGTGTGACGAAGGAGAATTTGATGTTTCCTCTCAAAGTCATGGAAATACAGTTTTAAAGAAAAATATTTGCCATTCATGGAAAACAAAGAAACGTGTCTATCTTCAAATTCAAGTGCTCTATTTTTCTCTAACAATTCTAGTGACCCTTGTTTGCTAGATTTTTTTGGGTCTTTTTTCAGTTTTTTTATACTTCTACCACTTTTATAGATAGTGTTTGTGGTTGTATTTTAAAGAAAGGGTAAAAAGTGTAAAAACATAAAAAAAAACTACCGAACAAGACTGGCTAGACTTACTCATTTTTCTCAATTTCTCGTTACATTTCATCAATGTTTTCGTGTCACATCATCACCGTCAAGTGCTAATAACTTGGGAACATTAATTACATGCTTAAGTAAAAAACAAAACATTCAGCAAAAATGTGGCCCAGCAATAATCTCAAAACAAATTCATTTGGATTTAATCAAAGAGAGAACAATCTTACAAAAAATGTTCCTTACTGATAATTATCTTTATACATCTTCCCCCCTAAATGTCACAAAAAAATGTTCATCTGTAATCCATGCCCTCAAGACATCCTGAGTGACTAAAAGTAATTGAACATTTTTTGGTGTACATTTTCCAATAAAAGCCACCTTCTTTTATACTCTTCCTTTTTTCTAGAATATCAATCCAATAGTTATGGCTGCTACAAACATCATTCGTCCCTTGGGCAATTGTTTTTTAGGATTAACAAAAGAACAATTTTCTCCCACTCCTATCAAGAAACAAACTGTTATGATGATGATGCCGATAGTGGTGGTTATAACCAGAAAATAATTGACTTGGTATTAGGGCAAGATCTCAAATGTTGATAAGCTAAATCTCTGCAAAATCTCAAGTTTTATTACAAAAGATTAAATTGTCACTTACAAACAAAATGACCTAAACTTTCGAGCAACATGCAACTCTCAGCAATGCTCGTCGCGTACGAAACGAGCTGCTCTAAGCTCGCTCGAAATTACTAAATCCTAAAACAAGCTAGTCGACTACATTCTCAAAGGAATGTACCCAAGAAGCCAAAGCCTACTTGGGTCAGCAATTAAGCTGGTGCGAAATTCTTTATTACCGAAAATCAATAAAAAAAAATATCATGGCATGACAGAAAATATAGTACAACAAAATAACCAAAGCAAACAGGTAGTTCCTCCACGAGGCAATCATGTCATCCTAATAAGTAAATATGTATTTAATTGTACTTACTTTGTAGATGTCGACTATGACAAGTCTGACCTGCAGAAATATTAGTGGACTTATCATCCTGCATGAAATGGGTTATAAACAATATAAAAGTAATTTATTTATTAAAACCGTTATCTTCGCACATTATTTGACTTAAAACGTATTATTCGTTCTTAACGGATTGTTCACTTAGACAATACCACATTCGCACCACCTCTGTGCCGAACATACATGTCCGTATGCCTCTCTCATATAAAGGAACATGCCCAAGTGGGGACACATCACATACATGCATGCATCACCGGATACTCCTAACTATATGAGTAACAAAAGCCACTCTTGGGCTATCAATGCACATAAAGTCACGTCACATTTTTTACGGATAAATATCAAAGCCTATCTTAGGCATAAAAATTCACCTCATTTCCGCAAGACTAACTCGAAGGTTATTTTAGTTTCTCTATAAGAAATAGGTCCCCCCATCTCCGCAAGACAACCCGCATGTTATTTAGTTTCTCTATAAGAGAGAGGAAATAATAAACAAAAAGAGGTGTGATAGTTCTAAGTGATACAATTTCAGGTGATTAAATTTTCAGGAGTCAAAGTATACCAATATCATTTATTTTTGATAATTCAAAATTCCTCCACAATGACATTTTGTCATTCATAAATCGATTCATCACAATCTCCGCCCATACTTTTGGGAAAACTAAACAATTTCATGGTTAAATTTTCTAGCCAAACAAGATATTTTTGTCATAAATTTCATCCAACACATCATGTGCATTCATTCGGTATTCGAAATAAAACAATGGCCACACACTCACATCCTAGAGTAGCATAACTATAATATTAACCAATAGATTAGGTTGCAAATGGTACATTACAAAAAAAACATTGATATGCAATGAAATCCACATGAGGCATTAACATAAATTCCTCATTAAGAGAAGTCAAGTAATAAGGAAAAGACCTAATACATTAAACATTGAAAAACTTGACAAAAGCATGAAAATAGGATTTAAAGAAAATAATATATTCTTTTAAGATCAATTGCATCAATTCCAAGGTGTTTTCAATAGAGGGTGATATCCGTGTCTTTCAAAATTTTCATTTGGGTCTTCTTTCTATTTCAAAACCAAACCTAAACCCCCTTTTTTTCATAAAATATCATACTCAGAACTTTTGTTTTGCTTGTATTGTATATTACAATCTCCCACTAAACGAAACAAGGTGGGTTACAGAAAAAATCGCTCTGCATTAGGCGATTTGGTTTTTGCAGAGGCAGTTCGGAGATTATTTGGGTTGGATTAATCTAAGCCTTCAGATATGGTTTGATCTAATCCTAACCGTCCAAGTTATGGTTTTGCTAGGTTTTCCATGGCAGCTCCTCCAGCCGCTATGGGGGAAAAGCTCACGGCTGGACAAGGAGGCGCACAACCCGAGGTTGTTACGTCGACAACAACCTTTCTTCAAGCGTTGGGGGTCGTGAAGAAGGTCATTATTGACGAGGAGCCAATGAAGGGGAATCGTTTTCGTAAATAGGGATGCCCGGCTTTGTCCATAAATATTTCTAAAGCGAAAAGATGTGAAAGGTATGTTGAATCTTCGGCCATTGTTCTTAAGTTTTCTAGTTATCGTCCGTCGTTAGAAGCTATTAGAGAAACGATTAATCGAACCTGGGGAGTCATGGGGGATTTTACAATGGGATTGCCAGATTCGAGGCATGTTCTTGTTAGATTTCAAGCGGAAGAGGTTAAAAAAGCTTTGTCATGGGATTTGTATATGATTAGGGGTGTACGATTTAAAGCTTTACCATGGTAGCCTAAATTTGGAAGGATTCATACAGTAAAGGCAAATAAGTATCAAGTAGGTTTGTTGTTTAGGCAATGGACCTTTATTTCTTGTAAAGTGACCAAATCTGGAATGCAGCAGTAAAGGCAATATCTAAGGCTTTCTCTGTCGCAGGAACACAATTCTTTGCTCTCTAATGAATCAAAGGTAATCGACAGTCCATCAGTTCTGTCATCTGTTCTCAGGTTCCAAAATATAAGTAAATGTGAAATTGCAGATCTTACTCTGGTGGTACATTTAGATGGTCTGACCAGATAAGAACCCTGTCCAATGCTAGTTGGTTTGCTTTCAATGGATGAATGGAAATCACATTTGGTATCTTACTGACATAAAAAAAATTGTAGTTGTAGTTATGCTCCATCAACAAGTTGAGAGATGATGTGTTAATTTATGGGTTTGTGGTGTTGTCTGTTTCATTTTTTTTTTCTTTCATTTTCATTGTTAGGTAAATGCCCTGAATACAGCGACGCACTGTCCCGTCACTCATCCGTTAGAGACACTTAGTAAGCTACACCTCCAGCAAATTGAAGCTGTTTAATTTCTCTGAGGTTGATTACCCTCGGATTTGGTTTTGCTAGAGCCAACGATTGCACTCCATAGTTAATTACCCTCTGGACAACATGATCTCCATCTAACCTACTTTTAACAATCATGAAAACATGATTATTTTCATGATTTATTTGTAGTATACGTAGACAAGGAGGGTGTAAACAGACTGAAGGAAAAGGAAATTGCAGTCTTTATTTTTAATCCATTGTTTATGCTCTACAATATAATCAATACCAAAGTTATATGCAATAATTTTAATATGCAACATGTTAATATGAACTGAATTATTATTTAGATATCTAGATATCGCCATCACATATATTAGCTTACATTAGCCTGATATCAAGAAGCGGAGATATCTCGAAACAACAAATCATTTGAGTTTCAGAAGATGCCCGTTTTGTAAGTGCATAAACATTTTTTTTAATATGTAAAATATATCAAACACAAATAAAATCCTATTACAAAGGACACATTGGAATTTTATTGCATCAGTGACAACTGAGAAACATCGACAAATTATTCTTATTGACGACCAGCTCTACGCATACGTGCTATCCTTGTTACAAAAAACACATATTTGATCTTTCATCTCATCACTATACTGAAAATAAGCATGCCTCCAAGAATGACTCAAAATCAAACTACCACAAATTCCCATAAGACCAACGACAAAGCCCGATCTCATTTCAATGTAGAACCACAACATCTCTCGAGTACTCCCATCTTCATCAGCAGGACGCCATGGATTTGGATCTGGGCATACTTCATCACTTGAGCATTTGTTGGTAAGTGGAGGCCCGCACAATTGAGAATTACCTTGGTAAGAAGAAGCATTGAAGGTCTGAAGTTGGTTCCCAGAAGGAATTCTCTCATAAAGACTATTGTTTGACAAATTGAAATGATTCAAAAATGTCAAATTGGACATGCTCGGGGGTATCATCCCAAAAATATTATTTCCTGAGAGGTCAAGAGATTCCAATTGATTCAAATTCCCAATTTGTTTAGGAATTGTCCCCGTCAAGTGATTCATGGAAAGATTCAGGACACACAATGCAACAAGCTTTGTTAGTTGTTGAGGTATTTCCCCAGAGAGATTATTGCTTGAAAGGTCAATGATTTTCAAGAACTTTAGATTACTATTGTAGTCAAGTTTTATACCTTTAACAATCATCAAATTCACATCTTCATCTAATATAAGAAAACCAAACAAAAATAATGCACCGATACTTGTGATGCTTATCAACTAAAGTCATTCCTCTTAGGTTGCCAATACATGATGGGATGGTACCTAATAGTTTGTTTTGTCCGACATCTAGTATTTGTAAAGAAGAGATATGACACAGTTCTCGAGGGACATGACCTTCAAATGAATTTGATCTCAAGCGTAAAACTCTCAAATCTAAAAGGTCTTCTCCAATCCAAAGTGGTATTCCTGAGAGACTATTCTCTCCAAGATCAAGAGAGACAAGTTTTTTGAGTTGTCGAAAAGATGGAGGGATTTGTCCATAGAGGTTATTTTTACTCAACTTCAAATATTGAAGAAAAGGTGAAAAACCTATTTCTTTGGGAATTTCCCGTGTTAGATTGTTGCTACTAAGATCCAAGTATGTCAAATATTTACACGAACATTTTGGGAGTTCTCCCCAAAATTCATTGTTTGAGAGTGCAAGGATGTTCAACACTTCAAAATTACATACTGGAAGCTATGTTCACAAATAAATCTAAATTTATTAATTTAAAAATTTGCATGTTGGAAACTTTAAAACTCGAAGTCAAGTCTTTCTAGAACAAATGCTAGTTTCTTTGGCATTATGATGGCTAATTGTGGACTTTTCCTTTACGGGACTAGTGAAACCTTTTTAGGGATTTGTGACACGGAAAAAAGTTCATTTGTGATCAATTCCTGAAAGTAACTACAAAGATTCTACATAGCCTGGGTTTCATGCCTGGGAGGCTGCCTGCACCCTCCTGGGCACGTGCCCCTGAGAGGGTCTGAGGCACGTGCGCTCCAAATTTAGGCTCAAAATTTTGAATCCAAAGAGTGAAAGTTTTTGGCTCCAAAAGACCTATTTCACCCACAAAATCCATCTGCCACTCTCACTTCTTCACTCAAGCCCCACAATTTCTTCATTCAATCTCTTTTCTCCCTTTGCAGACTCTCTTCTTCACTTGCTTTTCACTCTGAACTCTCTCTCCATGTTTCTCTCTCTGACACACACTCACTCTCTGAACCTCTAGAAACACAAACTTTGCTCAATCAATCGATCGATTGGGCTAAAATTAAGGTTCGATTTACTGACTCTTCGAAGTTTATGAAGAGAACTCTTACTACATTGCCTTGTTGGACTAAAGCTTGAGAGGGTATTTACCAGTGTTCTAAAAATCGGTCTGGGCGGCCGCCTAGGCGCTAGAAGGTGGAAAACCGCCCAGATTAATGCCTGGGCGGGCAGTCTGGGCGGTTCTGGGTGGTCTGGGCGGGTCTAGGCGGGTCTGGGCGGGGTCTAGGCGGCCTAGGCGGGCTAGGCGGTCTAGGCGGCCTAGGAGGGCTAGGCGGTCTAGGCGGGCTAGGCGGTCTAGGCGGCCTAGGACCTAGGCGGGGTCTAGGCGGACTCTAGGCGGGGTCTAGGCGGTTTGGGAGATTTTTATTTTTTTATTTTTTAATAAGGTTGATTGTGTTCTTATTTTATTTTTCTTTCCTATTTTTTAGAAATAAACTATTTAATTGTTTTTTAGAAAATCTCGGGAATGGGCTTTGATGATGATGATGATGATATGTCTAAATGTAGCGAAGGATGATTACTTAATGGAATTCTCAAAGGATCTGCCGGTACCAATTTTACTAATGTAGATTTTATCAAACATAACTGAGGTTATTCATGCAATTTGAAGAAAAATAAAAGAGTACACAAATTCAAATTTATATAAATTATAAAGTACCCATCATGACCAACTTCAGTCATTTGAGTTTTAATAAATTTTGTTCACGATTGTTAATTTTTCATGTTTTTAAATTTTGCATATGTATATTGACATTAAATTGGATGTAATTGATAAGGTATTATGCTTAACTTTTGTAAATTATTAAAGTTATAATACAAAACCTAAGACCGCCTAGGCACTGCCTAGGCCCCTGGGCGCTAGGCACCTGCTCGCCGCCCGCCTAGCGCCTAGTGATTTTTAGAACACTGGTATTTACGGTTTTGAATTTGGATTCTGTGTTTTCAAGGGTTTAGCTTTCTATGGAGAGAAAACAGGGTTTTCGAGAAGACGTAGTGTGAGCCCTCTCACCAGCTTGCTCATTTTATAAACCCTAACCCTAAAGTTGTGTCTAGGTTTGAGTCATTATAATGCTGATCTTGCTGACAGTGCCTTGCATCTGTTTTGCTCCAGATACAGATTGCAACATGGAGGTGGTTGGTGAGAATACATTCTCTGAGCAAAAATCTCATCACAGATGCAGGCATAAGAAGCATGACTGGAGAATGGGGTAGTATACTAAAAGGAATTGTATTGTTCTCTCTTCCCCTGTAAAAATTTGTGTAAAAAAGCTTGCTATCCTACGTATTGATTCAGATGATGTCAATGTCTTTGACGCTAAATTCATGTACGATTTACACCTTGTAATCTCCAAACTCTACTCTGAACAATCATACATAAACACGTTTGATGTTTTTGTTTCTTTGAAGAATTGCTCATTTGTGAACATAGGATCAACTCCTTGTATTTGTCATATAGATCAATTCAAATTGTGTTGGGCATGGATTTGTTGAAGTGCATTGCACAGATATGCTAGTCTTTACTGCCATACAATATAAACCATATAAGGGTTTCATTATGTTCTCCATTTGCAGTTTTATGGTGAATTCCATCATTGTTTATGTATGTAAGCCTCCAAAAGGACTGTCAACATTCTTGATATGTGGAAATCATATTGCCTGAACTAAATTCAGTTCCAAGCATTTGAAAAGCTCAGAACCAGTAGAACAACAAAATAAATTGATTGAATGGTATTTGTTGCTATTGCTATTTGCAAATTGGACTTTCAAGTTTCCCTGTCTGTTTCTTCATCTTTTCTTCCATTTTGTCCTTAAGGTACCTTCTCATGGTAGCATCCAACCAAACAAAATGGCTAGAATTTCTGAAACAAAAGACATTCATATATAGCATACCATCTGACTTGAAGCTTGACATCCTGTTGCAAAAAACTCTCCAAAAACTACATTCATATATAGCATACCATATATGAAATCCTCCAAACTTTCCATTATGGTTTCGTCGAGTTCATTGCCAAAGTAAAGGGGGGGATTAATGTACCTCCCTCTTACATCTTTATTTAGACAGTTGAAATGGTTTGCAATGTTACCACCTCGTCTCCTTAGATGTATAAACCGCGGTCACAAATGTTAATCAATTGTTATCAAATTTCAAATCCAAATCATCCTTAATTCTGAAGAGAAAATGAATCTAAATTTAAAATATATCTTATAGAGCTAGGCAACGACAACAGGGTTTCTAAGTAATTAAGAAAATAGATTTTAAAGATGTAATCAAACAATCTCTAGGCGCCGTCCGAGAGAACTAACAAACTGGCGATTAGTTTGTGTTCTCCTCTAATTTATTACAGGCATTTAATCAAACAACAATACGCACCATAAAGAAGTGACAATGTTGAAGAATCCTTCACAATTTTTTTATCAAAAACTAAAATTACAAAACAGAGTTTCACAATATAATATGTGTAATAAACAATCAAGATAAAAACCCTCTCACCATTTCTTCAAACAACGAGCAAAACATCACTGAAATCAAGTTGGGTGGCAATCTCATCAAGCTGTTTCTTGACACTCATATCAATCAACTTGGACCCCGAACTCCCATACCTTATAGTAAACCCAGCAATCAGAGATGGATCAATGAGAGTCTTAATCCTCACATTCTTGGACCCCGTCATTTTCTGCACCTGCTTTGCAATCTGCGCCAAGTGAGTCGACTCCAATTTCACCACCGAAGTCACCACAACCAGCTGGGTATCAGTGTATTGGTTGTAGAATGGGTCGAATTCCTTGACAATGTCTTTCACTAACTCAAGTCTCCTCATTTCGACCAAGATGTTCAAGAAGTTCTTGACATGGGGTTGGAGGCTGGAAAAGGTGGCAATGTCGTCGACGACCTGGCGCTTCTTTTCGATCCCAACAGTAGGGTTCAAGAAGAACTTGTAGATTTGTGGGTCTGCGAAGACCTTTTCGACCTTCTCTGTGACGACCCCCTCCCGCACTGTATCAATACTACCCGCTTTGGGCTACCATCCGGCCTCACGGCTTTAAAACGCGTCGATACAATGGGGAGCTGACCCGCACATATAAGGATAATCCTCCTCCCCTACCCAGGCGATATGGGACTATGATTCCCCTTGTAGCTCGTCCAACCTCTCTCCGCCCACTCAGGGTCTCACATTCTCCATGTTTGCGCTTGTTGTTTCGAGTGTGTTGGTTTTCTTGGCAACTTCGGCTAATGCCGGCGTGTAGGTGCCAAATGCCTGATCCATCATTCTTATTCCTACATTAGTTCTTCGAACTATCGTGGGGAGCTTGAGGGAGGGGAGGGTGGAGGAGAATGAAGACGATTGGGGATTTTTAAAGTGCTGCCATATTGTTGGTGGCGAAGATAAGCAGGAAGATAAGAGAAGAAGAGAGGAGAAGAGAAAATGTGGGGATTGAGTGAAGAAGGGAGAGTGGCAGATGGATTCTGTGGGTGAAATGGGTCTTTTGGAGTAGAAAACTTTCACTCTTTGGATTCAAAATTTGGAGCCCAAATTTGGAGCGCACGTGCCTCAGACCCTCCCAGGTGCACGTGCCCAGGAGGGTCCAGGCAGCCAAATGCGAATTTTAACTAACCTAAATTAATAGGCTAATTTAACCCACTTGTAATAACCGCAAGTGCACGGTGTCTAACTGGTAGACAACGGCAAGTACGGGTCGATCCCACGAGGAAGGTGGATGCAATTGAATTTAATAATTTAATTAAACTAATTTAGAGGAAAATGGGGTTACATCATTTTTAAAACTAAACTAAAAATAAATTAAAAATAAAATAAAAGAAAAAGATGGGTTTTGTGGGCTTGGACTCACCAATGAGTTAGCAAAAAGATTTAAATCTAAATTACTGAAATTAAAACGAGAAGCTTTAGGGATAAGAATCCCTTGCTTACACCGAATATGTGATCGTTAAAATCCAATTCAAATTATATCATGTTTCTATCAAACATTAACAAATTATTTCAAACAAATACGCTCTTACTAAGTATTAAATGTCTTTTTAGGGCACACTTAATCAAAGTTTAAGCTTAATATTTTTAGCACATGCTTTGAATATTGATAAAGGGTAATTCTAACTACCAAACATATCAAGTTTAATTTCTCGAACATGAAAGGTGAAAGCAATTTATCAAAAATTCAGAAATAAATTGTAATTAATAATTAAACACGCAATTCAGTAAAATAAATCAAAATGAATTATGCAACCCCTTTGGTTTGTCGCAAACTCGAGTGGTAGTACTCAGCAGATCAGCAGGTGGTCCGAACACAAATCCCGAGGAAAGGTTAAAAAACGCTCTGTGGTGGTACTCAGCAAAACCGGGAGTGTGAATAGCAAAAATTACAATTTGACTAAGTCTCTCCCGCCAGAGGAACAGTGTCCTTCATCTCCAGAGCGACAGTGCCGCTCACGGTGCTGCTTCTCCGCTCCTCGCGAGCTCCTCGTCCTCCAACCTGGCTTCGATACCTGCAAGAAGACAGAGAGAGGGTGAGGAAACAATGAGATAAGGAAACAGACAGAAAAAGAAAACAGAGAGCGGAGTGGCGGAACCCTGTTTTTGCTCTTGTCGCGGCGGTTGCGTGCTGGCTGACGCGCCGCTTGCGACGGTGGTCGTGAGAGAGGGAGGCAGGAAGGAGGTCGGGACGAAGAGAGGCCGAGAGAATAGAGGAGCAGGGTCTGTGGCGAGGGGAACAGAGTCGCGGTGAGGCTCTATTTCGCGGCGATGATGGTGGTGGCTTTGCTTGTGACGATGAGAACAGGGGCTGATGGCGGTGGAGTGGTGTGCGAAGCTTGGTGGCGAGGTGAAGGTCTGACGCAAAACAGGGTTGCCACTCCCCTGTTTCGTGGTGGTGGCGGTGCTCGCACGGTGGTGGTGGCAGTGCTGTTGTCCGGAGGTGGTGGATGAGAGAGTGATGGTGGTTGATGGTGGATGGAGGTGGTGATGGTGATGGTGATGAAAATCACTTTATGAGGAAGAGGGTTTGATTTTGGCTATTGATGCTTGATTCCCTTCTCCTCCTCCCCTTTTCTCACCCTATTCTCTTCTCTTGTATTTTATAAAGAATGATCAAAGTTAATAGGGATGAGATAAATGGAAGATTCATCAAGGTATAAATGAGATAATATTCTTTAGGGGTAGGATTGGGTTTGGGTTTATGGGTAGGTTTTGGGTTTAGGTTATGGACTTGGTTAAGGGTTTAGGTATGTGACCATCTGCTTTGTACCACCGCTAGAATCGACCAATTGTCATTCCTTAAATTGGCGCTTAATACGATTTTCATCGTTCATGCTCAAATTCCTACAAAGACATGAAAACAAAATAATTACTATAAAATATAATAATCGAAACACTAACATGTATAAATTAAGGGATATATTATGTAATAATTATGTGAATATCACAGCCTCCCAGGCTGTGTAGAATCTTTGAAGTAACTAACATTTCTTGGTGTGCATTTTCCAATAAAAGCCACCTTCTTTATCGACCATCATGTTGACATGTTCAGACTTTATAGTTGAAGTAATTAACACTCCAATAAAAGGTGCAAGGAAGGATAATTTCGGATTTGATGTTTCCTCTCAAAGTCATAGATATACAGTTTTAAAGAAAAATGTTTGTCAATGAAAACAAAGAAACGTGTTTATCTTCAAAATCAAGTCCTCTATTTTTCTCAATTTCTCATTATATTTCACCAATGTTTTCTTATCCAGAAATTCTAGGGGGCCTGGGTCCATGGCCTGGTTTTCACGTTGGGGGGGGGGTGAAAATACATTTTTGCCCCTCCTCTCTAAAAGTGTTTTGTGATTGTATCTTTAGAGAGGAGAGGCAAAAATGTATTTTCGGCCTCCAGGCGTGAAAACCAGGCCATGGACCCAGGCCCCCTAGAAGTGCTCTTTCTTATCATATCTTCACCATCAAGTGCTAGTAACTTGGGAATGCTGCTGTCTGTTGCTTGGACTTGGCATTTGGGTTTTTTTTATTTTTTTTTATTTTTTATTTTTATGGGTTATTGACCATTTTTATTTATGTATTAATCTATGCTCAAAGGCTACATGATTGACCTTATAGGATTAACCAAACCAGATCCGAATGTTACAATATTGTTGCCACTTAATATCCTTGTCGCCTCCATCTCGTATAGAGATGTTAAAAATCGAGAAAAGATCTTGAGTATTATATTGGGCAAAGAAGAAATGGCACCTGCACTACACCACATATCCTTATTGCTAGCGGTGCAGATCAAGCTGGTCCATCAAATATGAGGAATAGAGGGTTTAAGGGACAATTGTTCAATTGGACTTGCTTATGAATTCTTTCCAGAACTTACAGTTTGGAATAAACGAACCAAAATCTGAGTGAGATCAAAATTTCACCGTTCTTCAGATCATGGGAAATACCCTACATTGCTCCGAAACAAATAGTCAAGATCATGAAGGTTGGTGCCCCGAAATGTCTACTTTCATAATTTTTTATAGATGGCATAGAAGGAAATATTGATTAACTACATTGTGAACAGATTGAATGATGTTCTGTTATATCTGCTTTTGTAGATACTCATAATGTTGCTCATATCATGTCATGAACTCAGATTGAATATTCTCACTCTCTTTCGTAGCTTTGCTTCAAATATGGTTTGCTTTGATGTATCAGAGATAGCTTTGAAGAAATGCTCTGTGTTTGCTACTTTGCTTTGATGTATTTTTGAGTTGAAATGCTCTGTATGAATGAAATGTTAATCATTAACTTGTTAATTTACTTTGTTAACTTAGGTTTTGGAACTTTGATTTTGTACTAGAAAGTTGCATGGTGTGTCTAATATGACATATATGGAGTGCCCAATTGTACTGCTCCCTGTCTGATTAGGTTGTTTATGTTGCTTTGTTGGAAAAGTTTGTAGGTGATGATGTCGAAATCTGGTTTAATGTCTGCCTTTATTTTGTTTATGAACACCAAGGTGAGGAGGCTGCGAGACTCTCTGTCCTCTGCTGAGACTTTGTTGTGGTGAAGACCTTGTCTCCCCTGAGGATCAAAATCTTCTCGCCCAGCGAGGAGGAGAGGTTCCAGCGAGGAGGAGAGGTTCCCAGATTTCAAATCCAGCGAGGAGGAGGGGCTTCACCCCAGATCTCGCCGCTTGCATCATTGCTGCGAAGAAGGTGGCTGCTAAGTAGCTGCTGATAGATAAGATAAAAACAGGGGCGGCTAGGTTTTCATGGAGGCGAAACAGCCAGCCAAGGGGGCTTCCCCTGCGGCTGGCAGGGAGGACGATGGATCTCCTAAGCGGAGTTTTGCGCAGGTTCTAGGTAAGGCGATGAGGGATGATCTTGAGGATAAGCCGACGAATTCAACCACGTTTCGAAAAGAAGGAAGTCCGGCCTTGAGGTTATCCGATTTGGATGTTTCAAGAGGTGAGTCTCATGTCTCTAATCATGTTGTCGTTTTAAAATTTTCAAGCTTTAGGCCGTCTGTTGATTCGATAAGGGATTCCATTCAAAGATTTTGGGGAATATCCGGTGAATTTATAATGGGTCTTCTTGATCCAAGGCATGTAGTGGTTTATTTACAATCGGAAGATGAAGTGAAGAAAGTGCTATCAAAGGATTCATTTATGATTCGGGGAGTTCGATATAAAATTTTTCGTTGGCATCCAGGTTTTAGCCTGCGTGAGGATCCGGAGTTGGCACCATTATGGATTGAACTCCCAAATCTTCTTCACTTTCTTTCTTCCCGCCATCATGAAGGCGATTGGGGATTCCTTCGGAAGTTTCCTTCGGATTGATGATGGAACTAGATTCTTTGCCCATCCAAAGGTGGCACGCATGTGTGTCGAGATAGATGTCACTAAACCTCTCCCACATAGGATTTGGCTTGAAAGTTCAAAATATGGAGGATTCTGGCAGAAATTTGAATATCCAGGATTCAAATATTGAGACCATTGTTCGCTAATTGGGCATGAGAAAGACTATTGTAGAAAACTGGTTGGCAAGAAGAAGGATCAATCTAATGTTGATGGAGAAAGTCATAGGGAAATTAAGACTTCCGACAAGACCAAGCAAAAGCAAAACCAAGTAGGGGAGAAACAAGGTCAAAACGTTTACGAACAAATGTATGTTCCGGTTGCCACAAAAACTATGGAAAATGATGAGAAAATAGGAGTTAGTGGAGCAAAAAACTCTCAAGGAGTCGAGATTATTAGTGAACAAGTAGAAGAAAACAAGGTAAAAGGAATTCGAAAATGTTATTTTGGTTATCAAATTTGGAGTTTTAGATGAGGAAAATTCAGATGGTTGTGGGGAAGGAATTGAGAAAAAGCATGAAGATCTCAAGATTGAGGAACATATTTTTCACACGGCTCATGACAATGTCGTAGTTGTTCCAGAATCCACGGAGGAATGCCTTTTGGAGGAGGGGTACACAGTTTCGGAGATTGCAAATGTTATGGGGAACCAGGAACTGACTTTAAAGCAGGATGATGTTGTAAATTCAGGGGCTAAGTTTGTTGTTTCACCCAAAACCGAGCCGCAACTTCAGGGTGTTGCAGCGACTGTGCAGGGTGCTTCAGCGCACACACTACAGGGTACTCCAGTGCACGTACCACAGGGTGCTCCACAGGGTGTTATAGTGACTTCAGCACTCACACCACAGGGTGCTTCAGCGCACACACCACAGTGCTTCAGTGCACACACCACAGGGTGCTCCAGTGCTACAACGCACACACCACAGGGTACTCCAGTGACTTTGACGAAGGATGGGAATGACAGTGATACGATAAATCAAGATCAGACAGTGGATAATGAAGAGGCTATGCAAGGGAATTCTCCCAAAACCCCAAAGGATGTTGTCTCTGCTTCCATGGACAATTTAACTGAAACAAGGTTTGAGGTTGGCGGTATGGGGTTCGACATTGAAGGTATGGAAAGTCCATTAACCTATTCTAAGGTTAAATTTTTTTGAAAACATTAGAAGATCATGAAAATGGAATTGAAACCAACAATGCAACAAAGGGGGCAATAGAGAAATATGGCGGGGATAGGGTGAAGCAAAGGTTTTTACAACTAAAAGATATGATGGAAGTGGAATTAACTAGGTTGGGTCAAAAGAACATTGGAAATGAAGGTTGGGCTACCACAACTCAGTTGCCCAATGGAAACACTCCTCGAAGATCTACGCGAACAAAGCATGCAAACCCTAAATTCAGGGCTTAACTCAAACAGAGAAGTTGTTTGCTCTCTGTTTTTGGTGGGTTCTAATATTGGGCATTGGGAAGAGTTGCAATTGTGTTACCATAGTGTTGCTTTTGGACAGGTTTTGTGCAGTTTTTTGGAAGGCTGCCAGTGAGTTTTCTGTGAGCCCCTTTGGCAGTGGAAATGGCTGTAGGCTGTGGCCTTATGGTCTCATGGAAGTGGTGCGAGATTTTTGTAATCTTTTCATTTTGGTTTTCTGGGCAAAGTCATAATGTACTCCCGCTGGATGTAATTTTTTTTAGAAGGAATAAAGGTCTGACATTAAAAAAAAAAAAAAAAAATATATATATATATATATATATATATATATTATAATTAAAAAAAAAAAAAAAAACTCAGCTATACTCAGCTGTCTGTTTAGCATACTTCTTATTGTATTTGTTCTTGTTCCTGCTGTATTTGTTCTTGTTTACCATTTTGCTTGTGTTAATGGGAGCAAAATGGTGGACTGATTCTATGGGCCTAGAACCACTTTTCTATGTGTGATGGAGTATTGTTTACATCAGTAAAGAGTTTATGTTCAGATCAGTCCTTGCCTTCAATGTCTAAAATTTTTCAATGTTGAATGAGAACTTCTAAGTTCTAAACTATTTGTTTTCATGGTGCAACAACACTTTCTTCACTTCTGTTATTGTTATTAATTTATCTTGGCATAGTAGGTTACAAGATCCAAGAGGTGGACCATTTGATGTCGAAGTTGCGAAGTTTTCGCTTCAGTTACCGGACTACATATTCTGATTGCACATGCGCAATAGTGTTTACTCCTCCCAAGTCTTTGGGACACACCTTGATGAATACTAGTTAGACATATACATATAAACCAGTACATAATGTTAATATTTATAATTTATAGGTTGTAACTGTCAGTGTATTACTGGAATTCTTTTACTCTATAATGTGTGTAAACATTTGGCGGACTATGTCAGTTGTTATTTATGTTCATGTTCTGTTTTTTCAATATGTTGCATTAACAGTCAATTGTTCATAATCGTCTAGACTGCATACACAATAAATTCTTGTGAGTGCCATCAGTCCAAGCTCTTCTTAATATCTTTCTCTTGTACTAAGCTATGGGTTGAACCAGTTAAAGTTAAACTGACAATGCTAATCTGTGTTTCATACAGATTGTTGACAGATTGTTTCATACTTTCATGCAAATTATTGACAGAAAAGTTGGTTGAAGAACAGAGGACATTCGATGTTGTTATTGCTTTAGAGGTTAGCCCTCAAAATTGTTTTAATATAACTGAAGTACCACAATTTCAGGTCCTCTTCTACAACTTTAATCTAAATGCATAGAATGCATCTGAAATTTGTCCCCGCACTAAACATTAACTTTACTATTCCTTCCTTTCTGACCTGCTTCAGTGGAGGATTGAAATGATTCATCACGACCGCAATGATCTACGGAACAACACCAACCATGACCTTGTTCAAAGCTCAAATGAGAATGTTGAGGAGTTGAACCAACATCAACAATGAAGGAAGGGGAGAACCAAAGCAATGAAGTTGGAAACTAGAAAGGATTGTGACTCGATGTAATACATTATTATTCAACTGAAATAAATGTAGTATGATCTTTATTGTTTGATAGATTTTGTGACTCGATGTAATACATTATCTTATTAATTACATTACTTTGGCTCAATTCATGGAAATGTTTAAGTTTGGCACATTTAGATTTTTATTTTCTAGAAATAAAACTTATAAGATGTTATAAAAAGTCATTTGATAGCACTTGATGAGTGCTATAGAAAAAAAGGGCCTTGAAAAACGCTATAGAAACTAATACAATAGCATTTGTTAAATGTTACGTGAGGAAAGACAATAGCATTTCAGAAACGCTATGGTAGAGTATACCATAGCGTTTCTGAAACGCTATAAAAGGCCAACTTACGATAACGTTTTTGGCAGACACAACGTTTTCTAAAATGCTATGGTATCTTACCATAGCGTTTTTAAAAGAAACGCTATTAATGGACATTTTTTCTTGTAGTGCACCTTTATGTGGTAGTGGCACCTTTGTCTAGAATTCATTTCATAGATTTTACCAAGCCTTTGGACTTCCTTGCCTTATTACCATATTATTAACACAAGTCTTCAATCATCCCATGTTTTATGGACCCATACATGAAAAAGATAAGAGGAAAGAACAAACCACAAGAAAAGGTGCGAAGAAGGAGAATTTGATGTTTCCTCTCAAAGTCATGGAAATACAGTTTTAAAGAAAAATATTTGCCATTCATTGAAAACAAAGATACATGTCAATCTTTAAACTCAAGTGCTCTATTTTTCTCTAACAATTCTAGTGAGCCTTATTTACTAGTTTTTTTTTTTTTTTTTTTTTTGTCTTTTTTTAGTATTTTTATACTTTTACCCTTTTTATAGATAGTGTTTGTGGATGTATTTTAAAAAAGGGGTAAAAAGTGTAAAAACAAAAAAAAGCCAAAAAAAAACTACCAAACAAGGCTGGCTAGACTTGCTCATTTTTCTCAATTTCTCGTTACATTTCATCAATGTTTTCTTGTAACATCATCACCGTCAAGTGCTAATAACTTGGGAACATTAATTACATGCTTAAGTAAAAAACAAAACATTCAGTGAAAATGTGGCCCAGCAATAATCTCAAAACAAATTCATTTGGAATTAATCAAAGAGAGAACAATCTTACAAAAAATGTTCCTTACTGATAATTATCTTTATACATCTTCCCCCCTAAATGTTACAAAAAAAAGTTCATCTGTAATCCATGCCCTCAAGACATCCTGACTGACTGAACGTAATTGAACATTTTTTGGTATACATTTTCCAATAAAAGCCACCTTCTTTTATACTCTTCCTTTTTTTTCTAGAATATCAATCCAACAGTTATGGCTGCTGCAAACATCATTCGTCCCTTGGGCAATTGTTTTTTAGGATTAACAAAAGAACAATTTTCTCCCACTCCTATCAAGAAACAAACTGTTATGATGATGATGCCGATAGTGGTGGTTATTGCCAGAAAATAATTGACTTGGTATTAGGGCAAGATCTCAAATGTTGATCAGCTAAATCTCTGCAAAATTTTCTGCCATGATCTAAAGGACAAGCGAAGTCCAACCAAGGAAAGTCCAATCAAATTTCTATAAGCCAGTACTTTGTTTCGCTTTCTTAAATTCATTTATACAAGACTCGGGAGTTTGAAACCATTGAGAAGTTTATGATACATTTCAACTAGAAGCCTCGGCACTAACAAAAATTTCAATATAGTAATACCCTGAGGATTAGCAAGCTTTAACTTCAGCAAATTGAAGGTATTTAATTTCCCTGAGGTTGATTAGCCTTGCGTTTGGCTTGAGTTTAAGAAATATTTAAGAGAAAAGGAAAAAAGTTCAGGGATAAATGAAATATATAATGAATTTTGATTGTATATTAAATATGTGAAAAACATAATATGCAAGTAAATAAATGTATTAAACATATTAAATGAAACTAAAATACTTATAATTAGAAAATTAAGGAGTAGTTTAAAAAATCAATATACAAGTCGAATAAGTGATAATTAAGAAATTAGGGGGTGGTTTAAAAATCAATAAATAATTAGAAAAAATGATAATTAGAAGAAAAAAACTCAAAATTTACGAAAAATATTCAAAAATATTTTGAAAAAATATAAATTTTAGTAGATGGTTTTTGTATTTTTACGAAAAAACTAAATTTACAAAAAAAACCCAAAGTTTACGAGAAAACCTCAAACTTTTTCGAAAAAACCCTAAAAAAATGTAATTTTTTCTTTCGCCATTTTTCTTTTCTTAATTTCAAAAAATAAATTTGATGAAACTTTGTATAATTTCGCGAAATCACAATCCTTGATATAGTATACGTAGACAAGGAAGGTGTAAACAGACTGAAGGAAAAGGAAATTGCAGTCTTTATTTTTAATCCATTGTTTATGCTCTACAATATAATCAATACCAAAGTTATATGCAATAATTTCAATATGCAACATGTTAATATGAACTAAATTATTATTTAGATATCACCATCACCTATTTCAGCCTACATTAGCCTGATATCAAGAAGTGTACATATCTCGAAAAACAAATCATTTGAGTTTCAGAAGATCCTCATTCTGTAAGTGCATAAACATTTATTTTAACATGCAAAATATATCAAATACAAATAAACTCCCATTACAAAGGACACATTGGAATTTTATTGCATCAGTGACAACTGAGAAACATGGACAAATTATTCTTATTGACGACCGACTCTGCGCATACGCGCTATCTTTGTTACAAAAAGTACATATATTTGATCTTTCATCTCATCAATAAACTGAAAATAAGCATGCCTCCAAGATTGGCTCAAAATCAAACTACCACAAACTCCCATAAGACCAACAATAAAGCCTGATCCCATGCTAATGTAGAACCACAACATCCCTTCCATGCTCCCATCTTCACCAGCAGCAGACCATGGATTTGGACCTGGGCCTACTTCATCACCGGGGCATTTGTTGGTAAGTGGAGGACCACACAATTGAGGATTACCTTGATAAATAGATGAATCATTGAGGGTTTGAAGTTGGTTGCGAGAAGGAATTCTCCCAAACAAATTGTTGTTGGACAGATTGAAATTATTCAAAAAGGTCAAATCCGAAATGCTCGGAGGAATCATCCCAAAAAGATTGTTTCCTGAGAGGTCAAGAGATTCCAATTTTTTCAAATTCCCAATTTTTTTTGGAATGGTCCCTGTTAAGTGATTCATGGATAGATTTAGGACACACAATTCAACAAGCTTTGTTAGTTCTTTAGGTATCTTTCCCGAGAGATTATTTCTTGAAAGATCAATACTTTTCAAGAACTTTAGATTTTTGCTGTAGTCAAGTTCTATACCTTTAACAACCTTCACATTCACATCTTCATCAAATATTAGAAAAGCAAACACAAATGGTGCACTGATACTTGTAGGTTCATGCTCATCAACAAGAGTCATTCCTCTTAGGTTGCCAATACATGATGGGATGGTATCTGATAGTTTGTTTTGTCCAACATCTAGTATTTGTAAATAAGAGATATGACACAGTTGTTGAGGGACACGACCTTCAAATGAATTTGATCTCAAGCGTAAAACTCATAGATCTAAAAGGTCTTGTCCTATCCAAAGTGGTATTTCTCCAGAGAGACTGTTCTCTCCAAGATCAAGAGAGACAAGTTGTTTGAGTTATCGAAAAGATGGAGGGATTTGTCCATAGAGGTTATTTTTACTCAACTTCAAATGCAGAAGATGAGGTGAAAAGTCTATTTCATTGGGAATTTCTCTCGTTAGATTGTTGGTACTAAGATCCAAGTTTTCCAAATATTTAAAAGAACATTTCGGGAGTTCTCCTCAAAATTGATTGTTCGAGTGTCAGGATGCGCAATTGTTCAAATTGACATACTGACAATGGAATTGGCCCAAAAAATGAATTATTCCGTAGGAACAAGTAATTTAAATTTGGCAATGGTTTTTTAAACGGAAACGTGCCTCTGATTCGGTTGTCAGAAAGATCCAGAAATTGAAAGTTTGTTGATTTTTCAACCCAATTTGGTAGAGAATCGAAAATCCCCGCGTTCCTTAGATTTAGTGACCAGAGATGCTTTTGAAAGTGAAGAAGCCAGGAAGGAAATAGGGGACCTACTTGACAGTTGCTCAACTCTAGATGAATGAGTCCATTGAATGGAGGAATCAGTCATCACCCATACCCAACTTCAAGGAACTCAAAGATGTCATTGGGAGTATTAAATGTTGTAATTTTGTAAGAGAAGCGAAATGAGCTTTTGAAATGAAACCCTCCCAAAGGTTGTCCCTAAGATCCAGTTTGAATAATTCTGAAAATTTACCCAGACTCTTTGGTATGGTCCCATTCATTTGATTGCTACGAAGGTTAAGAATCCCCAAATTGCTTTTCATTGGACATGCTGACACACCATTGAGAAATTCAGTTATCTCTCCTTCAATATTGCTGAAAGATAAGTCTAGATTTTCGAGTTTGCATAGAGTAATCAATGATCTAGGCATCTTATCGGTGATGAAGCAATTGAGTGCAAGCTCGAGGTTTCGGAGGGAAGTCATATTTGTGAAGTTGTCTGGGATGGAGCCTCGGAGTTGGTTGCCGTTGAGACGAAGGTTTCAAGGTTGGTGAGATTGAACAACCACTGTGGTATTAAAGAATTGATATAGTTGTGAGATAAATCAAGAAATGTCAATGAAGTAAGATTTAGTAAGAGAGAGAGAAAGGGAGAAATGGAAGCTTACAACTCTCAACTGTCAACTCTAACAAATTAGAAAGCACGTTGACATGTTGTAGCCAATTGGCTGATGTGGTACTGAGGTTCACAGAAGACATGCCAAGGTGTTTCAAAGAAGAGAGACCATAAAGCCAATCAAGATTGACTACTTTCAAGTGCTTGTGGTCATAAAGGTTTAGACATCCGGAGAAACTGCGAAGATCAAGATGATACAGGCTTGAAAGATTTCCCAGGCTGGGAGGGACTGATCCCCTAAAGCAGCTTTCAGAAAGATCAAGATATTTTAATTTGTGGAGTGAACCAATGAAATATGGGATTTCACTTCTATTACAATTGTTGAGACGTAAGTCCAAGTATTCCAAATATTTCAATTGAATCAAAGAAGGGTTTATCTCACCTCCCAATCCTCTTGAATGGTAATTGAATAGTACGTCATTTCCAAGATCAAGTATGATGACATGCTGGGTCTTGTTGCTGCAGTTTATTCCTTTCCAAACGCCAACAATTGTCACCACGCCAAGAAGAGAGTTTGCTTGAAGGATCGGTTAGACCTTCTTTAAGCTTCAAGAGAGCTTGTTTCTCATTCTCTAGGCAAAACGGTGTCATGTGCCGCATCGCAAGAAGAGAGTCTAATGATATTGAGGTGAGGAAAACCCCAACACACCAGAAAGATAAACAGGAAATGAAGTTGAACCGAGGTTCTCATGGCAACAATTCGTACTACCTACTAAATCATGGCTTAAACAACAGAGTCAAGTTTTTCTACCTACTCTGATGATTAAATCAATACTGGATCTCTATATATAATAAGTTGCCAAGGTGGGACTGGTTAAAACTTATTTATCTAAATCGTTAATTTTAACTCGACTAAAAGTTGGTAATCTTTCTCAACAACTCTACATCAAACGCGCTCATCACTAATATGTGCTGGTGGTGCATTTGTCTAGCATTCATTTCATAAACTTTGCAAAAGGCTTTGGTCTTACTTGGCTTACTATTGAAAATCATATCGCAATCACTTTTACCAAGTCCAGTAATGTGATTTGAAAACAATAACCTCATCCAATTAAAATATCTCAACACTGGAAGCAATGTTCACAAATAAATCTAAATTTATTAATTTAAAATTTGCATGGGAGTTGGCCTGTTGGGTTGGAAACTTTAAAACTCGAAGTCAAATCTTTCATATATATTATATACTAGAACTTTGCTATCTGCGAAAAAAGACAATCAGGGATACATGTGAGCCAGAGAATTTTAGATACCGCATCGTCTGCATGCTGGGACTAGAACAAATCGTAATTTCTTTGGCATTTTGATGGCTGCAAATCTTGCAAGATCTCAAGTTCTTCAAAATTAACACAAGTCTTCAGTCATCCCATGTTTATGTTTTATGGACATTCATGAAATAAGAGGTTTGATTAATTGGTTAAGGCTGTGGTGGTTTAACTCCCATGTCTTGGATTCGATACTATAATATAATGTGTGAAATGCGTGAAGGAGAATTTGATGTTTACTGTCAAACTCAAGGAAATACAGTTTAAAAAATAAATATTTGCCATGAAAAACAAAGAAACATGTTTATCTTCAAACTCAAAGTGCTCAGTTTCTCATTACATTTCACCAATGTTTTCTCATCATATCTTCACCATTAAGTGGAAATAACTTGGGAACGCTACAGTGTATTCCTACAAATAGACCGGGAAAATGCGCCCAGCAAAATCTCAAAACAAATTTATTAGGCTTTAATCAAAGAGAGAACAATCTTACAAAAATGTTCCTTAATACTCACTGATAATTATCATCATACATCTTCCCCCGAAATAACACAAAACGTCCATTTGAAATTATTGCCCTCAAGATATCCTGATTGACTGAAAGTAATTGAACATTTCTTGGTGTGCATTTTCCAATAAAAGCCACCTTTTTCTACTCTTCTTTTTTCTAGAATATCAATGCAACAGGTATGGCTGCGGCAAATATCATTCGTCCCTTGGCCAATTGTTTTTAGGATTAATAAAAGAACAATTTCGCCCATTCCTATCAAGAAACAAATGGTTGTGATGATGATGCCGATAGTGGTGGTTACCAGAAAATAATTGACTGTTGTTATTAGGGCAAGATCTCAAATGTTGATCAGTTAAATCTCTGCAAAATCTTCTGCCATGATCAAAAGGACAAGCGAGGTCCAACCAGTGAAGGGACGGGCACCCTTGCCTTTCCCCTTGTTCTTTTGGTCGTACTGCTCCCACAAATACCCAGTTTGCTTATAGTTGTTAACTACATTCCTGCCAAACAAAGAAGTCATAAGTTGATCTCAACATCAACAAGTTCCTTGTGTTAGCAGTATCAAGTACAGTAACTACCTTATCAAATTCTCCCGTAATTCCTTGTAGATGGTTCCGGCTATCACCGCATATGGTCCATTCTCTGTGGAGACAACCACATTCTTTGAAAAAAAAAAAACTTAATTAAAGATATATTTCCTTCAACATAAACAGATTTCAAAGTACCTTGGGAATAATGGTGCAGTGATAAAAGAATCAAGTAATTCATGTTCATCCAAATAGGGCCTCTCCAATACGGGGGATCGTGTTCTGTATTACGTTTCATGTACAATGAACTGCAGCAAGGATGACAACATTTCATACTTCAAGACCATCAAGATCAAGATTAAAAGTGATTTGATGGCAAACCATGTAACAAATAAGTAGAGTTCTACCTTGTTTTAGCAAGAGAACGCAGTCCATAATCTGTCCACAGAGTGCTCCTATTGGAAATAAGTTCAAGCTGCTTTTCCAGGATCTGAGATTCCTGTAATGTGATAAAAATACATGAAACACCACCCCCCCCCCCCCCCCCCCCACACACACACACACACACACACACACACACAAGAGTTGGAGAAAATAGGATAAAAAGCAAAAAAAAAAAAAAAAAAAAAACGTGATTGGAGAACATAGAATAGGATACATAAGCACAGGAGAATAAATTATATGAAAAAAAAATCTAACCGAGGATTCCAGAGCTTATGTAATGGATAGTTCCATACAACTTACAGGTGGAATGATCCTCATCATAAAAGGAAAAAGGCTGACATAACCAACATGTGGAATCAATCTCAACTTCGGTGTTTCTAAAACCTCCCGGACAAGTTCTCGGCCTGCATAATAGTCGCCTGATGTTTTGATTTCACGCCACCTCAAGCGAACCTAGAAAAATTTCAGTTGAAGTAGACTTAGTAAATTGCTTGAATAAACATTTATTCCAACTTTATGCAGACTGCTTTTGCTTGGGGATCTGAAAAAGTGAACCAGAAGCTGCTACTAGTTTCCCGAGCATGTCGTAAGATTTCTACAAATCTTGAGGTAAGAAATCAAATCCATAAGCATATTGATGCATCATGCATACCTTTTCGGTGTGATTCCCAAAATCAAAGTAAGCTACAGAAACATCATCAAAGTGCATCTGTACAAAAATTAAGAAATTTAACACAGGTCATGAAAACTGGTTTCTCAACATGCTTCAAATTTAGCAATTCATAGAAAAATTGACTTGATTTGCTAATAATGGCTCATGATGCTTAAAACAACATATATAAACATGAGCACACCTGATTCAGAATCTCAAAATCTGAAAGCATTTCGGCTGTCGACTGATATTCCTGCATAAGATTGTGGCCAATGCATATTAATCTAGTTGGACAAATTGTAATCTGCAACATCTACTTTCACGGTGATATTACCTTCCCCATGTCATTTTTCTTTCCAAGAAGCTCCGAAATTGAGTGCATAGAATGTGCTGCTAGTAACATCCAACATCTTAGATCCAAATGACGTTCTTCTTCAGTTGGGTGTGATGCACGTGGATAATCATCCAACCCAGAGGAAAGTGTCTGGAAATAATGCAAACCAAAGTTAACAGTGATAACAAGATGTGAATGTTAACACAGGAGCAAGAATTGTGTTTTTGCGAAATTTCACATAATTTCGTTGAAAATTTTGTTTTTTTAAAATTACGAAAAGAAAAACGGCGGAAGAAAAAAATTATATTGTTTTTTTTTTGAAAAATTTCGAGGTTTCTTCGTAAATTTCATTTTTTCATAAATATACAAAACCCAGATACAAAAAGTTACAATTTTTTTAGGGTTTTTCCGTAAAATTTGGGGTTTTTTCTAATTATCATTTCTTCTAATTATTTATTGATTTTTTGAAACCACCGCCCCTGATTTTCTAATTACCATTTCTTCTACTTATATGTTAATTTTTAAAACCACTCCTGATTTTCTAATTATATATTGATTTCATGTTTGTTTCATTTCTTGGTATTTAGGCTTCAATTAATGTGTTAACAGATTAATTTACTTGCATGTTATTTTTTCACTATTTCATACACTCAAAATATATATATATATATATATATCACGTATCCTCGACATTTTTGTGTTTTTTCTTTACGCACTAAATTTATTAAAATCAGGAGACTGAAATTAACTCAAAAAACGAAATCACAATCCTTGCACAAGAATGCACTTTTATTTTTAATTTTTTTATGGAAACAGCAAAAAGAGATAATTTAATCATAGCTGAATGACTTGGAATGAACTCTGTAATGATGACAAAGGGCCCCTTACCACTCAGTCTGATTAGTCTGTTCCCTCACAGACACCCACCCCCCACACCGGGGGCACTGTAGTGATAGATTCCATCTCTTACTAATCAGATGGATTATGTGATTCCAGAAAGATAGCAAATTGGATGCATTTATGTGGTATGTCAGATATGATGCAGCACAGATGTGGATGTTGACGAAATCACAGCAGGTCACTTTTGAGAAGTTTTTGATTCTTGAGAAAGGATAAGACTTTTATTATTAAAAAAAATGAAATTGCACTGGATATAAAAGATGTCCAAACAGGGATTAGAGATCATCAACATTTTGCCCAATTTACGAGAAGAAATTAAATATACTACGAAAGTGTGTAACTTGTAGGGAGTTTTCACATGTTTAATGTAGGTTTTGTAATTTAAAGATGGTTTGAATTGCCTGCCAAATGATTCAAAACAAAAATAAAATGCTTCAAAATAATATCTGGAGATCTACTAGCAGTAAGAAGCAACCTTTGGGCTTAACTCACGCTTTGTTGTGTTGTCTCTCCCATGCCAATAATAGCTGCCTGGATCCTTTCCTAGAATATAAAAACAGTAAAGAATGGTAAAGATAGGCTGTCTAATGTACACAGTTGTGAGTTGACTCACAACAGCTAATTAGAGCATACAGTGCAGAAAATTATAAGACAGTATTAAACTAGGAAGCCAGCCTGCTGAATGTATACCCAATGGACGACCTAGAATCTGCCATATAGAAGACTTTCGAGCAACTGATATATACATGACCCTCACTCTGGGGGAGCCAGCAACTAAGAATTTAGACAGTTTTATTTTTTACTTTTTTATGAGCAATGTGTTTTTTTATCTCCCTTTGGTCACTCATCTTGATTTGCTCAAACACTCATCTATAACCAGACTGCAAGGTGGCACTCATCAAAGAATTCCCAAAAGACCATGAAAATATGAAAAAGGAAAGATGATAACTCATATAAGTAGCAACACATGTCTGAGTATTGAACACACACAGTTCACATGTACAGGCATCCCTACTGAATAAGAATCTCTTATTCCCAAGGCAGAAGCATATCGGAAGATGACAGTGCTCTAAGTCTTGGAGTGTCAGGTTATTTTGATGTAGTAAATGAGGCCAATTAAACCACATACCCCCACACCATATGAATTTCTAATTTAAAAATACTAAAAATAAATTGAGAAAAAAAAGCAAAGCAAGAACCGTCTGATTAACTGCTAGAATACAGAAAATTTTGATATAAAATCAATTAATATTATTCACCTGACTGAGAATTCTTTAACCACTGGAACCAAGCTTCAAGCCAAACATAAGCCCTTTCTAGGAAGGAAGAGATATCTTTTCTTTCAGCATCAGTAAATTTGTTTCCTTTGATGCCACGAATTAGATCTGTAAGAAAAGTGCATTGAGCTTAAATTCGCAGTCCTATTTGGAGCATATAATGGATAGAGATCAATTCAGCTGCAGATGCATCTATTTTTTACGCATAACCAAAAAAGAAAAAAAGAGAAAAGAGAAAGGAAATATGTATATGAAAAAGGAAAGCATCCTATGTGGATGATAGCTAGATAGAAATTTTCTAATTGAAAGATAGCTAGACACAAATTGGTGAATAACAACACTAACGAAATCAAGTTTAGAGAAAGCAAGACATTCTGTTTCATCATCCACAAATAGTTTCTACTGAAGGAGACCAATATTGGCAATGTCACGACTATTGGACAACCTTCGCTAACATAAGCATGATCTTTCCTTATATTTAGTAAAAACTATTCACCTTATTAGATACATGTCACAAAAGCAAAACAAGAATACTTTCAAAGAGAAACTACTAAATAGAAAATTTTACCATGTAAAACTAGAAATAAGGTTGGCGGGTTTGCATTTGTTGGGTGTTGCGGGACAAACTCTTCTGGGACTTTGCTGCAAAATGCTCCAGAGTTATACACACAATGTCTAAAGGAAAGGAGTGGATTTCTAAACGGATTTTGATCTGCAACAACATTAATCACCTAAGAGCCTCAGCACCCAAGATTTGCTCACGGGGAATCCATCCGTCAATATTCATCAGATCTAACCAGTGTCCAATAATGTCCAAGCATATAGGAATGTCCCAGCGCCTACGCAAGGTTCAAATCAACTAGAGTAATCGAGAATGTTCATCCATAAACTCCAACACACATGCAAAGATGCATAAACAAGTACTTCAAGAATATACAAAAAAGAGAAGATTGACTACAAGCCACTAACCATATAAGCAGCTGATGAAAACCTTCATCCCATAAAAAACCCCTTGGAAAGAATGATCTACTGGGAACAGCTGTGTAGAGCTCAGCTGGCCAATACGAAACAAAACTATCACCATTTCCTTGCTGCAACAAAAAATATTCACTGTATGATTTTATAATTAGGAGTGACAGACTAATCAGGAAAATTTAATACCATTGAGAGAAGTGATAATCTAAATAATGAAGTCGCGAGCTAAAAAAACATCTCCTAGTGTGCACATAGAATATATATAACTTGCCATTCAGCAAAAATCACATACATGGCTCCACTGCATAAATAATGTTTCTCATGGTGATGAAAGAAGACTGGTAATGGATAATTGAGTCTTCAATACTTACATTAAAGTCTTTAGGGAGGGCAATTTTTGATTGCCCATAAAAGTAGCCAATGCCACCCAGCATATTCCCAATAGCAGCCATACCAACAATACTAGATTGGGAATCAACATGAAAGAACAGTATAATGAATCAAAGCATTATCTCAAACTAAGTCGTAATCCATCACCAATTGAAAACACGTTTTATTAAAAAATAATGCATCGATATTGATAGCTCAATTTATCATAAAAGAATATGTTCTCAACGAGGTTAGAAGTTAAAATTGACATTAGATGTAATATCCAATGGAGGATTGTGTTTCAACAAGCTTGTAATAATTTGGGGGAACTATTTACGTAGCAATTAACTATCTTTGGAGCTTTTAGTAATTGCTATTTGACATGAATGATAATTTCCCCAGAGTGCAAACTAATGGTTTCTACACTAAAATTCGAGCTACAACTATGAATCTATGATAAACCTTAAGATAAAAGATAAAGGAAACAACTTAATTTTCATTCATTCAATTCACTAACTACAATCTTTAATACTATGTCTTATTTATAAGCCTAATAGAACCCTAAACCTAATTTGACTAATACACTAATTAATATGGTCTTTATATATCTAACCCAATTAACAAATAAATACTAACTAATCACCCAATTACATCACCCTCCCCGCTTGAAGAAGCTTGTCCACAAGCTTCAAGGTTCCATATTGTGCCTTCTCCAATCAAGGAAATGAGCTCGCCTTCACCTTCAGTCAGGAGTACTTGTTCCATTTCTTCTTACTCATCGATCACATCAGTTAACTTCCCTTTCAGACAATTACTATGAACATAGCCAGGTTGGCCACATCCAAAGCATTCAAGTGACATATCAAAGGCAGACCACTGCGGAAAGGTAGTGAAAGACCGAACTAGATTCACAAAAGGCTTCTTCTATGCGCGATCTTGTAGTTGAAGCTTAGTTTTTGCATGTCTGCGGATATCAGGGTGTCAAATTCTTCTAGGGCCAAAACAACTTTAAGCCTAGCATCCAATCCATGGTAGAAACAGTACGCCAAGGATGCAAGGACTCAGATATGCGTGTGGCGATTCGGCAATTTTTTAAACAATAGGACTCAGCGACACAGATAAAGTTATTTTTTTAATATATTTTTTTTGTAACTCATGAACATATATATGTTGTATTAGTATAACAACTGACTGCAAATATATGTCTTATTGACTGATGATTTGATGAAGTTTTGAGCAATGCTTGCTGAGGGGACAATGCATCAGAGAAATCAACAAAAAAATCAAGATGGTTGAAATACAAATTAGAGAGGAGACCCCACTATACTCAAACCATGTTAGGTGTAATGATTTGTATTTTAAATGATACTCATTCACTGTGTATTGTATAATCATCTCTTTGATTTGTATAGTCATTCACTCTATAGTCAAGATGGTTGAAATACAAATCAGAGAGGAGACCCCAAAACCCGAGAGTCTACAAATCAGAGCTTTGAATTTTACCATAACCTAAAAGCTAAATTTGAAGTTTAACATACTAAAATTGATCACTTAAAAAAATATCATTTTGTGTTCCTAACAGAGAAAAACAAGAGAAAACACAAATGAACACTTGTGTGTTCCTAACAGTTATGCCATATTAGTAGGCTTTCACAAAAATCGCTTTCTGGGGTTGAAAGAACATAGACCCCAAACATACAACAGACTCCAAAACACCAAACACGGAGACTCTCTCAGTTCCAAGTAACAGAGATGAGAGAACCGAACACAAAATCATAGGAGAAAGAAGAAAAAATCGGCAGAAAATCCATGGAACTTGGATGAAATCAGCAGAGAACAAAATCGAAGAATGGAAGCATAAAAGAAAATCAAAAAATGAAAAAAAAAAAAAAAAAAAAAAAAAACAGAGAAGAAAAGCTTACCTGCTGAGCTTGACAGCAAGCAAGCTCCCTCTCTCTGGCTCGATCGATCTCTCTCAGTCAATCGATCTCTCTGTGGCTTGGTCTCTTTGCCTCTTTGAGTTTGAGTCTCTGATGAAGAAATCTCTCTGCCTCTCTGAGTTCTCTGGTGAAGAAAATGATTCTAAGGTTAGCTATCGAGGGAGAAGAGAAATTGAGCTATATTTGCACCCATTTGCTAGCTATTTGCAACCATAAAATTCACGTCTAAAACCGTGTCTGGACCGTGTCCAAGACGAGTCGTAAGCAGTCAACAAATTTTGACCGTTGACCACGTGTTGAATCGGGCGCGAGTCCGTGTCCGACACGTATTTGACACTTGATACGATGGTGTTTCGGAGAGTTGGTGCATTCTTGCAGACTTGCAGTACGCTCTCTGTTGTTCCGGTTCTTGAGCCATTTGCATGTTCAAAGTTCTAAACTCGGTCTCATAATCATTAACATAACGCTCACTTCGTGTGACTCCCATCAACCTCACAAAAAGGTCTCGTTCATAATCCAAATGGACAAAAATTGCATGCATCAAGTCACGCAGGTCATCCCAATTCGTCACAGGAGGTGTCGTTGAGCACACTCTTCTTGCCACCAAAGATTCACAGTTTCCTTCAATTTCGTGGCCACTAATCGCACAACTTTCGAACACCGCATATTCTTAAACTCAAGAATGTGATCAATTTGCATAGATCAATTAACAAATGCATTACCAAGCTTTGCCCCATCATATTAAGGAACATCAAGTTCCAAATCGTGCCAACCGATCATTCTCTGTAAAGTGACCTCGTCCATATGCCTGATCTCCTAACTTAGCAAACGAAAAGGCTAACTTCCTCCTCTACCACGCCCCAAAGGTGCCCGAACGTGCCCTCTATCCAACATAGGTGGCCATGAGGATGCAGGTCTTGATGTCGCGCTTCTACTCAATTACACTCTTGTGGATATTCAGCCAAAGTCAACAACTGATTGTTGCGAAGGGACACCAAAACTAGCCCGTACCTCGTCATGGGATTCAACCTTATAGATTTGTAGAGGGTTTGGGTTTTGGGGAAGCATACTGGATGGATTGGAACATTGGTAATATGGTAGAAAATTAGGGTTCAACCACCTGCCGAAAGTAGGGTTGAAAATAGTTTTTCCAAAGACTTAGTTAGGCATTGAAAGGGCACAAGGATTGACGTTTAGGGTTTCAGGACGAGGGTGTGGCAGAGGGGGTGTGGGAAACGATTGGGATTGAGGGAGAAAACCTCCCAAGGAGTCGGAAAGGGAGTTGCGACACGTGGTGGGAGACGTTGGGTGGTGGGCGGTGAAGAGGGGCGATATGAGGTGGGTGTGGTCGACGAGGGGTGTCGACCTGGGGGGAACACCGGCAGCGGTGGTGCTGACGGTGTCGATCAGCACATGGGGGTCGTCGCGAGTGCTCGACGGTTTCCCAGTTCATTGTTTCTCTTTGCGAAATCTCTAGTTGTAACTTCTTCACTTCCTCTGCTACTGTCTAAGTGATTTTCCACTGAACCCACTGCTGCAATCCTGCTAGTTTGTTTTGTCATTCCTCTTCTTTTTTATTCTCTCAATAAGTATCTGTTCAACCATTCATCCTCTCTGTGTCGCCTATCATGCTCTCTCTCAGCTTAAAAAAGATCCCTTGATGTCCTTCATTATTCCATGGCTTCTAACGCTCTGGTTCTATCTTCTTCAATCAACTTCCACACTTTCTCTTCTGCGTACTTTTGAGATTTTGGTCTGGACGACATGCACATAGGAATGCTTCGCCTTTGATACCAAATAATGGTTTCTACACTAAAACTAGAGCTATGACTATGATAAATCCTAAATAAAGATAAAGAAAACAACTTAATTTTCATTCATTCAACTCACCAACTACAATCTTTAATTGTATGCCTTATTTATAAGCCTAATAGCTTCTTTGGAAAGCAATCTAACCCTAAACCTAATTTAGCTAATGCCCTAATTTATATGAGCTTTATTATATCTAGCCCAATTAACAAATAAATACTAACTAATTAGTAATTACCCAATTACATAACAAACATACGAACATGCCAAATGAATTTGTTCAATTGAGTTATCAATTTTCAAAAAAGCCTTTGCAAATATCAAAATCCATTACAATCATATATTTTTGTCAGAGTACTTTTTAATTAATGTATTATTCATTTCGAGGAATAAACAAAGCTAATCTAACGCCCTTCGAGTATACTAAAAATTTCTCAAAAGAATCCAATGCCAACCGATCCTTTTAACCACCATATAAATATCATGCTTCTCTACAACAACTTAAAATAAACCAGTGAACCCAAAATTTTGCTTAGTGTACCAATGCCAAACAAGTATACTATATCACCCCACCCCAATATCCAGAGCTATGTTGTCAAGGGCTCCACCAAGGCTCTAAGGACTCCATTTTTTCTTCAAAGCACCTTGCCAGCCTTAAAGTGACACAAGGTCCTACATTAGTGAATGTAAGGGTTACTACACTAAAATTGAACCTTGTTAAGAACAATTCCACCATGGCAGCAACCCGCCACGCCAAGGCTCTAGTGGCAGACCATGGCACCTTGACGGAGTTCTATGCCAAAAAGATTTTGTTGAATTACTGAAATTTGGGATCTGTGTAATAACACGAGGACCAACTTATCTTATTTTCATCTGGTTATCCCTTTTTGGAGTTAAGAAACACGACTACTGTGAAATGCAAATGATTAGATAAGAGTGTATGTGAATACATTCTAAATTAGCAATACGCTATAAAAACCAAGAATCTTTTTTATAAAATCAGGAAAAGAGAAATTATGGATCAAGAATAATGAAAGTCATCAATATGCATACCTTGTCTGTTAGGTTAAAGCGCTCTTTGTATTTATTCTCGAGACTTTTATGTTTCTCGTTGAAGTGGCTAGTTAGCTGGTTTCCTGAAATTTATCAAAAACATGCCTAAGCAGGATCTGCAGAAAATAAAATCTAAGAGAACATAACATTCCAGATCCAGTGCAAACAATATCTAATTAGGGGTTGAACCTAAAGCAGTGGCATGAAGTAAGCATTTATTCCATGGAACGATAATAAAGTGAGATTGTCTCAGTTGATCCACGAAGAGCAGTTATAACCCGTAACATGACCACTTAGATAGAAAGCTAGAGCATGCACCTGTCAGACTTTTGACACGTTCTTCGATTCTTGAGTTCTGCAAACCAGTTCCAGATAAAAAAGCAATGTCTACTGTACAAGGAAACTTCGCAGAGATCTGAAACATATTGAAAGACGGAGAACTTAAGAACATGGAAAGGTGCAACTAAAAATATTTATCATAATTTAGTAATAATAACAATAATAAAAAATAATAGTTATAATAATAACAAATTAACAATATTAATAAATAATACCTATAATTATTATTAATTTTTAATCCAATTATCATAGCAAAGACAACACGTCTGCAATATACCTGAAAGACTAAAATGTTTGGAGACTGGTCTGACAAGTCAGGAAGTTGCAAACGGCCCACCTTTCTTGCCTATTAAAAAACACCAACGAGAAAATCAAAACTTGTGATTCATTGTTGAAAATTGAAATTCGAAAAGATGTGTATTCCTTGAAACTAAAGACATGTATTCATTGTTGATGTAGGAGCATTAATCCAACTGAAGCATTTAAAGTACAGATTTAACTTTAAGGGAACAAGATAAAGACTGAAATTTAATACATTCACTCCAAGAGCTGCTTGGACAAGGTCAGTTAAGTTGTGCATATGAGGAGTCCTGAAACCAGTATAATGAACTTCTGGATTATCCTGCAAAACGAATAGACCTAAAATGATACTTCCAGAATGGTAACTTAACACTAAAATGATTCTTCCGGAATGGAAAATCCACACTAACATATATTAAGTAAGCAATTATCACTAGTTGTAATTTGCAGAGACCCTAAGCACGAAAAAAACAGCAGATTCAACATGTGAATATATCCAAAATATGAGAGACCAAATGCTGCTTATTTGAAAGGATAGGAGCAAATGGTAAACTCTGGTGTGGGTCAGGAAGTGGACAAGAAAATACAAATGCAGAGTAGCTAGGAGCAATATATTCATGTAATGCTCAAGAAATTAGCATCGCATCAAACTTGAATCCTAAAACCCATGTGCTATCACTTATCACTACCACACACGAAATAAAATTAGGCAATACATGGTAATGAACTTTTCATAGTATTGCAACATTGGATGCCTTTGGTACAGTTTCTTCTGAGTAAGACTATTTCACTCTTCACCGGACTCAAAGAAGTAAAATCCATAACTGCATATCTGTATCAAGACTAAAATTGTAAAAAGCCCAAAAGAACTCAACATAAATTATTCCATTTCACTTTAGCCTCATGCAGTAGACCACCCAACAACTAATAAGAAGAGGGCATTAAAGAAGATGCATTGACAAATCACTCGAGTTAAACCAGTTGCATACTTTTGAGTCCAAGTGCAGTTCCCAATTTTCAACATCCTTGCGCGAGCCAGACGCTAAAAGAGAGCCATCATGTATGTCTAATCTCTCTCTACCGATACTTATACCATTTCCTTCTTCATCAGCCACATAGAAAAATAGGTGGCCAGTCTCCAATACTTCCTGATCCAATGCACTCCTCTCCCTGAAAGAATAAAACAACAGCTGACCATAAAACTTTTTATGAATCCTGTTTGCTTAATAGTAAAATGTGGATTGGAACAACTAGCTCAGATGGTACAGACAGTTATAGAATACTATGTCTCAAAACTTCTACATAGATATCTACTCAAAAGGATTTCTACATGCATAGGAAAACAATACTATAACAAAAGTAAAGTATTTTACTTCTCTTGTTGAGCAGTAACTCGAATTGCCCAATCGCCTCCATATCCACTACCATCCGCTTTGGACTTCAAGAAACTCATTCTCAAGGTTAAGTCTTGATCAACCACCAATTGCTGTCCATAATCCCTCCCATTATGATGTGTCCATCCATACGTGTTAAGTCCATCAGAGTCTTGGCACACATGCTGCATGAAATACCTTCCATCCTTTACACCAATCCACATCAATCCAGCGATCAAAGATTGAGGAGTCCTATGAATCAAAACTACTAATTAGTATTTTCAAAATGATATCCTCAATGTAAACAGACCTATGTTGTTACTTGATATGTAATTTCATGAAAAACACCGTTTCTTGTCTGTGATCATAAGTTCACAACCTTATAACAACAGTTTTCACCCAAAAAATTTTGCACTTTGATAGTTATTTCTAACTTTTACTACTTTCTTCTTCAATTCAAAATGTCACATTCTCTCTTTTTTGGCTATAATGTGAACCTTAACTGAAGTATCAGTAAAATTTCTATGCCCTTAAAGTAATGCTACTAATCAATACCAAAAGTAAATGGGCAAACTAAACATGGCATGAAGCTGAATGAAAGGTAAACAAATCAACAACAAACAAATTGTAAATTCCAATCAAACTTTATATAATATCAATTGCGGAATTGAGGAATGCCATGATTACCTTGCTCGGACTCCAAGATAAACATGCGGTCAATAAGTTCCCCAATACAAACTCTCCTTATGCTCTCCTTGAAACTGCAAAAACAAATATCATTTCATCCCCAATTCCAAACCTATAAACTAAAATATTTCAAAATTGCGAAAAAGTTGGAAACTTTGTAAAGTCTCTCACTCACCTGTGGAAGATCCATGAGCTTTGGTGCAGGGAAGGGCGTGATAACCCTAAGTTTCTGAGCTTCCTCAACAGTAGGTCTCATCAAATTGAAAATTATGAAAGTAGCAATCAGGAACGCAAGAACGCCGAAACTTAACAGAGTCTTGAGATTCACATTGATGATTCCAAGTGGGCCGCCGTGATGATCTCTGCTGCTTCTTCGAGTTTTCTGAATTGAAGAGGACTTTCAATTTCTGATAGAATTGGAGTCTTCTCCATTGTCGTCGTCATCGGGGGGTTTGAATCTGCTTCGAGTGGCTCGTCTGCTACTGCCTGCCATTTGTTTTTTTTTACAGTCAAAGGAATGGTTTTTAGGTTTTGGGATTGAAACTGATCGAGAGAGAGTGAGAGACGATCTTGAAATGAAATGAAATGTGTTTTGGGAGAAAACAGAAAACGGTCGTTAAGTGTGTGGTTTGTACTTACTTTCACGCTAAGAGCATCCACAAGTGCCAATCCTTCGGGAATGAATGCCAACGTCGTGTCCGAGTCACGTACAATTAACCACATGTTTGTTTGTTTTTTCAGAAATTCTAAATGGCGAGGAAAGGGGCGAGGGGGTGGGTGTGACCTCTCATCCCCTTGAGATGCGCGCTTGCACCTTCAAGATGCGCAGCTGCTCGAATCTCGAGAGGGATGAGTTGTAAAACCCCACCCCTCACCCCTTTCCTCGACAATAAGAAAAGCTCTTGTTTTTTAGGTGCGTATGGTTGGTTTGTGCCTTGATGTTGTCGTTCTTGTGTTGGTTAATCTAAAATTGTAGGTTTTTGTTCAACAGATTCAAACGAGGGTTGATCCTATTGCATGGTTGGTGATAGTAGTGATTTTTTCTTTTAGCCGAAATTGTATGTCTCTAGTCTTGCATATAATTGGGGATGCATAAGCACATTTAAGAAAACGTTCTTTTTTTCCAATCCCAAGAAAAGAGTTAGGTTATTAAAAATTAGGGTGAAATCATCAACCTCATATTCTCTCTTCCTTTTTCTCATAGGCATAAATCACACCAAAATGAAGGGCTAAAATGTCAAATCATAGAAGAAAATTAGCATGGAAAAGTTTTTTATATTTATACGACACTCTTGAGAACAGTCTTGCCCAATTTCACTTCTCATATCTCTCTTTTGGATCTCAGTTCTTCACTTTAGTCGAAGCACCAAATCTCTTCCTCTATATACAAAATTTTCTTGTCAAACTCTCCTTCTTATGGCGTGCTTGATTTTCTACTTTTCAACGGAAAAAGAAAATGTTTCCTCCAACCTCAGGGTTTCAGCCATTTGATTTTGGAGAAAGAGAAAACTTCTGCACGTGACTCATTTTCTTGCTTCATGCAAGAAAACTTTTTTCAGGGTGCTTTCAAGAAAAATTTTTCACGATTTTTTTTTCTTCTCTCCTATCGCTCTCATCTTTCTTACTCGACGACCTCTCCACCTCTGTGTGAAATTTCTCCTTCACTATTGCGATCTCCTCTCTCACTTGAACTTCTCCTTCACTGTGATCTCCTCTCTCACTAGAACTTTTCTTCTATGCAATCTCATCTCTCCCGGTTTATTATTCTTCTTTTTCCTCTCTTCCTCTCTCAAACATATATTTTATTTGAATTGATATGATGAAGTGATTCGTTCTTTATGTGATCAGAACGAAACCCAGTTGTTTATTTGTGTTTTAAATGTGGTTTTTGTTTGACATTGATGGAATTTGATTTTATTTCTTCTGTGGTTTCAAATAAAAACCCAACTTTATGATACCCTTTGTTTGTTTTGGTTAGGATTATGTGCTTATATACTATTGAAATCCAGGTCAGTCAATGAAGAAGAAAAACCCTTTCTTTTGATATACCTAGGCTCCGCTTGGTACACGGTAAAAGAATGCATAATGCAAAAGTTTACGACGGTTACATAAATTGGGTGTTTCGCTGGTTTTATGGAAAATTGTTATTGAAATTTGAATTCAAAACCTCTGCATCTCCTAGTTATAAAATTCTGCAAAAACCTTGCAAGATAAAATCTCTTGCATTACTTTGCAAAACTCTCATTATCACAATGAGTACTCCTAACTCCATAAACACCTCAACCACCACCACTTTCACAACTACCATCATCGCCACTACCAAGACCACCATACTATAACCATCACAACCACCACCGCACCCCTACCACCGCGCTGCCACCGCCACCTCCACCACTATGACTACCACAGCATAATCATCACAACCAACACCACCTCACTATTACCACCATAACTGTTGTCATTGCACGCCACAACCACAACCACCATAACAACCACCACCGTCATTGCTACTACCACAACCACCATAACCACCACTACTACTACTACCGCCGTCCCCATCACCATAACATAACCATCGCAACCACCACTACAACCACAACTACTACCAACTTCACTAATACCACCATAACTGTTGTCCCCCGTCACAACCACTATTACCACCACAACTACCATAACATAATCACCACAACTACCGCCACTTTTACTATTACCACCGCCCCAATTACCATAGCCACCGCAATCATCACCACCACCATGACCGCCGACACAACCACCACCATTTTAACAACCACTGTCATTGCCGCCACCACGACCATCATTGTCCACATTCGCAATCACCATCAGCACAATCACAATCACCGCCACCGCCACCATAACCATGCCACAATTACAACTACTTCCATCATCAACACCATTCACAATTATTTGTCTGATTTACATTGTTCTTCGATTACTACCAAGCGTCGGTAAAGTAATGCATTACAAACTCATGCAATGCAAAGTAATGCATCTGCAACAATTTACAAAATGCATTATTTTACAGTGTACCAAGCGGAGCACTAATCACATTTTGTTTGAGTTACCGACATGGATGATATGTTTTGCTTGGGCACACCATACGTATGAGGAATTTCATGTTTGATTATCATCTCGAATAAAATGTTGAGCTTTTTTTTAGGATGCAATTAGTTTTCCATTATCCTCTTTGGATAGCCACCATGTATTCATGTAAAAAAAATTTCTTGTTGTATTGGTTAGAATTATGCATTTACCCACTCATAAAGTATGGATTTTCTTATTTTTATTCTTTCATGTTTTCATGTAGAACCAGCTACGACTCTGACACTCCCTCCCCACAATCTCCAATTAGTTATTCTCTCATTGTTATATGTTGGTGTTCATTTTTGGGAATTGTTTGGTTAGTTGAAGTTGATTGACTGTTTAAGATTTGCTACTAATTCTTCAACGAAAAATTTGTGGTTTCTTCATTCCTCATTTACAAAAGCATGTGCACTTGGTTTTTTTTGCTATTGGAAGAGCTATTTTTAGTGGAATTTGGGTCTAAAAGAGTTGAATGCTTGAATGGATTATAATTTTTTGGATCAATTTGTTGGGGGCTCACCCGGTGAGAATTTCAGAATTTTATGGGAAATTGTTTTTTCATTTTTTCCAAAAAAAATTGATAATATATACACGCTTATTCTAAAAATATAGTACTTATGACATAATTGCACCAACTTGGTTGTAACCCAACAACAAGTCAGTTTCTGTGTTTTCCGATCAACCAATGTTCCATCCCGTAGTCCCACCATATTTTATTTATTTTTACTTTAAATTTTTTAATCCCACCAAAATTTATTTATTTATATATTTGACAATATATTTTTAGATCATGGTTTAATTGTATGCAATATATAACATATTTATATGCAACATACAACATATTTGCAACATTTTATCGTAATTAATATTGGTTGTAAAGTAATTCAAAATTTTGCTATATAGGAAATAAAATTTCCCTTTTACGTTTATTTATTTTTTAGATCCATGATATACGCAACATATAACATATTATAATAAATTTTTATTGATATTAAAATTAGTCACAATTATATATATATATATATATATATATGCCGTCAGAGTAGGCGATCACATCGGTGGTGGTCGACATATTGCACAAAGAAGCTCGGTTGGGGCATTTGTCCATGATTTGGCTTGCTTATGACACACACTACTTTGTATGTGTTTTTCTTTTATGGGTTTTCACTCTTTCAATTTATTTGATACAATAGCAACTTAGGCCTAAAGTAAATTCATCGGTGAAAAAGAATTTCGCAATTAAACAGTGGAAAATATGGAACATTTTTTTTCTTCTTTTACAAAATCAAATAGTGGAAAAAAAAATTTAAGTGAAAATTTTTCAAAGGAATATTTTTCCAAAAATCAAACACACCCTTAGTAGATCAGATCTTCGTTCATCTCCATCTCTGCAATCGATCAGATCTGTGTGCAATAATGTCGTCTGTGTATGAGCACGACCACATTTGAGAACAAAGAGAAAGAGAGCGAGTATGGATACGTTCGCAAGGTAATCAATCACACTTCCATTATATTGATCGATCAAACTCTCTTTAGGTTTTCTTCCATTGATCAATCGTAAGTTCAATTTATGTGTGTTTGAAGGTTTGGGTTCGATTGTAGTTTATATTGATGCGTGATTTTGATAATCAATACCAAAGTTATATGCAATAATTTCAATATGCAACATGTTAATATGAACTACATCATTATCTAGATATCGCCATCACATACATTAGCCTGATATCAAAAAACATACATATCTCAAACAAAAACCATTGAGCAAATAACCGTCCTCTAAGGGTGTGTTTGGTTGCATGGAATCCTATGCCATGGGAATCCATGAGGGGACCTCTATATTTTAGGCTAAATTGATATATCACTCCACATCCACCATTTGATTTTGTGTTCAATGGTGGAAATGTAAGTCCCATCAACATGGGAATCTCACTCCTTGGTCCCCCAAGGCATGCGATTTTTATGTTCATGAGACTTTCATTCCCACAATTGATAACAAAATCAAATAGTGCATGTGGAGTTATACCTCAAATTAGCCTAAAATATAGGGATCCCTTCATGAATTCCCATGGCATAGGATTTCATGCAACCAAACACACCCTAAGTGTCTGTACATTTTTTAACATGCAAAAGAAAACAAACACAAAATAAAATCCCATTACAAAGGAAATCAAACACAAAATAAAATCCCATTGCAAATAACTTTATATATTTTTTAATTATAACCTCCAGTGGGGAGGGGCAACTATGGAATGCCAGACCTTTATTATACCAAATAATATTACACCTTTCGGGGGTACATTACGACTTTACCCGAATTAAAGAAAAACCTATAGGGCTAGCCCTTACAAAACCAAATAAAACAGAAAACCAAGCCTAATTCACTTCAAGGTTGAAATTTATTGCATAAGTGGTAATTGAGAAACATCGACAAATAATTCTTATTGACGACAAATCATAGAGTCTAAGCAAATGCTCTATGCACACATGTTATCCTTGTTACAATAAGCACATATATTTTATCTTTCACCTCATCAATAAACCGAAAATAAGCATGCCTCCAAGATTGGCCCAAAATCAAACTACCACAAACTCCCATAAAGCCAACAACAAAGCCTGATCCCATGCCAACGTAGAACCACAACATCTCTTGAATACTCCCATCTTCACCAATAGCAGACCATGGATTTGGATCTGGGCGTACTTCATCACTTGAGCATTTGTTGGTAAGTGGAGGTCCACACAATTGAGGATTACCCTGGTAAGAAGAAGCATCGAAGGTCTGAAGTTGGTTCCCAGAAGGAATTCTCCCAGATACATTGTTGTTTAACAAATTGAAATGATTCAAAAATGTCAAATTCAAAATGCTCGGAGGAATCATCCCAAAAAGATTGTTTCCTGAGAGGTCAAGAGATTCCAATTGTTTCAAATTCCCAATTTGCTTTGGAATTGTCCCCGTCAACTGATTCATGGAAAGATTCATAATAGACAATTCAACAAGCTCTGTGAGTTCTTGAGGTATCTCCCCATAGAAATTATTACTTGAAAGGTCAATGCTTTTTAAGAACTTTAAATTACTGCCGTAGTTAAGTTCTATACCTTTAACAATCATCACATTCACATTTTCGACGACTTTGAATGAATTAAACTCAAACTCAACAATCATATTGATACTAGAAGATTCCTCATCAATTATACTCATTGCTCTTAAGTTGCCAACACACGGTGGGATGGTACCTGATAGTTTATTGTGTCCAAAATCTAATATTTGCAAAGAAGAAAGATGACACGGCTGTGGAGGGATACGACCTTTAAATGAATTTGATCTTAAGCGTAAAACTCTCAAGTCTAAAAGGTCTTGTCCCATCCAAAGTGGTATTTCCCTTGAGAGACTATTTTCTCCAAGATCAAGAAAGACAAGGTGTTGGAGTTGTTGAAAAGATGGAGGGATTTGTCCATAGAGGTTATTTTTACTCAACTTCAAATATTGAAGATTGGGTGAAAAACCTATTTCATTAATTGGGAACTTCCCCCGTTAGTTTGTTCATACTAAGATCCAAGTATCCCAAATTTTTACATTTCGGGAGTTTGCCCCAAAATTGATTTTTTGAGAGTGCAAGGATTTTCAACCCTTCAATTGCACATATTGACAATGGGATTTCACCACTCATAGAGTTCATAGAAAGATCTAGCACCTTTAAATTTGGCATTATGTTGCAAATATTCAATGGAATTGGTCCAATAAATGAATTATTCCGTAGAGACAAAAACTGTAAATTTGGCAATGGTTTTTCAAATGGAAATGTGTTTGTGATTTGGTTGTTAGCTAGATCTAGAAACTCAAGTTTGCAGAGCATAATCAATGATTTTGGCATCTTATCGGAGATGAAGTAGTTTTGTGAAAGATCGAGGATTCCGAGAGAAGTCATGTTTGTGAAGTTGTCTGGGATGGAACCTCGAAATTGGTTGTTCGAAAGATTAAGGATTTCAAGGTTGGTGAGATTGAACACCCACTGTGGTATTGAAGAATTGATATTGTTTGAAGATAAATCAAGAATTGTCAATGAAGTAAGATTTAGTGAAGGGACGGAGAGAGGGAGAGATGAAAGCTCACAATCCTTAATCGTCAACTCGAACAAAGAAGAAAGCCCGTTGACATGTTGTAGCCAATTGGTTAATGTGGTACTGAGGTTCACGAAAATCATGCCAAGGCGACTCAAAGAAGAGAGACCAGAAAGCCAATCAAGATTGACTACTTTCAACTTGTCCTCGTAAAAGTTGTGACATCCAGAAGAACCGCCAAGATAAAGAACATACAGGCTTGAAAGATTTCCCAGGCTCGGAGGGACTGATCCCCTAAAGCAGCTTTGAGAAAGATCGAGATATTTTAATAAGTAAAGTGAACCGATGAAATCTGGGATTTGACTTCTATTGAAATTGTTGAAACTTAAGTCCAAGTATTCCAATTGATTTAATTGAAGAAGAGAAGGGTTTATCTCACCTCCCAATTTTCATCATCGAGCAAATTTTGACCTCGAAGATCAAGTTTGATGACGTGCTGGGTCTCGTTGCGCATGCTGCAACTTATTCCTTTCCAAGCACAACAATAATCACCACGCCAAGAAGAGAGCATGCCAGAAGGGTCGGTTAGACCTTCTTTGAGCTTCAAGAGAGCTTGTTTCTCACTCTCTATGCAAACCACATTATCATTACAAGAAGAGAGTCTAGTGATACTAAGGCAAGGAAAACCCCAACACACCAGAAGATAAAAAAGAAATGAAGTTGAAGAACCGAGGTTCTCATGGCAAAAGTACGTGGTACCTATTAAATCTCGGCTTAGACAATTGAGTCAAGGTTTTCTACTTACTCTGATGATTAAATCGAATACTCAATCTCTATATATAATACATTTCCAAGGTGGGAGTGATGAGAACTTAATTATCTAAATTGTTAATTTGGACTAGACTAAAAGCTGATAATCTCTCTTGTTGTCGACATCAAACACGCTCATCACGTGGTAGTGGCACATTTGCCTAGCATTCATTTTTCATAGACTTTGCAAAGTTTTTGGACTTTGACTTGCCATATTATCATTATTATTATTAAATATTTCTTAATTAAAATTTGTCAAGGAACTATATTGCATCCAAATTGGACATTCAAGTGGCAAAATTCTTCAAAAGATCACTCAAAAGTCTAATGGAACCTTAATTAGCAGCAATTCAAGGAACTGGAAAATGAGAGATGTGAAACAAAAATCATATAGCAATCACTTTTAGTAAGTCCAATTATGTGATTTGAAAAACAATAACCTCATCTAATTAAAATATCTTAACACTGGAAGCTATATACGTTCACAAATAAATCTAAAGTTATTAATTTGTAATTTGCATGCGAGTTGGAAACTTTAAAACTCGAAGTCAAGTCTTTCGTATATATTTACTAGAATTTCCACGATATGGGAAAAAAGACAATCGTTAGTCTTGGAAAGTCGAAACTTTAAGACTCGAAGTCAAGTCTTTCACATATATTTTTGCTAAAATTTCCACGTAATGGAAAAAAGACAATCATTAGTGTTGGAAACTTTACGACTCGAAGTCAAGTCTTTCGTATATATTTACTAGAATTTCCACGTAACGGGGAAAAAGACAATCATTAGTGTTGGAAAGCTTAAAACTCGGAGTCAAGTCTTTCACATATATATTTACTAGAATTTCCATGATATGTAGACGCGTAGGGGCTGGGACCAGAGGAAAGTGTCTGGAGAAATAATGCAAAAGCAAAGTTAACGATGATAAGATGATAAGAATGTTAACACAGGAGTGCAACTTTTTTTTTACTTTTATGCATGATTGGTGCTTGTATTCTTCCAAATATTGTTCAATGGAAGAAGAGAGCTTCGTTACGTTGTTGCTGCCTGCTGGTCTCTGCTTCTTCCAAACAGCCAATTGCATCATTAGCTTTTGTTGTTTCCAAATCGTTAATTTGGACTGGATTAAAAGCTGGTAATCTCTCTTGTACTCACCACCTTTATATGGTAGTGGCACCTTTGTCTAGAATTCATTTCATAGATTTTACGAAGTCTTTGGAGTTCCTTGCCTTATTACCATATTATTAACACAAGTCTTCAATCATCCCATGTTTTATGGACCCATACAAGAAAAAGATAAGAGGAAAGAACAAGCCACGAGAAAAGGTGTGAAGAAGGAGAATTTGATGTTTCCTCTCAAAGAATATAGTTTTAAAGAAATATATTTGTCACAGGGGAGAATGATGATACTTTAAATTCGGGGACGAATTCTCTTGGCCCAGGGGAGAATGATGCAGTACAACAAAGCGTAATAGAGTATTTGGCACGATATGATCAAAAGAAGTCCATGCGAAGAGGAAAGTCCGGAATAAGTAACAATGGCCCAGCGGGACTTGCTGTTTTTAATTCAGATTCCATCAAATCTCTTATTGGCATCTTTGCTAATAATTGTTTTAGCAGTCTTTTAATTCCGTTTCTTTTAGGATGTCTTTATTTATAAGTAAAAAAGTCTTAGGAGTATTTTGGTTAAAATAGGAACCTTACTATAGTTTAGAAAGTCTCGTTTCAGGTAGGTTTAGTGCTTTTTTCTTTATACATTGGTGATTGTAATAGGAGAAAGTCAGTTTTTTGATAATAATAATCCTGGATCAGTTTTAGAGAACTTTTTCTTGCTGCGTTAATTCTTTATTGTTCTTGGTATTCTTCGTGGAGAATCAACAAGACTGGAAGGTTGTGTTAGTCGCCTAGCTGATTTTGGCCCCTCAAAACGTTCCCTACATCATCATCCTTCAATTTTTTAATAATAGGGACATAAATTTGCTTCACACCGTGTTGCCCTTGCTTCTCCTTGTTCCTCATTTGCTTTGCCTTTTTAGGTTTATTTGCTTCTTTCGCTTTATCATCATCCAACTTAGGATTTTCCTTCTTCCCACCCGCAAGTTTTCTACAATAATCTTTTTCATGGCCAATCAATGCACAATGTTCATAATATTTAAATTCTGGGTATTCTAGTTTCTACCAATAACCACCATACTTAGGGCTTTCTAACCAAATTCTGGATGGTAAAGATTTAGTAACCTCCATCTCCACACACATTCGTGCAACCTTTGATCGGGCGAAATATCTTGTACCATCATCAATCCTTAGCATCAATCCTTAGTATATATTTAAAACTCGGAGTCTAAGTCTTTCATATATATATTTAGTAGAATTTCCAAGATATCTGAGCAAGATAACTTTAGACGCGTAGGGGCTGGGACCAGAGGAAAGTGTCTGGAGAAATAATGCAAAGAAAATTTAAGGATGATAACATGATAAGAATGTTAACACAGGAGTGCAACTTTTTCTTTTCTTTTTTCCCTTACTTTTATGTTTGGAAACAACAAAAAGAGATAGTTAATCATAGCTGGTAGCCTGGTATTATAGTTATAGATTCTCTTTTTCTAAGACTACAGAAGTGTTGTGCATGATTGGTGTCTGTATTCTTTGAAATATTGTTCGATGGAAGAAGAGATATCTTTCTCATATACTTTTATCATGTCTATAATCCCTAAGCTACTACGAGTTCAGATCTTTTTATATAGTGGATCAGTTTGCTTATCAAAGTTCATGATTGTATTTGTTTCTTTCTTATAGGCCTAGTAACCATGTTCACTCTCACTAGACTTCTCTTTCTTGTAGGAGTTTGTTTCCGTTTTTATTATTGTTTTTGCTTTTGTTTCATTTATATAAAGGTTTTGGGATCCTTAAAACCTTGCTCGCTTTCCCAAAAAAAAAAGGTTCATGATTGTTGCCAGGGGCGGACCTACTAAGGGGCCATAGGGGGAGCCGCCCCCTCAATTTTCAAAATATTTTTACTATATATTAGTCTTTCAAAAAAATTAAAATTTATATAATGTATCATACAACATTACCATTGTTAATTCAATTATTTTAACATGTTTCTATTGGTACACTGGTTGGAAGTTAATTAATTTTAGCAAACGACCTGAGTTCGATACTCTTTGTCGCAAGATTTTTTTTTTTTTAATTTCAATGCAACTTTATTAGTAATTGCAAACATTAAAAATTGTTTAGTTTAATACAAACTTATTTTCAGTCCTCTTAGTGTGTATGCTTTCTTTATGGCTATTCACAATTAAAATTTTTGTCATTTTGACATGCTCCTACTTTTTTGTTTTCAACTCAATTTTATGTAATTGCAAATAGTAAAGAAATGAATTGCTTGTTCACAAGAGGTATAAAACCTCCAATAAAAAAATATTTGAAATTTATACCTAAAATAATAACTATAGAATTCAACAAAAATATATACCATTAGCAAACTCGTACAAGATTTGAGCCTTATATAAACCATTTTTCTATGAAATTCTATTAAGATCATATTATGTTCGCTAATTTCAAAGTTTTTAACTTCAACTAGATACTTATCCTAGTTATTTTATGATTTTAGTTTTTATATTATAGTTATTACGCTCGCTTGCTTCTTGTTAAGGTTATCAATATTGCGATCCTATTTTGGCTTAAAATTGGACTACATTAGATTCGAGCGCTACTTCAACATCAGGCTTATACCATAAGTATTAGTAAGAAATATTATCTATTAGACGGGTCATGCACACGTGTGTCTCACAACAGCAGAACAAAACTGGTATATGCAATGTACTTTTGATGGTTGTATTTTTTATTAGATAGTAGCTCAGATAAGAATTTTTTTGGCTCCCCCTTGATAACTACTATTATCAATTAATAATTATTTGTCATTTCGGCCCCCCCCCCTGACTAAATTCCTGGGTCCGCCACTGATTGTTGCTCTAATCTTGGAAGCTTCCCATCCATGTTCTTTTGTTGTGGGCTTGATACCATCCTTTTTCTGTTATTCTTCTTTGTGATGAGCTACCATGTACTTGTAAATGATTTTAGATTTTGTGCAAGAAGTTGAAAATGGTAAAAGCAATATATTGAAATTTTCTCAATATGTTTTTATACCATACAGATGAAAATGCTAAAATACCATGAACATGTGTAGCTTTACCTTCAAATGGAGGAGTGGGATGTGGGGAAGTCCAAAATCATAGAAATTACAGAAGGGTAGATATCATGCAATCAAAGTAGGCGATCACTTCACTGGTGATCGATATATTGCACAAAGAAGCTCGGTTGGGGCATTTGTCCATTATTTGGCTTGCTTATGACACACACAACTCTGTATATGTTTTTCTTTTATGGGTTTTCTCTCTTTTAATTTATTTGATATAATAGCAACTTAGACCTAAAGCAAATTCATTGTGGAAAAAGAATTTCGCAATCAAACAGTGGAAAATATGGAACATTTTTTTCTTCCTTTACACAATCAAGCAGTGGAAAAAAAATTTAAGTGAAACTTTTTCCAAAAATCAAACACACCCATAGTAGATCAGATCTTGGTTCGTCTCCATCTCTGCAATGATCAGATCTGTGTGCAATAACGTTGTCCATTTACGAAGCTCGACCACATTTGAGGACAAAGAGAATGAGAGCGAGTATGGATACGTTTGCAAGGTAATCAATCACACTTCCGTTCGATTGATCAATCAAACTCTCTTTAGGTTTTCTTTAATTGATCAATCGTAAGTTCAATTTATGCGTGTTTGAAGGTTTGGGTTCGATTGTAGTTTATATTGATGCGTGATTTTGATAATCAATAACAAAGTTAGATGCAGTAATTTGAATATGCAACATATTAATATGAACTACATCATTATTTAGAAAGTGCCATCACATACATTAGATTGATATCTCAAACAACAAACCATTGAGTTTCAACAGCTGCCCATCCTGTAAGTGCCTGTACATTTTTTTAGCATGCAAAAGAAATATAAAAAAATCCCATCACAAAGAACTTTAACTGAAAGGTTGAAATTTTATTACATAAGTGGTAACTGAGAAACATCGACAAATAACTCTTATTGACGACAAATCATAGAGTCTAAGCAAATGCTCTACGCACACGTGTTATCCTTGTTACAATAAGCACATACATTTGATCATTCACCTCATCAATAAACTGAAAATAAGCATGTCTCCAAGATTGGCTCAAAATCAAACTACAACAAACTCCAGTAAGACCAACAACAAAGCCTGATCCCATGCCAATATAAAACCACAATATCTCTTCAGTGCTCCCATCTTCACCAGCAGCAGACGATGGATTTTCACCTAGGCCTACTTCATTACCTGGGCATTTGTTGGTAAGTGGATGACCACACAATTGAGGATTACCTTGATAAATAGATGAATCATTGAGAGTTTGAAGTTGGTTCCCAAATGGAATTCTCCCAGACAAATTGTTATTCAACAAATTGAAATGACTCAAAAAGGTCAAATTCGACATGCTCAAAGGAATCATCCCAAAAAGATTATTTCCTGAGAGGTCAAGAGATTCCAACTGTTTCAAATTCCCAATTTGCTTTGGAATTGTCCTCGTCAAGTGATTCATGGAAAGATTCAGGACACACAATTCAACAAGCTCTGTGAGTTCTTTAGGTATCTCCCCAGAGAGATTATTGCTTGAAAGGTCAATGCTTCTTAAGAGCTTTAGATTACTGCTGTAGTTAAGTTTTGTACCTTTAACAACCACCATCACATTAACATATTCGGTGAATCCGAATGAATCAAGCACAAGTGACATACTGAAACTTGAAGATTCCTCATCGATTATAGCCATTGCTCTTAAAAAGCCAAAACATGGTGGGATGGTACCTGATAGTTTGTTGTGTCCAAAATCTAATACTTGCAAAGAATAAAGATAACACAGCTGTGGAGGGATACGACCTTTAAATGAATTCGATCTTAAGCGTAAAACTCTCAGGTCCAAAAGGTCTTGTCCCATCCAAAGTGGTATTTCTCCTGAGAGACTATTCTCTCCAAGATCAAGAAAGACAAGGTCTTTAAGTTGTCGAAAAGATGGAGGGATCGATTTTTCCATAAAGGTTATTTTTACTCAACTTCAAATATTGAAGATAGGGTGAAAAACCTATTTCATTGGGAATTTTCCCCGTTAGTTTTTTCATACTAAGATCCAAGTATCCCAAATTTTCACATTTCGGGAGTCTGCCCCAAAATTTATTGTTTGAGAGTGCAAGGATTCTCAACCCTTCAATTGTACATATTGACAATGGGGTTTCACCATTCATAGAGTTCTCAGAAAGATCTAGCACCTTTAAATTTGGCATTGTGTTGCAAATATTCAATGGAATTGGTCCGATAAATTAATTATTCCATAGAGACAAAGAGTTTAAATTTGGCATTGGTTTTACAAATGGAAATGTGTCTCTGATTCGGCTGTTAGAAAGATCTAGAACTTTCAAGCTTGTTATTATTTGAGAGTGAAGAAGCCACGAAGGAAATAGAGGACCTACTTGACAGTTCCTTAAATCTAGGTAAGTGAGTCCATTGAATGGAGGAATCCAGTCATCACCCACATCCAACTTAAAGGGAGTCAAATATGTCGTTGAGAGTGTTAAAGTTTTTAATTATGTAAGACGAGCGAAATGAACTTTTGATATGACACCCTCCCAAAGGTTGTTCCCAAGATCCAAAAATATTAATTGAGAAAGTTCACCCATACTCTTTGGAATGGTCCCATTCAACTGATTGCTTTGAAGTTTAAGATACCACAAATTGATTTTCATTGGACACGCTGACAAACCATTAAGAAATTCAGTTATCTCTCCTTTGATATTGTTGAAAGATAGGTCTAGAATCTCGAGTTTGCAAAGCATAATCAATGATTTTGGCATCTTATCGGTGATGAAGTAGTTGTATGAAAGATCGAGGTTTCGAAGAGAAGTCATATTTGTGAAGTTGTCTGGGATGGAACTTCGAAATTGGTTGTTCGAGAGAAAAAGGATTTCAAGGTTGGTGAGATTGAACAACCACTGTGGTATTGAAGAATTGATATTGTTGTGAGATAAATCAAGAGATGTCAATGAAGTAAGATTTAGTGAAGAGATGAAAGCTCACAATCCTTAATCGTCAACTCTAACAAAGAAGAAAGCATGTTGACATGTTGTAGCCAATTGGCTGATGTGGTACTGAGGTTCACGAAAGACATGCTAAGGTAACTCAAAGAAGAGAGACCAGAAAGCCAATCAAGATTGACTACTTTCAACTTGTCCTCATAAAGGTTGTGACATCCAGAGGAACCGCCAAGATCAAGATGATACAGGCTTGAAAGATTTCCCAAGCTGGGAGGGACTGATCCCCTAAAGCAGCTTTGAGAAAGATCGAGATATTTTAATAAGTAAAGTGAACCGATGAAATCTAGGATTTGACTTCTATTGAAATTGTTGAAACTCAAGTCCAAGTATTCCAATTGAATTAATTGAAGAAGAGAAGGGTTTATCTCACCTCCCAATTGTTCATCACGAGCAAATTTTGACCTCGAAGATCAAGTTTGATGACGTGCGGGGTCTCGTTCTTGCAACTTATTCCTTTCCAAGCACAACAATAATCACCACGCCAAGAAGAGAGCATGCCAGAAGGATCGGTTAGACCTTCTTTGAGCTTCAAGAGAGCTTGTGTTCTCACTCTCCATGCAAACCACATTATCATTACAAGAAGAGAGTCTAGTGATATTGAGGCAAGGAAAACCCCAACACACCATAAAGATAAAAAAGAAATGAAGTTGAAGTTGAACCGAGGTTCTCATGGCAAAAGTACGTGGTACTTATTAAATCTCGGCTTAGACAATTGAGTCAAGGTTTTCTACTTACAGATGCATGGGATCAGGGGCGATCCAACAGATGCATCTCCTCACAAGGTGCGATCTGGGGCGTCCATCTGATCCAACGATCAGGATCCAACAAGGAAGGGTTGTGACCCATGGTTGGATGGTCACCTCGGGCCTATATAAAGCCCACTAATTTGGGTCATTATTAATAATAAACTCAATTCCAAGCAATTCTATTCCGGAAAATTCAAGTCAAGTCCATATTCTTCAAGGGTTGTGCAAGTGTTCCAGGAATTCTCTTCCATCCTTCTTGATATCCAGGGCTTACCACATTCCGTACAAGTGTGGCCAGTTCCTGATCTTGTGTCTTTGATCTGCTCGTCTTTCTAAGGGTCGTTTTTCGTCAAATACAGTCGTAGTTCGACAAAAGGAGTTACCGTTGTATCTTTGAGGAAATTCGCCGGTAACGTCGTGTATTACCCAAGTGGTGGGGGCGAATTAAGCCTTAAGGAAAGCGACTACGTGCTTCGGTGCTCCATCTACATCATCCAACCGATTGTACGGTTTAACCTCTTCTACAATAAATTTTCAAACAATCTTAAGGCTTAATTAGCTTGAGATGGATCTTTTGGCACTCAAAGAAATGGGGAGCGCTATGAAACTAGAAATGTTAGATGAGAACAATTTCAAACGCTGGCAGAAGCGGATGCACTTAGTGTTGGCAACATTGAAGGTAGTGTATGTCTTGTCTACACTGAAACCACAAGAATCCGAAGACTCCAACCAGAACACCTTGCAATCTGCCCACAATAGACAGAAATGGGAGAATGATGATTTAATGTGTCGTGGGCACATCCTCAATTCAATGTCTGACAATCTCTTTGATACGTACCAGCATTTGGCAACAACAAAGGAGATATGGGACGCTCTGGAACAAAAATATATTACTGAGGATGCCGCCAGCAAGAAATTTCTGGTCAGTAAATTTAATTTATATAAAATGGTTGATAGTAGATCTGTTATTGAGCAATCCTATGAAATCCAAAGGATAGTCCAGCATCTAAAGCAAAACAATATGAATATGGATGAGACTATTGGTGTGACCTCTATAATAGACAAACTCCCTCCTTCTTGGAAAGGTGTTAAACACAACCTTAAGCACAAGAAAGAAGACATTTCCCTCAAAGACTTGCTTAATTATTTGCAAATTGAGGAAAAATATAGGAAACAGGAGGGCGACCAGGGATCCAAGGATGATAAATCCAAGGTTCTCATGGCGGAAGGGTTAGGTCCGTCCCAAAATAAAGGGAATCAGAAACGACCCAATCATCTCAATAAGGATGCCAATCAAAGAAAGAAGATCAAGGGGTCTTGCTATCATTGTGGCAAGCGGGGGCACTATAAGCGTGACTGCCGGGCTCATCAAAAGAGCAAGGAAAGTAGCAACACTCCAAGGACAACTTCGCTGCCATGATCTTCGAGGCTAACATACTTGAGATGACACTTCTTGGTGGATTGACTTCGGGGCTACAAGACATGTTTGCAACAACAAAAGTTTGTTCAAACAACTTGAACCTGATAACGATGGGGTTGTTCTCTATATGGGAAACTTAGCAAGCATCGCCCTTCAAGAAAAAGGAGTTATTGAGCTGGAGTTCACATCCGAAAAGCGCCTAACTCTAAACGATGTACTCTATGTACCTGAAGTACGTAGGAACCTTGTATCCGGTAGCCTGCTAAATAAGCATGGCTTTCAGCTTGTATTTGAGAAAGACAACTTTGTTCTGTCGAAGGGTGAAGTGTTTGTCGGAAAATGTCACATGTACGATGGGTTATTTAAACTGAATATCAATAAAGCTACTATTTCTACTTATATCGTTGAGTCTTCTGATTTATGGCATAATCGGTTAGGTCACATAAATTTTGTGAAATTACATAATATGTCAAAATCAAATTTGATTCCTCAAATAGATACAAATGATAAAAAATATTCAACTTGCATTCTTAACAAGATAACTAATAAACCGTTTCCACCGGTTGATAAAAATTCTGAACTTTTAGAATTGATACATACTGATTTGTGTGATTTGCATGCAACCCCTACTATAGGAAATAAAAAGTATTTTGCTACTTTTATAGATGATGCATCTAGATATTGTTTTGTTTATCTTTTGAGTAATAAAGATGAAGTTATGGATAAATTTAACATCTATAAAAGTAAAGTTGAAAACCAATGTGGGACCAAGATTAAATGTCTGAGGTCTGATAGGGGCGGTGAGTTTTATAGCCCATCATTTTTTGAGACTCATGGAATTATTCATGAGGTCACTGCTCCCTATACACCACAACAAAATGGTGTAGCTGAGAGGAAGAATATGATATTAATGGAAATGGTTAATTCCATGATGTCAATCTTGGGTTTATCAAATGGATATTGGGGTGAAGCTTTATTAACAGCTTGTCACATACTTAATGGCTTAGGTCTCTTTTACAAGAGCTGTCGTTGTGGCTTAAGCCTATGTTTCCAGTATCTATACATTGTGATAGCCAGGCAGCTTTGTCTAGGGCGTATAGTATTGTTTACAACGGAAAGTCGAGTCATATTGGCTTGCGGCACAGTGGTGTTCGACAATTAATACACGATGGTGTGATCACTGTGGACTTTGTTAGATCATGCCAGAATTTGGCAGATCCACTAACAAAGGGTCTCTCACGAGAGTTAGTCCTAAAGACTTCAGTAGGGATGGGTTTAAAGTCAATGACTAAGATTCGTCAGTGATGGAACCTCAACTCAAATTTTGGATTCAATGAGCGATAGTACATCATATGTACGAAGGAAACACCGGTCAATCATCTCAGGTTCGAGATGTTTGGTACCCGTAAAAGAAAATGGAGGCTGAGCTTAGACTCTTAATGGATCAGGGACTACATGTCAAGTATTTACTACGGGGGTACTTTTTGATTCACCTATATGAATGCTGGAAGTGCAGCCGCTTCTAAGGGTTTAGAGACTTGACCTCACGCATTCCGGAAAAGGATACGGACACAGGGCCATAATAGTGTCAGGTTGTAGATGAGGGATTGGCAGATTTGAAGAAGTTTGTGTAAGATGAATCCGGTTAGCGATCTGAGTGGTTAGGTCAAGGCAAAGTCTCACTAGCTTTATCTAGCTAACTTTGATTTGTTTATGCTAAGCAAAGATTCAAATCCAAAAGATATCTTTGTTTATGAGAATGACTTCCAAGGATGCAGAGATACCAGATTTTCAAAATTTCCATCTCCATTTTCAAAAATTTTAAAATGGTGGGGAATGTTAAATGTTTTGTTTTCATTTCATTTGAAAATAGGTGGGGGATTGTTAGAATTATTTTCAAATAAAAGGGTGAAGGTTTGGTGAGGATTGAATATGAGAATTGTTTTCAACTAGAAACCACTTGGTTTATACACATGGACTTGAGTATGGGCTTTGATACACTAAAAGGAAATGGAATGGGCTAGGTGGGTGATGGTGCACCGTCACACGCGCGCGCATGACCGCAATGTGGCGCTTTGATGGCGCACTTTGCACGTCGCATCGTCGCTGAGACGCTTTGATGACGCATCCAGTTTTAGCCACGTGTCAGATGCAGGTTTGTTAGGTTGCACACGGATGCACCGGATGGGATCCAACGGTTAGATCCAAGTGGATCTAATGTTACATACGGATGCATGGGATCAGGGACGATCCAACGAATGCATCTCCACACAGGGTGCGATCTGGGACGTCCATCTGATCGATTAGGATCTGACGGTCTGTAGTCAACCAGGAGAGGTGCGATCTGGATCGTCCATCTGATCCAACAAGGAAGGGTTGTGACCCAAAGATGGATGGTCACCTCGGGCCTATATAAAGCCCACTAATTTGGGTCATTATTAATAATAAAAAAATAAACTCAATTTCAGGCAATTCTATTCCAGAGAATTCAAGTCAAGTCCATATTCTTCAAGGGTTGTGCAAGTGTTCCAGGAATTCTCTTCCATCCTTCTTACTGGTATCCAGGGATTACCACATTCCATACAAGTGTGGCCAGTTCCTGATCTTGTGTCTTTGAACTGCTCGTCTTTCTAAGGGTCGTTCTTCGACAAATACAGCCGCAGTTCGACAAACGGAGTTACCGTTGTATTTTTGAGCAAATTCGTCGGTAACCCAGTGTATTACCCAAGTGGTGGGGGAAAATTAAGCCTTAAGGAAAGCGACTACGTGCCTCGGTGCTCCATCTACATCATCCAATCAATTGTACGGTTTAACCTCTTCTACAGTAAATTTTTCAACATATTCAACGTTGAATTTTGTTTTAATGGAAACAAAAAGGCCTTGGCGGCAACCGAGGCGATCTTTCTCTCTCTTTAGTAAAATGACCATAACTTGCTCATTTCAAAACATTTTCAAGTGATTCAAGATATGATTATTAGATAACTCAGAGTGCTACAATTGTTTTGTTTTGATAAACTTGATAATCAGTCTCAATCGATCACATAAGTTGACAGAAAGTCAGGGACACTATCCCATTTTCATTGCAAGACAGATTTGCGTGACTTTAGTAAAATGACCATGACTTGCTCATTTCAAAATATTTTCAAATGATTCAAGTTGTGTTTATTATATAAATTAGAGTAATACAATTTTTGTGTTTGGATGAGCTTGAGAATCGATCTCAATCAAACATATAAGTTGGCCGAAACTCAGGGACACTATCCCATTTTCATTGCAAGACAGATTTGCGCAACTTTAGTAAAATGACCATAACTTGCTAATTTCAAAACAGTTTCAAGTGATTCACATTGTTTTTATTAGATAACTTAGAGTACTACAATTTTTGTTTTTTGATGAGCTTCAAAATGGGTCTCAATTGAGGGTTTAAATTGGTCGAAATTTACCCTGTTTTTAAGTTATTGTTTTTTTCAAAAACAATTTTTTGGGTGGCGTGAGTAAGTAAGAAAAAAAAAAGAAAAAAAACTCAATGGTAGTGTGAGAAAGCGTTTTTGGTGGTGTGGATGAGTCGTTGCGTAATAACTATTGTAGCCAAAATAAAATTAAAAGCACAAGTAATGATATTCTTATTCCATTAATCCCTATTTAATCATGAAATTATAATTGAGAGTTTATATATCTAAATTAATATGCGCTTTTTGGATGTGTAGTGGGGGAGCTTGTGTTTTGGATATTTCAAAATTATTATTTTTAAGGTTTTTTTTTTTAGTTTGGTACTCATTCATATATACCTATTAGAGTTTGGCACTTGTTTTGAAAACTATTTGAGTTTAACCCTCGTTTTCTGATGGAACCGTTAAGTCCACATCATTGACCGATCAAGATTAATTTTTGGACCATTTTGCCTCTACCTTAGGTTAAACTAATTAATGAGATTTCACATAAATCACTAAACCATTTTTCGGAACCTCCTTCTCCTCGCAACGATCTCCCTCCTCACCGCTGCGACGAAAACATTCCTCCCTGTGACGAAGACGCCTTCCCCTCCCTGTAGTCCTTAAAATTTCCACGTGTAAGATGTTGTTTGATGATAAGTCGATATTATTGTTGATGATTATAACAATAAAAGATTTACATTTCTATCGGGATTCTTATTTTGTTTCCTATATTTATATGTTGTGTATAGATTTTCTCGTTTTGTAATCTCTCCAATTATTCAAGTGGGGAGATGTTAAACAAGCAGCAAAGAGATCTGAAATGTCAATTATTGTAGATATAATGATTATCGAAAAATATAAGACGAAAACTCAGAAAGAGGGTAAGAGAAAAATAGGAAAAATGGGGAGATGAAAAGGGAAAGAATGTAGGAGCTAGTAAAAAGAGATTAATCACATAGATGATGATGATGGTAATACACTCACTCACTACACTCTACTCATAAATAGAGACAAAAGAAAGAAAAGAAGAAATGATGATATTTGTCATCCCCACAATGGTCGACCACAATTTTTTTTTTTTTTTTTTTATAATTGAATAGCTTTCCCTACTTCTAAAATTATGTTGAAAATTAAATCTATCAATTGAAGAGGAGCGGAGGTACGTCTTCATCACCGAATGAACATCTTCGTCGCAATAGGGAGGAGGGAGATCGCCGCAAGGAGAAGGAATGAGGTGCATCGCAGGGAGAATGAGGAGGTTTTGAAAAATTGTTTTGCGATTTAGGCGAAATTGCATTCGTTAGTTTAACCTAAGGTAATGGCAAAAGGGTCTGAAAACTAATCTTGACTGATCAATTACATGGACTTAACGATTTCATTAGAAAACGAGGGTTAAACACAAATAGTTTTCAAAATGAATATCAAATCTTATAGGTGAAAATTAATGAGTGTCAAACTTTTAAAAAAAAAAAACCTAAATTTTAACATATTTTTTAGAGGCAGGGAATGTTATTCAATGATTAAATTTAATTTTGGAGCCGGCCATCGTGGGGATGGAAAACATCATCATTTCTTTTTTTATTTCATTTGTCTTTGTTTATGAGGAGAGTGTAGTGAGTGAGTGTATGCCCATCATCATCTCTATGATTAATCTCTCTTTACTAGCTTCTACATTTTTTCCCTTTTCATATCCCCCTTTTTCCTATTTTTCACCTACCTTCATTCTGAGGTTTCGTCTTATATGTTTTGACAATCATTATATCTACAATAATTGACATTTAATTTTTTTGATCTCTTTGCTGCTCGTTTAACATCTCCCCACTTGAATAATTGGAGAGATTAGAAAATGAGAAAATCTATACACAAGATATAAATATAGGAAACACAATAAGAATCCAGGTAGAAATGTAAATTTTTGTTGTTATAATCATCAACAATAATGTCGACTTATCATCAAACAACATCCTACACGTGGAAATTTTGAAGTGACTACAGGGAACAAAGAGGAGCGTTCATCTTCATCGCAGGGAGGAACGTTTTCGTCGCAGCAAGGAGGAAGGTGATCGCCACGAGGAGAACGATGGTTCTGAAAAATGGTTTTGTGATTTATGCGAAATCTCATTCATTAGTTTAACCTAAGGTAAGGGCAAAATTGTCCAAAAATTAATCTTGACCGGTCAATGACGTGGACTTAACGGTTCCATCAGAAAACAAGGGTTAAACTCAAATAGTTATCAAAACAAGTGCCAAACTCTAATAGGTATAAATTAATGAATACCAAACTAAAAAAACCTTAAAAATTAAATCTATCAACTGAGGAGGAACGGAGGTGCGTCTTCATCGCCGGATGAACGTCTTCGTCGCAACAGGGAGGAGAGAGATCACCGCAAGGAGGAGGAAGGAGGTGTGCCGCAAGGAGGAGGAGGAGGTTTCGAAAAATAGTTTTGCGATTTAGGCGAAATCACATTCGTTAGTTTAATCTAAGGTAAGGGCAAATGGGTCTAAAAATTAATCTTGACCAATCAATGACATGGACTTAACGGTTCCATCAGAAAACGCGGGTTAAACTCAAATAATTTTCAAAATAGTGTCAAACTCTTATGGGTACAAATTAATGAGTGTCAAACTATAAAAAACCATTTTTTTAAACTAATTGGCAAATAAATTCTTATCTCCTATTTTTACTAAGTTACACACATTTTATGCTCATCCAACTATTCGCCAATGTGACATTGCATTCCTCTTATAGCAAGTTTCATACAAGTTTAAAAGATGATTCTAAGGTACTAAATTATATTTGGAAAATAAATAGCAAAATCACTTTCGAGAAAATTTATATTTTAGTTAGGTAAATCTTTTAAACATCCAAACCCTAAATTAGGGGTGGGCACGAGACGGGATGGGATGGGATGGGATGAACCTCATTCCTATCCCATCCCATTTGTTTGGGATCGAGACAAAATTGGGACGGGATAGACCTCATCCCGACCTCGTCCCCATCTCAAACAAGTTCGGGATATATGGGACGGGATAAACATGTACTAAATAGTCTTCAATTGAAGAATAATTTATGTACATAAATTTCATCATCACAATATAAAATTTCATCTCACACAATAATGCACATAATAATATAAAATTTTCATCTCACATTGCTCCTAATTGTATCTCGTATGAATGATATAAGTTCTCAAGTTGTTTTAATATAAATTCAAAAATGAAAAATATTGCTCATTGACCAAATTTTCAACTACATAACTCATAGTGCAAAACTAAACGAAACCCTCTTTTGCCTTTATTGTCTACAAGAATAATTATTATATAATCAATCTAAAATGTGAAAAAACATAAATTTTCATGGGTTCTATTTGACCTAAAATATTTAGACCGAAGTTTCTATCTAAACAAATAGTACCAATCAAACAAGTTTTCAAACAATAGATGTTTTGATTTAATTTCAACACATCATAAACTTTCTTTTAGAAGAGTAGTTTGATTAAAATTAATAACAATAAATATTATATAACTAAGTTCGGGATGAGACTGGATTGGGATGAGTTTGATCAATTCCAAAGGTCCCGAAAAAATCGGGACGGGATCGAGATCGAAGGATGGGATGCCCACCCTACCCTAAACTCTATCTCATAACCTATTTTTATTAAATTTGAAGCACAATGAAGATAATTATTCATTACTTTGGTATTTATTTGCAATGTCTTGGGTTGTTTTTAAGTTTGATAGAAGGATGCATAATTTTATTAGGATCCTACCGGGTATAGATATGATTTAGTGGCTGAGGAGGATTTTCCAAGAAAAGCTATTTGACCATTGCAAATTATTTTTTGAAATTTGAGTAAATCTTGTCAATATAAGGGATGGGCAAAATTTCCAGAAAAATCGAAACCGAATCAGAATCGTGTCATACTGTTCTGTTGTCCAATCAAATCAAATATTTTGTACTGCTTTGATTCTGGTATCGAACTGAATCGGTTTGGTCTGATTTTGATTCCAGTTTCAAGTTTTTAAATACCGAAAATATCGGACTGAACTGAGCAGTGAAATATTTTTTTTAATTAACTATTCATTATAAGAGACGACTTTGCAGAATAAGTGTTAGGTTGTCAGCGAAAAAAATGTATAATAAAATATTAAAAAGAAGTCAATTTTATTTTAATAATTAATTTTTCTCTTTCTCTCTTTGCCTCACTCTCACGATTAAAAACAAACATTTCTTCTTGCTTTTGTTAGAGATTCATCAGTAGGGAAAAGAAACTGACACACTTGAGAAATGTTGAAGCGGATTAAATAAGGATTTACGCAAGCTAAAAAAAAAGTGTAAGCTTTAGAATTCCGTCAACAAAAGGCCAGAGAGAAGTAGAAGAAGAAGACAACATGATCATTGCTTTCTTTGTTGTGACGGTGGTGGAGATTGGTATTCAGAATGGTAGATCTAGTAGAATCGAAGTAGATCCTCAAACAACAACACCCCATCTTCTCCTTTCTATTATCCCTTGTCAAACTCAAGTGGCTATACGTAAAAATTCCTATATGAAATTGAAATCCACCACAAAAAGTCTTACAAACAACTAGGGGTGGGCAAAAACCGATTTAAATTCAGTTAACCGACCGAATCGGTTTTAAATTTCAGTTCGGTAACCGAACCAAAATATAAGTGGAAAGAAAATCGTTTCAACTGAACTGAACTGGTTATAAACGGTTCGGAGTCGGTTTACGGTTCTGAATCGACCAATTAAAAATCGAACTGACAGATTAATTAGATATATAAATATATACAAAAACAAGTATGTGCCAATACCTGATTGGTGCAACAAATGCCTTGCAGTGCACCCTGTTGCATTTAATCACGCCTAAAAACAAAAATTTTAAACGCACACAACCCTTTCTCTTTCAGTTTCTCTCTTTCACTCTCAAACCCAAACCGTTGCCAAACCCTAAACCTAAATTTTCTTCTTTTGATCTGATCATCTGAGACTCCAACACCCTTTTGCACTAAAGATCTAGATCCCGTTTCGATCTTTCTCACTCTTTCAACGATCATCAAGGGTAATTGCAGTTTGCAGGTTCGAATTCTTCTTCTTATTTTTTTCAATTTTATCTATGTTGTTTGTTGTTGGATCTATCTTGTTGTGGTTCGATCTACTTGTTTGTGGTTCAATTTCTCTCTTCCGATCTCTTGTTTGTTGCTTCGATATCTTGTTTTGTTTGTTGTTTGTTGCTTTGATATCTTTCGGCCCAACCGAACTGACCCGATTCAAAATTCGGTCCAACCAATTTCATCAGTTTACAAATAAAATATTCGGTTTCTGTTTGGATTTTGGACACACCGAATGAAAGTGGTTTGAAATTGGTTTGGGTCTCAAAACCAAACCGAACCGACATTGCCCACCCTTACAAACAACTAATAGATTAAAGAGGAACAAAGGGTTTGAATTTTTTTTAACCTGTCAATAACTACTACTCTGCTAGCAAGCGTAATTTTTGCTTAACAATGGAATAGTGTCAGTTTGTATATTTAAGTTAATTCTCGAAATGCCCCCTTTGTTTGATTAATTTACACATTGTAAAGTGGTTAGCTAAATTGAATAGAAGATAAATTTTAGGTAAATTTTTTTTAATAAAACTGGGACAAACCGAAATTGATAACGAATCATACCAAACTTGTTGGGATGGTACAGTACGGTACCAATTTCAAAATCTAAAAACCAAAACGAAATTTTTTATGTGGGAACAATACCAGTACAAGAGTGGTACTGGACCAGACCGAACCGTGCCCACCCCAAACTAGTCAATACGCTATATAGTAACTCTAGTAAGTGAAACCTCAAGGAAACATCACGCACCTGTTCTCACCTCATATGTAAGCAATTCATAAGTTGCAAGTGGTGAACATCACAAATATAACTAACATATATTTGTGCGAATGCAATATTTTTTGGGGAAAAACAAAGCAAACAACTACAAAATAAAAATTCTACCAATGGAAGAACCAATTAATATCGCCAAACAAATATTCAATGCAAGCAAATCATCAATGCAAAATAAAGGACACCAAGATATATGTGGAAAACCCTACAAGGTGAAGGGTAAAAGACCACGGGGCAAATCCAATCAATCTACTAATCAATAAAAGAAGTACAATGTTCTTCTCAAGCCTTTTACCCAAGGCTTGAGGAATACAAGGAGCAATACAAGGGTTACCTCACAAAAGCTTCAAACAACTCCCAATCAAAGGAAGAATACACCGAAACAAACGACACCAAAATCCGATAAGAAACAGATCCAAAACACACTTGCGAGTCTTCAATAAAACCCCAACAATCTGCTCCTCCTTCCCTTCTTTCTTCTCTCACAATGGAGACACGCGCACGCAGTTGTCACACAAAACAAAACGCAACCTGTTATTTTTTCTTTCTCTGCTTTTTATAAAGCATCAAACAACCCTAGTTGTTATTTTAAATTCAGGGCCTAGTCCACCCTAATGGGCTGGACCCAACCCAAAAAATCTCCCCCTCCAGACCATAAGGAGGGACAATAGCCTAAGTACATTAGGCCATTCCAATGAGTTCTCTACAGAACTCACGTTTTTCTTTAGGAACCACTTTTGTCATCATGTCAGAAGGATTTTTGCTAGTGTGAATCTTCTTAAGTTGGAAAAAATTCTTCTCAAGCGCATCATGTATCCAATAATAACGAGTATCAATATGCTTGGTACGCCCATGGCATGTGGCATTCTTGCTCAGCTCTATGGCACTCTGACTAATGCACAACATATTTATTTTGATTCACATCCAATTCCTTGAGTAATCTTTTCAACCATAATATTTTCTTCCCTGCTTCAATAATGGCAATGTAGTCGGGTTCAGTCGTTGACAAGGCAACACATTTTTGCAATCTAGACTGCCAATATACAGCTCCCCCTGCAAAACATAACCTGAAGTAGACCTCTTCCTGTCAAGATCACCTGCCATATCTGCATCTGTGAACCCTTCCAGTACAGCTCCCGAATTACCAAAGCATAAACAAAGCTTTGAAGTACCCTTCAAGTACCTCAGAATCCATTTAACTGCATCCCAATGTTCTTTTCCTGGATTATCAAGATACCGGCTCACAACACCTATTGCTTGAGCAATATTTGGTCTTGTACAAACCATCACATACATCAAACACCTTACAGCAGAGGAGTATGAAATGCATGTCATCTCCTTCTTTTCTTTCTCAGTCCTAGGAGACAACTTGGCACTTAACTTGAAGTGATTAGCAAGTGAAGTGCTCACGGGCTTAGCATCATTCATGTTGAACCTTTCAAGCACCCGTTCAACATATTTTTCTTGTGACAACCACAACTTAGTTTTTCTGTCACGTACAATCTTCATTCCCAAAATGTGTTGAGCTGGCCCCAAGTCTTTCATATCAAGAAACATAAACAAATCTTTCTTCAATCTGCCAATCATATCAACATATTTTCCAACAAATAGCATATCATCAACATAAATCAAGAGAATAATGAAGCTACTAGGCGAAAAATATCTGACATAAACACAATGATCTAGAAGTGTTCTCTTGTACCCACGACCCACCATAAATGAGTCAAACTTCTTATACTACTGTCTTGGAGCTTGTTTCAACCCATAAAGACTTTTCTTTAATTTGCAGACCATATGTTCTTTCCCTTTCACTTCAAAACCCTCTAGTTGTGCCATGTAAATTTCCTTATGCAAGTCTCCATGAAGAAACACAGTTTTAATATCTAATGTTCAATCTCAATGTCCAGGCTAACTGCAAGACTCAACACTAGTCTAATAGAGGTCATCTTCACAACTGGTGAGAATATTTCATCAAAGTCTATCCCCTTCTTTTGCGCAAAGCCTTTCACCACTAACTGAACTTTGTGCTTCACATTTTTCCCATCACCATCTTTTTTCAGCTTGTACACCCATTTGTTCTTCAAAGGTTTTCTACCTTTTGGAATCTCAACTAACTCATAAGTACCATTCTTATGCAAGGAACTCATCTCATCTTGCATAGCCTTCATCCAACTATTTTTATCTGTGAGTTAGTACTTCTTGCAAATTTTCTGGCTCACCTTCTTCTTTAAGCAAAGCATACTCAGAATCGGGGTACTTTTTTATGGTTGACGCTCTCTAGTAGACCTTCTTACCTGAGGCTCTACTACTTCTTGCTGAAGGGGTTGCTCTTCTTGCTCAGTTTCATCTGTTTGTACATGATCATCACCAACAACTTCATTTTCAAGCATATGGTCACCTACTATATCATCTGACATCTCTCCCCCATTTTCAACATGCGACGAAGGAGGAGGAAGTGGGGTAAGATCTGGTACCTCACTCTGTCTGCTTGGGCTTCTCAACTTTCTCAAAATCTGCAATGGTATGATCTTCATAAAAGACCACATCTCTGCTTCTAACAATCTTCTTATTCTCAGGGTCTCACAATCTGTATCCAAACTGTGCATCTCTATAGCCAATGAAAATACATGGAAATGTCTTCTCATCAAGCTTTGATATTTATTCCTTGGGTACATGAACAAACGCTTTACACCCAAATACCTTCATATGAGAGTATGAAATATCGTTACCTCTCCACACTCTTTCTGGAATATCACCATCCAAAGGAACTGAAGAAGACATGTTGATGAGATAACAAGCAGTACGAGCAGTTTCAGCCCAAAACACCTTCGGCAACCTAGCCATGTGAAGCATGCATCGGATCCTTTCTACAATAGTCTGATTCATTCTCTCTACCACTCCATTATGCTGTGGAGTGCGAGGAACTGTCATCTCATGCCGTATACCATGCTCATCACAATAAGTTTTAAATTATTTTGATGTGTACTCATCCTCATTATCACTACGGAGACACTTCAAAAGTTTACCTGTTTCTCTTTCAACCTTGGCATGGAATTGCTGAAAGCACTAAAAAACATTATCTTTAGATCTGATGAAATAAATCCACACCTTTCTTGATGCATCATCAATAAATGTCAAGAAATATATACTACCACCAAGAGAATCTACTTCAATGGGACCACAAACATCAGTGTAAACCAAATCTAACAAATCAGTTTTTCCTTTTGATGATCTATGAAATGAAACTCTATGATGCTTAACAAATCAATAATGATCAGAGGGGTACCTTTTAATGAGAGAATCAATTTCTTCTTTGCTAAGAGCTGCATACATTTCTCACTCATGTGTGCAAGCCGCCTATGCCACAGAGTCAGAGAAGTATCACTTTCAGTTGCATACAAACTACTCTTACACGGCTTCACTTGAGTCTTGTATAAGGTGCAACACACCTTGCCTTTTGCAACAACAAGTAAACCTTTGGTGGGCTTCCAAGCACCATTACCAAAGTAATTCATATATCCTTGTTTATCCAAAGCGAGTCCAGAAATCAGATTTAGGCGAAGATCAGGAACATGGCATACATCTTTCAAAGTCAAAATGCATCCCATATTAGCTTTGATACAGACATCACCCACTCCCACAATCTTGAAAAAACTAGTATTACACATCTTCACACTGCCAAAGTCTCCTGCTCTGTAAGTAGTGAAGTAGTATTTTCTTGGAGTAGCGTGAAAAGATGCACCAGTGTCAACAATCCATTCGCTCCCTTCGTTTGCAATATGCAAACATTCACCTTCGTCACACAAAAGAACAACAAGTACATCTGAAATAGCAGCTATAGCATCTGTACTATCACTTTTCTTCATTTTTTCCTCTTTCAAATCATTTACGTAACGAAAACAATATCTTCTCTTGTGACCTAGTTTACCACAATAATGACACTTAAACCTTTTATCACTTGACTTTGATCTCCCTCTTGATTTATCACGATTTTTATCATAACCATGATATATCCTATTTTTATCTCTCCCTCTGTTTTCAGTTACAAGTGTTTGGAATTGATTAGTACCTGCAGACTTCCTTCTAGTCTCTTCATTGAGTAAGCTACTCGTAACCAACTCTATGGTAAGCAGTCCATTCAGTGTCGAATTACTAACAGACACCACCAACGTTTCCCAACTATCTGGTAACGAGCTGAGAAGTAACAATGCTTGCATTTCATCATCTAACAATATTTTCTTGTTTGACAACTGATTCACTATACTTTGCACCCCATTCAAGTGATCAGCAATAGAATTACCTTCCTTGAATTTCAGATTCACCAGCTTTCTAATCAAGAATGCCTTGTTCGCATGGTTTTTCTTTCATACAAATTCTGAAGTTTAGTCCAAAGAGAATGAGCAGATGTCTCAGCGGACACATGGTGAAATATTGTATCATCTAGCCATTGCCTAATATAGTCAATGACATTTCTATTTAATTTCTTTCACTCATCTTCAGACATATCTTTTGGTTTGGCATTATCCCCTTCAATTGGGGCATATAAATCCTTGCAATATAAAATATCTTCCATCTTTGTTTTCATATCACATAATTAGAGCCATTAAGGCTAATCATCATTGTGTTGTTATTTTTCATGTCAATTCAAACACTAACAATCTCCCAACAATTGCTCTGATACCACTTTGTTGGGGAAAAACAAAGCAAACAACTACAAAAAAAATTCTACCAATGGAAGAACCAAGCAATATCGCCAAACAAATAATCAATGCAAAATAAATGACACCAAGATATACGTGAAAAACCTTTCAAGGTGAAGGGTAAAAAACCACGGGGCAAATCCAATCAATCTAATAATCAATAAAAGACGTACAATGTTTTTCTCAAGCCTTTTGCCCAAGGCTTGAGGAATACAAGGAGCAATACAAGGGTTACCTCACAAGAGCTTCAAACAATTCCCAATCAAAGGAAGAATACACTGAAACAAACGGCACCAAAAGCTGACAAGAAACGGATCCAAAACACACTTGTGAGTCTTCATTCAAACCCCAACAATCTGCTCCTCCTTCCCTTATTTCTTCTCTCACAATGGAGACACGCGCACGCAGCCGTCACACAAAACAAAATGCAGCCTGTTATTTTTTCTTTCTCTGTTTTTTATAAAGCATCAAACAACCCTAGTTGCTATTTTAAATTCAGGGCCCGATCCACCCTAATGGGCTGGACCCAACCCAACAATATTGACTATCAATACCACCTAAAATGAAAATTGCAACCCCAGCAGACATGTGATAACAATATATTAATGATGTTCCCATCTGGTTGCGATAATTGGTGTTGATATTTTTTTATTACTGCATACACTTTTTTTAATTATTAAAAATAAAAATAAAAACAAAGTTGTACAAGTTGGTTTTTCTTTTTATTTTTAATAATTAAAAAAGTGTATGCAGTAATAAAAATATCAACACCAATGGTTTTTCTTTTTATTTTTAATAATTAAAAAAATGTATGCAGTAATAAAAAGAAAAACAAAGTTGTACAAGTTGGTGGGGGCAGCCAATGGTGTTATGGCCTACTGGTTAGGGCTGTGTGGGTTTGTCCCCCACGTCCCAGCTTCGAATCCCACCTGTGGCGTGGTTACTTTCTAATGGGTGTTGACCTATAGGTCGCCCAGTTGATAGGTTATGGGATACTTAATAGCCTAGTGGTTAGGGTTGTGTGGGTTTGTCCCCCACGTCCTAGCTTTGAATCCCACCTGCGGCGTGGTTACTTTCTAATGGGTGTTGACCTATAGGTCGCCCAATTAATAGGTTACGAGATCCTTAAAAACCCAGCTCACCTTTCAAAAAAAAAAAAAAAAAAACAAGTTGGTGGGGGCATGTGGAATACTTGGACCAAATCCCTTAAAAGAGAGAGAAAACCTCACAATATATTTATTTACCTATGAAAAGAACAATAACAAATCACCCATTCACCGTATCATTAAAAACCTCTTATTGGTTTGATAAAAGTCCACTCATTTTGTTTATATTTCATATTCAATTCCCACCCAGTCCACAACATCGACATCCATCCACATGGAGTGAACGAAAGTTTGTTTTCCTAAGTGATGACGCTGATTTGATCATAATTTTTTTGTTCCTCGAATTTCCACGACTACCGGATCTTCCTTCTTTCCCATTTTGCCATAAAAGCTCCACAACATTACAGTATCACTCTTCAAATCAATCACACAAGAGAGTGTTTGGGTGTGTACTTTCTCTTCTCTTTTAGGGTGGGTTATTGTTGTTTTTTTCTTTTTGTTATTACCTCTCTCTATCTTATTCTTCTTCTTCCTTCTACTTTCTATGTGTTTTAGTTTCATAAAAGGTTGTTCCAATTGGTGTGTGGGATTTTAATCAAATCATCATCTAAGGTCTAAGTTTTCTAAAGAGCCAGGCCAGGCTCCACACCATCCAAGATGTGTATTTCGAAGATGATGGATGGTGTTGGGCTTAGTCGGGCGCGGGCCTGCCTGGCTCTCTAGAAAAACTGAGGGAGGTCTATTTGGATAAAGAATTTTTTGGAGAGCCAAGCCAGGCCCGTGCCAGGCCTGACCCAAAACAGTCCATCATCCTCTGCACTGAAATCTGCAAAAAGCTAAAAGGGTATCCAAGAAGCAGTAAAAAAAAAGAGGAAGCGTTTACATGGATAGACCATCACAAACTATATGTTAGTGAGTTGGTCGATTTCTAATGAACCCTAAACTAAGAACTAAAATTAAGGCTGTGTTTGATTGCAAAGATTTGCCGAGACTATATAGAGAATAAAAATCTCACTGTTTGCTTGCACCATGGCAAGTTTTCTTTAGGAGGAATTCGAGAGATGAGTCTTACCTTTCTCACGCTGTATTTAGGGATTGAATTGCCCCAAATGTCGAGAACATCGTTATTTTGGGATAAGATTTCTCAGTTTTTGGCCTTTTTGCCCAGAGAAAATTTTACTCAGAGGGGGTATCAGTAAATATTTTCCTATCTTAACAAGAAAATTTGCAACTTGGGAAAATTTTCCCACTTCAAAATTTGCAAATCAAACATATGGAAAATCCTACTTGCCATGGAAAATTTTCTTTGCCCATGGCAAATGGTGTAATCAAACACAACCTTAAACCAAAACAACCAAATTGCTGAAAATAGACTACTAAATTAAATAAATTCAACATTTATTTCCATCAATTTCACTGTTTAGATTCCACTCTTAAGTTCTTGCCAGAACCTTGTCTTCAATGTGGTTATCGAGTTATTGAGGTTAAAGCTGAGTTCCATATTTTTATGTTATGCTTTCCTTGCCTAGCCAATGCTTGAAAATTTCCAGCTCTCTGTAAGCTTTTGTATTCATTATGGGCAGTTTCTTTCTTAAAACCTTAGAGTTTGCATCTGTTGGATCCGTATTCTGAATCACTTTATCTAGTATCTGATGGTGTCAAATGTCAAGCCTGGTAAAGTTGCAATTTTTTTGAGTTTCGTCTGATGCGTGTACTGTACTATATAGGTAGCACATACTGGACCCAAGTGGTAGCCTGTGAAACTACATACTGCTTGTCCATATAGCTTCACTGAGGATATTCTAAAAATCATGCCTTGCCTTGCTTTCATGTTGCAAACCGCTTCACTATGAGGTCTACTAGATCGTAAAGCAGTTAAAGGCATTCAAATTAATAATTGAAATTTTGTAAATAGACCTTCAAGCATTGATAGCTCATTAGTGATAGGTGAATGCTCCCTCCTTATTTTGGAATAATGATAGGGCCATTACATCGACTTGTATAGGTATCAGCTGGAACGGTCTTACTTGCACTTGTTGACCGATTATTAGAGTTCTTGCCGAGCTTTTTTTTTTTTGGGTTGAGCTGCTTCTGTTATTTCACTTGTTTGCAAAACGCTGAGATTTAGTAGTTATTAAATTACGTTGACACGAAATAGGTTGGGCTCCTTTTCTTTCACCATGTGACACTGTATTCCAACCTCAGCAGGGGGTCCTTCTCCAAAGTCTCGACAAGCTTTCAGTAGCTTATCGACACTTCTCAGTTGAGCTAATTGCATCTCTGCCATAGCCCTCTATTTTTTTGAGTCATTCCTTTCTTATTCCGGATTCTAATTAAAGGGGTTAAGTTTGGAATGGATTGCAGAGTAAGTGGTTATCTGTGACTTACTTGTTATGTTGTTGTTTATAGCACTAGGGATACTTTTAGAACAAATTTCCACACTTCGAGAGTAAAGCATGTATTACTAAAGATGATGAGATTAAATGTGATTGGGATTCAGATTCTGGCACTGGACCGAGGACTTTCTAAAACAAGGAGGGAAACACATCCCATAATTTGTTTATAGCACTAGGGATACTTTTAGAACAAATTTCCACACTTCGAGAGTAAAGCATGTATTACTAAAGATGATGAGATTAAATGTGATTGGGATTCGGATTCTGGCATTGGACCGAGGACTTTCTGAAACAAGGAGGGAAACACATCCCATAATTTGTTTGACCCACGGCATGTATTATAGTTATTAAATAGGAAGCAAGTCAAATATCTCTTATGCTAGCCCACAATGTTGACCTCATTGTGCAATTCATGGATCTGGGCACACTTTTTTTTTTTTTTTTTAAAAAGCAAACAGGGGGCCGCACAGTCTTGCACATGCATGCCAGCAAAATATCATTTTTTTTTCCATGGTTTTTGTCTACATTGTTTTAGCTCAAATTTGGAGGGGATGTGTGAATTAGGGGTGGGCACGGGACGTGATGGACTTCATTCCTATCTCATCCCGTTTGTTTGGAATCGAGACGGGATAGACCTCATCCCAACCTTGTTTCATCCCAAACGGGTTCGGGACGGGATAAGCATGTACTAAATTTTGGATTGAAAATTTAACATGCAAGATTAAAAATTTTGGATTTACCAAACACACAATTCTAAGAACAATTATATAACTTTAAGCCATTGATTATTATTTTCCCATTTCTTTAGTTTTTACTCCTTTTTTTTATAATCACTATTGAAGATAGCCATTTTTTGTACATTGCTAACGAAAATGATCAATGGATTTATCATTTAAAAACTACGAGGAACACACATTGTTGTTGTCAAGAGTTAGGAAAGGAAAAAAAAGAAGGGAGAGAGTTTGAGTTAGATTCATTATCTCGGTGAGTCGCATGGAAGCTTGTGAGAATAAATAGTCATGTCAATAAATAAAACAACAAATAAAAGTCATGTCAACAAATAGTGTCATACTACATATTTCATATTAAATATTAAAAAAAATCAGTTCGGAATGGACGGGATTAAAAATCTTCATCCCGATCCCATCCCACTCTAGATCGGGACGAGACAGGATCAGGATGAGATTGATCAATCTCAACAGAATCCAAAAAAATGGGACGGGATGAGATCGGGATCGCGGGATGGGATGCCCACCCCTAGTGCGAATTAATGCCAATGTGCGACTGTTCTTCGAGATGCGTATAACAAATGCATAAAAGTGTTGTGTAATGGTGTGTGGTTGTTGCTATTTGTGTTGTACACAATCTTCCTACTCCCTTTGATCAGGAATGAGTTCTTTGTGCAACTGTGGAGCACTAGAAACCATGATCTTCTTTCAAAGGGTATCCATGCTGACCATGCCTGTCAATGTTTCATGTGAAGGGCATGATGGCGTACATACAGCCTGCACTCTACTGATTGTTAACTTTGGGTGTTTTTTCAAGGGTGCTAAAGATGGAAATAATGTCCACAAATTTACTTCAAAGGGACGTATGAAGGATTTCATAGGATGGCCAACTAACTTGTACCCCAAAGGGAGGAACAACAATGACATGTTCCAAATCAAATTAAAAGCAGGAGTGTTAATGCAATACAACACGTTTCTTGTTTCACTTATAGGGAGATGGCCCATATTGCCTGACACTGTTACAATCATTTAAGAGCCCAAGGACCTCTTCTAAGAGCGTAGTAACCTTAACAACTTTGTTTTAAACTCCTACTTCACTAGCTAATCCCACAAGGTAACCATTTGGTTAATCCTTGTGGTTATGATCCTGCACAAACGGATCACCTATCGCTTGCATATTTAGGAATGTGGTTTATTACTTGTTAGTTTGTATGGTAAGGTAGTCAAGTTGTTAAGGCGACAACCTCCCTTAGCACTTGAGACAAATACGGTATCAAAACTTTCCCGGATTATAAATGAGTCGGCGACAACTTGAATAAGGCTATATCTCTCCTCAAAGAAAATAGGCAACTTCGACTGCCGAAAATCGATACACTCGAAATGACTAGCGAGGATAGTGATGAAATCAACTCAGAATCTGAGCTAGGTCCACAGGAAGCAAACAGTGATTTGGATTTAGGGGCTATGTCAGACGGAAAGATGAATACGAGGCATTACACCAAAGATATCAGCATTTGTCCCCGAAAATCCAATAGAACTAGGAAAGAAAACAATAGGTACAAAGACTGAGTTTTTTTGTCTAGGTTTGTTTTGGTGAATCCTATCTTTTGTGAGATTTTGTTTCGACCTTTTAGTTAACCCTATAGGGTCAATCATGTAGCCTTCGGGCGTTGATTTTTAAATGAATAAAATGGGTCACCATCCCAATTTGATTAAAAAAAAAAAAAGTGAAGTGAGCACTCGTATAAAGTGATTATTAAAAAAACAAAAATGCTAGGAAACCATGTTTTGTAACCAGGGTGACGTGCGTGATCTCGAAAGAATGATGAAATCCCTAAAGATTTTATGTGTATCTCGATGTTGTAAAAAACTCCTCTAACAATGTCACATCATCCTGGTTGCAAAATATGACTACAAAACCTGGTTCCTTATAAAAATAAAAATAAAAAACGTTGAGACAACAAAGATAGAGAATGAAAAGAAAAAAAGTTTTACAACTGTACTGTCACACTATGACAACAAATAACAAGACGACAAAATAAAAAAATCAATAAGACGTCGAAGGAGATAGGGGAAGAAAAAAGAAGAATAAAACTGAAAAAAAATCAAGGTTGCCGACTATGTAACTAAGAAGAACTGAATAAAAGTAGGGGAGAAAGTAGGTAATCTTAATGCTTTTAATGTTACTTTTGTGAAATAGCCATTGTGATTCAATAAAATATTTTACATTTTGAAAAAAAAAAAATGTAATTAATCTTGTTGGTTGGTGAGTTCTCTCCCATCTCCATTATCAATGCCCTATGAGCTTCAAACTTGATCCAAACTTCAATAGAATCACAATTAATGAATGAGGGGGGAAAAGACTAAGGCCATTAATGCCTTGGCTTAACCTGAAAAAAGACGAGCTCCTTGGCTAGGCTTACTAAATCTATTTCGCTTCAGCTCAATGGAGGAATCCTTGTTTCACTTTGCCTCAGATGTAAAATGTGAGCCCTTTGACAAGATGGATTGATTGGTGTACCTGTTTTTTGTTGAAGTATCAAATCTTTAGCTTTACAGAATTGCAAAGATTGTGAATGATGCTTATTTTATTAACAAATCAACTTGGCTTAAATAGCCATTACAACTGGAAATCAAATCTGAAAACCACCACATCTTCATATCCCTAAGATTGTGGTAACTAAGCAAATGACTCGGTCATATACTGACCTATACAAATCCTAACAGAAGCAAACTACTGACTCCTAATAAATAGGAGTTTATTCACACTACCTTGCATCACACGAAATTCTAACAACCCAGACTTCTTCGAGGCTCTAACAAATCCTCCCCTAAACTGCACTTGCTGGAAGCAGGTCAGTTTACATCCTTCATGCTTTGAACACCCAGCAGGTCACGGAACTTCAAGAATGACTCTAACTTTAATGCCTTTGTCATAATATCAGCCACCTGATCACTTGTACCACAATGAACTAATTCTACCACACCCTCTTTGACAAGGTCACGCAAGAAATGGAATCTTACATCAATATGTTTAGTTCTTCCATGAAGGACTGGATTCTTGGATAATTTGATAGATGAACTATTATCACAAAGAATCTTAACACACTTACATGAAGAGAAGCCGAGACTGTTAAGCACCCTTTTCATCCAGATACTTTGACAAGCACAAGCCACAACAGCAACATACTCTGCTTCGGTGGTGGAAAGGGTTACCACTGATTGTTTTCTTGAGCTCCATGCTATTGCACCCCCACTTAGAAGAAATACATACCCAGAAGTGCTTCGTCTATCCTCTACATCACCGGCATAGTCGCTGTCGGTATAGGCTTTAAGATCATCTTTGGAGCCTTCTTTTTCATAAAGTACTCCCAAGTTCTCAGAACCTCTTTCATAAAACACTCCCAAATTCACAGTCCCTTTCACATACCTAAGTACCCGTTTTGCTGCTGCCATATGAGATGCTTTCGGGTCTGCCATAAACATGCTTATAAGGCAGACAACAAACATAATGTCTGGTCTAGTTGCTGTTAAATACATTAAACTACCAACCAGCTGCTTGAACAGAGTCGAATCCACGTTATCTCCTCCACAGTCTTTCACCAATTTCGTACCAGGTACAATAGGATTTTTTACAGGATTGCAGCTCTCCATCCCAAACCGTTCTAGAATTTCTCCAGCATACTTCTTTTGGCACAAGTGTATCCCTTCACTACTCTGCTGAACCTCAACTCCTAGGAAGTATTTCATCTTCCCCAAATCACTCATGTCAAACTCTAGCTTCATCGACTCTTTAAACTTCTCACATAGTTTCACATCATTCCCTGTATAAATTAAGTCATCCACATATAGACTAACAATCAAAAAACTACCTCCATCTTCATTTTTGAGAAACAAAGTATGCTCATGACTGCATTTCTCAAACCCCTCCTTCATGAAGTACCCTTCAATTCTACTATACCAGGCCCTTGGAGCCTGTTTCAATCCATAAAGAGCTTTCTTAAGCTTCAATACTTTATGCTCTTCTCCTTTACGAACATAACCTTCCGGCTGCTCCACGTACACTGCCTCCTTCAACTCTCCATGAAGAAAGGCGCTCTTGACATCTAATTGAAAAACAATCCACCCTTTTTTCGCAGCTAGAGCCAAGATCAATCTTATGGTGTCCCAATGAGCCACCGGTGCAAACACTTCACTATAGTCAACTCCATATCTCTGAGCATAACCTTTGACCACCAACCGTGCTTTGCACTTATCCACCTCTCCATTTTCATTCAACTTTGTTTTAAAAACCCATTTGACACCAATTTTCTTCATTCCCTTCGGCAAACTTACAAGCTCCCATGTTTCATTTCTTTCTATAGCCTCTATCTCCAAATCCATTGCTTTTCTCCATTTTTTTCTTTTAACTGCTTCATCAAAACTGGTCGGATCATCATGCACCATAAAACAAGCTGAGTTTGACTCCTCAGAGAGATCAGCTCCACTAACATAGTCTTCCATCCATCTCGGTGCTCTCCGAACTCTCTCTTTTGGTGTGGTAACATCATCTTCTGCTTCCAACTGACTTGTGTCCGAATCAGCCCCTTCTACTTGTTCTTCCCCATTTTCAACTTCTTCTTCTTCATCATAGTCACTAATTTCCCCATCATCACTATCTACCCATGAAAAAACATCATGCTTCACATTCTCATCACTCCTCCCCCAATTCCAGCCCTCATTTTCCTCAAACACAACATCTCTACTAACAATCACCTTCTTAGCAATAGGATCATAGAGCCGATAGGCCTTAGATTCCTCACTAACACCAAGAAATACACATCTATGACTCTTCTCATCTAGTTTTATTCTCTTATTGTCAGGAACATGAACATTAGCAATACACCCAAAAACCTTAAAGTATTCGACATTGGGTTTTTCTCCACTCCAACACTCTTCAGGAGTCTTCCCTTTTACTGCCACAGTTAGACTCCTATTCAACACATGTAATCCCCATCGTACTGCTTCTGGCCAAAAGAATTTAGGCATCTCCTTTTCTGAAAGTAAGCATCGAACCATGTTTAATATAGTTCGATTCTTACGTTCAGCCACTCCATTCTGTTGAGGAGTGTAGGCAGCAGTAAGTTGTCTCTTAATGCCATGATCCACACAAAACATCTTAAACTCCTTTGAGGTGAACTCACCTCCTCTATCTGTTCTCAAACAGCATATATCACATCCTGACTCTTTTTCAACAAGACTTTTAAACACTTTGAACATAGCAAATGTTTCTCTCTTCTCAGCTAAGAAGTAAATCCAAGCTTTTCTACTCAAATCATCAATAAAACACAGCAAGTACCTCTTGAAGCTATTTGAAGTTGGAGTAATTGGTCCGCACAAATCAACGTGAACTAACTGAAGTCTCTTTGAAGCTCTCCACTGACTCTTCTTTGGTATGACCGCTCGATGTTGTTTTCCACGATGACAAACCGTGCATGCTTTGTTTGTGGCTCTAAGTTGAGGAAGTCCTTTCACAAGTTGCTTGCTCTCCAAAACTTTAAGACTTTTGTTGTTCACATGACCGTACCGCCGATGCCACAAGTCTGATACATCATCTTCAGTTGCTATTAGACACTTTGTAGGTTGAGAAACCACAGTGGCTAGTAGAACAAACATCCTATTAGCTGCCATTGGTGTTTGAATGATAAGGCCTCTAGTAGGATGATATATTCTACAAGTCCCATTTTTTATCAAGACAGCGTGTCCCCGCTCTTGAAGTTGACCTACACTCAATAAATTATTCTTGAGATCTGGAATGTAAAATACATCTCTTACCACTTGAGTTAATCCATCAATTTCAAGCTTGATGTTCCCTTTTCCCATCACTAGCATCCTTGCATCGTTGCCCAACTTCACTGAGTGTCTAAACTGATCATCCAACTCAACAAACCAATTCTTGTTTCCTGACATGTGATTAGAGCACCCTGAGTCTAGAAACCAAACACCGTTTCTCTTTGCATTCTTTTCCTCAACATAAGCCATCAATAGAAGTTCTTCCTCATCGTCCAACTCGGCATAATTGGCGGCCTTCTCCCAGCTAGGACATTCATATTGAAAATTTCCTAATTTATGACATTTATAACACTCTATTGTTGCTCTATTGAAGCTTTGTCTTCCTCTTCCACGTCCTCCTCTGACAGATCCTCGTCCCCTTCCTCTTCCTGCTCTATCTTCATGTGTGATCTTGAGGACTTGCTCTTCTTCACCTTGACCTTTCATTCTTTGCTCATGAACAAGGAGTCTGCTCTGAAGCTCATCAATGGTCATCGTAGTCATGTTGTTGGACTCCTCAATCGAACATATAACGTAGTTGAATTTTGAAACCATTGATCGAAGAATCTTTTCAGTGATTTTTGATTCACTCATATCCTCACCATGAGCCTTCATTTTGTTGGCTATGGATAGAACACGAGCAAAGTAAGCATTCACAGATTCCCCTTCCTTCATACGAAGGACCTCAAAATCACAACGTAAAGAGTGCAACTGTGCCCTCTTGACCCTTGTTGATCCCTCGAACTTCTGCTTCATGGAATCCCAGATCGCCTTTGATGAGCTTATGTCAAGAATGGTGTCAAGCATTTCTCTTTCGATTGCTTGATAGAGAAGGTTTTTTGCCTTCAAATCCTTCAGCTTGTTTTCTTCATACACCTTGCGTTGAGTGTCAGTGAGTTGACTTTTTTCTGCCACCACTGTGGAGGAAGATCTAACCTCCGCCGCTACATCCACCATGACTCCATGATCTACAATTTTCCAATACTCCTTGGAACGAAGTAGATTCTCCATCAGCTCAGCCCAGTGATCATAGTGCCCAACAAACTTAGGCACATAGTTGGTGCTGCTCCCTTCTGACATTTTCGAGAGAATATTCTCAATCTCTTTCTTCACTCTCTTTCTCACAATCAGGCCCCGTTAAGGGCTCTGATACCAATTGTTGAAGTATCAAAGCTTTAGCTTTACAGAATTGCAAAGATTGTGAATGATGCTTATTTTATTAACAAATCAACTTGGCTTAAATAGCCATTACAACTGGAAATCAAATCTAAAAACCACCACATCTTCATATCCCTAAGATTGTGGTAACTAAGCAAATGACTCGGTCATATATTGACCTATACAAATCCTAACAGAAGCAAACTACTGACTCCTAATAAATAGGAGTTTATTCACACTACCTTGCATCACACGAAATTCTAACAACCCAGACTTCTTCGAGGCTCTAACAATTAATGCAGAATATGTCCAGGTTAGAGAACATTGGGAAAGTGCTTCTAGGAAATTTTCTCGATTAAGTTTGTTTGATCAGTGGCCACCAAACTTGAATGATTTGTTCAGCTTGTGGATTAATGAGTAGCAAACGAGTCGTGAGAATGCTAATAAGCTTCCTGCTGCGTCTTAGAAAAAGATGAAAAACATACCCGTGTGCTAATTTTGTAAATGGAGGAAAACAAAAGCAGTAGATATATTGGAGATTTGTAATGGTGAATCAAGACCGACTTGATTGCATGTATGTGATTATTTTTCTTTTGAGGAACCCGAACTGTCTTTGTGATTATTTTTACGCTTACGCATCTCAATTCACATCAAGTTTTTTTCTCAAAATTTACATGTTCAATGGGGGAAAAGCAACAAGATATTTACTAATGTACCACAATGTCTTGAGTTAAATTCAATTGTCACCAATCCCTAGAATTGGAGGTGTCTTTTTGTAGAGTAACTAAGTAGTTGTTGACTGAAGAGGATTTTAAAAGCATGAAGGTATTTGGTGATAATTTCTAACCAGTCTGCAGTCAGCAACTAAATCAAGAGGGACTGTGTTGAACTAGATTGTGAATTTGGGATGAGAAAAATTATCTCCTTCTTGACCTGCTAATTACATGGGTTTCATTTTCGGTTACTTTGACAAGCTTTGTCAATTTGGCATATGATATCTAGGTCAAGGTCAAAGGGTAAGCCAACAATGTCTCCCATGAACAGTTTAGATTAGATTTAAAGTTTATGCACCCACAGATAATGAAGGTTAAGTGTGAAAGACAAGAAAAGCTCATGAGATGCCTATAATCTGAAGTCGCCCATTCCTGTAAAATTTCTACACGAATTGAAAAGAGTCAAAAGACAATGGATTTTGAAGCGCTACATTTAGGTTCCATATGTAGCAAATTAGTGAAACTCACTGATTTGGTCTTACTCTTTGAATGAGTCAGTAGCTTGTTCCATAAGTTTAGGAGTTCAACTTTGGTCTTCCTTTTACTTAGGAGTTAGTGGTTCTTTAGTTTGTTGAATAAATTCTAAGTACATTAGTATTGGTAGATATTATGTCATAGTTAGTTGAGTTTATTTAGGAGACTTCCTAGTATTTATAGAATCTGTAATTGACTGATTTATTCAGATCTTGATTGAATAATAAACTGAGTTTTTCAGCTAAGTTATCCCTGTTTCTTTTCTTAGCTGTTTCCAGGATATTTGTTATACCATATTCTGTAAACCAAGATGGCCTTGAATTTTTAAAATTTTGCTTATGTGGATATTACACCATGCAATTTTAATTGATAACTTTGTAAATTGTGGTATAAATAATTGTAAAGCATTGATCTGAAGGGGCAAACTCTTAGCATATATCTATGTAAATACTTGAATCTATCTCTCAATTTCTCTAGATAATTTCAATACATTCTATTATTATTTTTTCTTTTCTTGAACAGGTAGTCTCTCTGCTTATTGAGGCCGTTGTTTGGTGTACTATGCTGATCATGATTGGTGCAGAAACGAAGGTCTACATTTGTGAATTCCGATGGTATGTCTGCTTTGGAGTAATTTATGTTCTTGTTGGGGAGGCTGTTATGATAAATTTTGTTTTGTCCCTCCAATATTTCTATCAAAAGTGAGTTCCCTTATTCTATGGATTTATTGGTTAAGTTGTCAAAAGCAAGTATACTCAACCACCTTCCATAGTTATGATTCATTTTCCATCATCATCATCATCATCATCATCATCATCATCATTATTATTATTATTATTATTATTATTATTATTATTATTATTATTATTATTATTATTATTATTATTATTATTTCTTGACTTAATCCAATTAAGAAAATAGTATAACAAAAGGGATTAATTTCGAGTCACCACTTAAAAGAAATTTTTTATTTTGAGCGTAGGAGTGTGTATGTCTAGTGTGTGATTTGACTTTTCATATGCATATTACCTAAACAAGGATAATGGCGTATCCATTAGAAATAAATAAATATTTTATGAATGGTATTCACATATATGTGTTTGTTGGAGGAAATCATTTAAAAATTGGCAATAATAGAATTGTAAAAACACTATCTACTTTCTAAATATCTAGTCATCAAAATGTGACCGATCCTAATAGATAGAATAAATTTTACGTAAACAAAATAATTTCTAAAATACATGATGTTACACAATCTATGTCGTTGAGGGCGCCGCCAAGGTTTCAAAATCACCATTTTCCTTAAAAGTGTTTTGTTTGACTAGTGTTCGAGAAATTGTTTTCAGTTTTGAGGAGTTTGGGCCTCGGTGAGGCGAAGCGCGGCCTCGATTATTTAGGAAAAAATATAAATAAACCATAAAAATAAAGTAAAATATGAAATAGTCATCCATATAAGAGATAATTAATCATAAAAGTGATTGATGCGTTAGAACATTGGCTCATCAGATTCATTGTCAAAAGAGATGACAAAATAATTAGGAGACACAAATTGAAGAGTCTTTATTATTAGCGTAACACAAACAAAATCATCAACTATAAAAGCAACCAACAACAGCATGCATTCATTTGTCTATTTGAATTTGGTACATTACCAATGTTTAAAGGTTCTTGGGAATATGCATGGCAAAGGGTAGCTCGAGGCATAAGCCTCATCGTTGTATGCCAAAGTGTACATACTCAAGCGTTTGGAAACCCTGCTTTGAAGGGAGCCTCGAGATATATCCCTCGAGCGGCTTTTCAAACATTGTGCCTCGCACCTCAGACAACATATTCTACCATTCTCTTCTCTCTGAGTAAAAGGCTTGTTTGAAACTCGAATAGGACATCTTGAGTTTCTCTCCACATCTTTTGAATCCTGACGACTATTATGCCGGTAAAGTCAAGTTCATCATCAATTGGTGGTTGGGGGACAAGGAGTTTCAAAGTGAAGGTTGAGAGGTCGGTCCATGACGTTACTCGTTAGAGAATTTAGTTGATAGTGAGAGTGACTTGAACGGATGCGCGGGGGGGAGTGGGTGGGAGCGAAGGTTAGAGTGAGTTACTTTAATGGCTACATTGGAGTGTGGTAGTCCCAACAAGTTACTCGTAATTCTCAGAAGAAGTTATTTGTCGGGAGTGAGGGGAGCCTTCTCCAAACTATTTTCTTGCAAGGGGGTGAGAAAATATACCTTTCGACCCTCTGTGCTTGCTAGTTTCATTGGAAGTAAGCGACAATATGAGTTTGAAAATGTTTCAGATGTCACTGAAACTATGTTTCTTGAAGGACCAACTCAAGAGATTCCTCAACGATACGGAGGATTCGAAGTCCAACTCCGATCACCTAAACTTCCTCTGCAACGAAGACAAGATAACAATCCCTGACCATCCATTGCTAGGAAAAATCCTTGTGATTTCAAAAGGTGCCATTCTTGGAAAGAAGCAAAATGGTAAATGTAATGAAAATTTCCTCATGAAGATGGCCATCGAGGTCGGAATATGTAATCGGATTGTGCTTATAGACGATTGATCAAGGTGGTGGTTAATCAATGTTAATATAAAGTATAGTAGGGAAATGTTTTTATTTGATCATCCCCCTAGAAGAGAGGAGCCATGGTGGTCCCCCCCCCCCCCCACCCTCTGGTGGACTGCTCGGATCCCACGAGTGAATAGAAAGTTGGATCTACATTGGATCTCACCTGAATCGCCCCATCTATTCTCCTGAGGAGAAGCTTGATTTCAAACTTCGGTTCGAACAGGAAGAGGGAGGAAGAATTTGGAGGAGGGGGGATTTTAGTCTATGCTCTGTTCAGCTTGTTGCTGTCTCTTAAAAACTCAGTGGAAACAGTTTGGTTTGTAGATCGACTGTGGATCAGTCTAGGTCGTATCGATGTTACCGTCCGTTCTCATTTTGTAACAGAAAACTATTCTATGTAATTTACTCTATCTCTACTTGTTTTTATTGAAAACAAAATAAAATAAAGGACATCCTCATTCAATCCTTTGGCTTATTTGGGGAGAGAAATTCACGGATCCATGAAGAAAAAAGGAAATAAGAGCAGCAATTATCTTGTCTATCAAAGAGATTTTAGAGATTAGGTACATGCCCATGAAGCAGATCAGGGATATGTCTTTAGTGTCCATTATGTTTAATTAAGATGACTTTGTTTTGAGACAAAAGTTGTAGCTTATGTGGCTTTGTGGTTGAACAGTCATTCTTCACATAAAGTTATAATGATTTGACTGAATCAATATGGCAATATCTTCTTGGCATAGACGGCTAAGGGTTTAAGGAGAAGTTTTTAACAATGCCTGGGGTATTGATATGGAAGGGAAGCATACTCACACTTCATTTTTTTTTTTTTTTTGGAAGATCTGTGTTGTATTTGTACGTCAGTGAGGTTCTATGCCAGGTTTGTTTCCTCTCTACATTATTTTAGCTCAGTCTAGGGATATATAGATGCATAAATTTTATTTATGACTATGTAACTAGTTTGAGGCCGAACTGAGGTGGCACACAATTTTCTTTCAGCTGAGATGATCTTATATTTTGTATTTATTTGGTTAACCACAGACAGACTGGTATCAGTCTCCAGCTTCATATCTTACTTAAGATCATTAAGCGAAACATGTGAATTACATGTGCAGATCTTGTTCGGAATAGGCTTGATGTTTTATATTCCAAATTTGGATCCTTATCCCGGCTACACTCCAATAAAGGATGAGTCTGTTGATAGCACAGAGTATGAAGCACTCCCTGGAGGAGAACAGATTTGTCCAGAGCGACATGTTAACTTATTGTCAAGTAAGTAGATATATATATATATATGTTTTTGTTTCCTTTTTCATGAGATATATTGTGCAATGATAGAAGGGGAAGGCTTATTATATTTACTTTCTAAAGTGTATAATCTTACATCCTCATTGGTCAGTACGGAGAGCATGGAACAGTCTCTTACACTCACTTAACATTTTCTATTGATCGTGCATTTTTACTGTGCCAGTCCTTTTGGATAATCACTTCGGTCAGTTTTCTCGAAAGAACATGTGACTAATAAAAACTAATTTTGCCATAGTCAGTGATGTAGTCGAATCATGTTTTTCTTGACCTTGACTTGTATAGGAAACACACGTGAGCCAAAGACCACTGTTGTGACGGCCGATGACACTCCGATGCTAAAGTCAGACAAAGCTTGAGAAAAGCTTAAAGTTATAAATTGGGTTATGTAACATACATTTGTTCATCAACCTTGTGTCTTATTTATAATGCGAGAGTCCTTGTTCGGCTAGGCCTTTGGTTGCGTAATTTAGGAAAGATATCTTGCTGGAGATCATTTTCTTGTTGAGAGTTGTCCATGTAGGAGTCTCCCTACACGAATTGTGCTCCTAGATCTGCGGGAGAAATTTTCCCATTTGAAATGTTGCCCATGGAAGGGAGTTTCCATGCACAACTTATACTTCGGTATTTATTTTCAAGTTGGAACCAATGTATTGCTGGCATACCCGTCTTAGGTCGATCCCTTAGATACTTGTCTGATTAGGCCTTACGGGTATTGGGCTTGACCATGTGACGTGTGGGCTTATAGAGCACTGCAATTTGGGTCCAACCTCATGGATTATGCCAAAATGGGCTTAATGTCGTTTGGGCTTTGTCAAATTGGGTGGACAATCATGCCCGTTTTGCATTGCTGACGAGATTATCATGACACGTGTACAACGTGGATTAAAAGACAGATTAGTATATCACCAGTTAGCTTTTGTTGATTTAATCTAAATTTTATACATTATGAACATATTTATTTTCTTCTTGCTGTGTCAAAGATGATCTGGTGATCTCATTCAATTGAAGGCCACTGAAAACAACTAAACTATCAGAATACAAATCCATATTGTAACTTCTAAATTGCAACTTTGGACAGACCTGACTAAGAATACACCTAGAAAGAGCCCTTAGGCCCTCTGAACCAATTGAGAACTTCAAATTGCTAAAATATGTTGGTGAAAGTTATGATATATACTTAGACCAACCTTGTATTTTGATAGTAAGGAGATTTAGAAGACACACGACCTAAAATAATGGGAGACTAATGAGTAATTATAAACCATAAATCGTAGTCCTATTTATTCTCTAAACGCTCCTCCAAGTTGAAACATACAAACATTTGTTGAACTTGACATACAATGAATATCTTGAATGTTTAGTTTACTCAACATAAACAGGGGAGTGGGGAAGCAAGGAAGTGCTCGCAACTAGACATTAATACATAGTTTACTAGGTGACAAAATAACAATTTATGCAAGCATAGAATGTTATTTCCCGCTATTCAAATCTCGTTGATGAAGTTTCTGTCCATTCAATTTCAGTGATTATATAATTTGTGGGAGAGTCATAAAGGGCTCCTGCCCCTATATTTGCAAATAGCATATTCTGAGGCCTCAAACATTTTTGTGGAATGTCTAATGATTAAAATCCACATTATATGTAAAACTTGGCTGCTTTAGTATATCTGATTTCATATTGGCATTTTCTGTGGTAGAGATATTTTTTGGATGGATGACTCTTCTCATGCAACAAGGCTATAAACGACCCATCACAGAGAAGGATGTCTGGAAACTTGATACTTGGGATGAGATCGAGACGCTAATAGCAAGTATGACTTTTCATTTTTGTAATACCACGATGCTTAATAAAAAATTTACCTTTCTAAATTTATTTTTTTCTTATTTCCCTTCCATCAACTATATCTTATTAAAGTCTATCAAGTTTTTTATCTGATTTGTTATTGCATTTATGTAGCTTCTAGAGATGTTGGCGTGAAGAAACTAGGAAACCCAAACCATGGTTGTTGCGAGCCCTAAATAGTAGCCTTGGTGGAAGGTATGTACGGATGCAGTTTTTATAGCATGGTATATTACTACTGAAGGTGTTTGTTTGTCAAGATTCAAGTTTTCTTCTTGTGACATATCAAATCGACTAAAATCTGAAAACCCATGGCTTCAAGGATTGAAAAAAGTTTGCTACCGATCAATGTGAAAGTGTTTTTTGTAAATTTTGGTTAATTTGACAACATGATCTTTTTTCGGTGCGACAATATAAAAGATTTGTCAACACTTCTACAAATAACCTTTCTCGATTGAAGAAATATCCTCAAACATTATTTCGTTTCTTTCTTGCCTCCCAACCCAAGATTGTGAAGGGTATGAGAGACCATACAACTATTTGTTCCACTCCTAGCGAAGGGTAGGCATTTGCACACATGCAATACATTCGCAAACAATTGCGGGATTGCATAAACCACACCACCTATTTGAAGGAAATGTAGGCAAATACGTTTGACCACCCTGCAGTGGAGAAGTAAATGACCTTGATTTCGGACTCTTCCCCACACATCACATACTCCAACTCCTCCTTACCCCTCCTATTCAAAATATTCTTTGTGGCGATTTGGTTCCACAATGCCTCCCAAATAAAGAGAAATCCGGCGGTACTCCTTTTTTTCCAAACAAGAGCTCTGGAGTAGTCTTTTACTTCATCGTGATTGGCTGAGTGTAGTATGGAGATATATAATAAGTATTTTTGGTTTGTATTGGGTTGTTGATGTAGGACACTATGTTATTAAATCGGTGATTTCTCCCTGAGTAATCTCTTTTTGCTAGTAGAGCATTACAATTTTTGAATTAATCGTTTCAACAATCTCTAGCCTGAGTAATCGGCGATTTTTTGCCGATTAATCACTTTCGAAAGGCACTGATTAATCCGTCTACCTGTAAATGTTATAAATAAACGAGAGAAAATTGATATTAATCTTTCTAATTTTGCCTTACCGCATGAATACTCTAACCCATAGCGCAATAACAATTGTGTGAAAAGATATACGGGAAATAAAAATCAATAAATATAAATATATATAATCTAAGAAGAGAGAAAAACGACAAAATGAAAATAAAAAGCTAAGCTAAAGAGTATGGAAATGTACCTTTTATCTAACATTGAATTTTTAATTTTGTTATAATTTGTCTTAAATTGTGGTATATGATGTCTACTACTTAAAAAAAATTGGAGTAAACATATTATAGAAGAATAGAGAAAATCTGTGTATAAAATGAAGGCCGATTAGTTCCAATCAATTCTGATTAATCCTGATAAATCTCGTGAACCGATTAGGTTCTGATTAACGATTTAACTATATAGGTAGGACATTATTATACAATCTAGCATTAATTTTCGACACTGAGTAGGACTAGAAAAATGCAATTTTGCTATTTTTAGTAGGATTAGGAATTTAAATTGCAAGTTCTTTCTCTAGGTTGAGTTGAATTAGGTAATTGGTTTCTTTTTGTATAAAAGAGCTTTTTTTTTGTAATTAGAAAGAGAAACCAATTCCTATTCAACTAAACCTAGAAAAGTAGAAAATACTAAGAATTAAAATTTCTAATCCTATTGAATCTTGCATGATGAAGCCCTACATCAATTATGCCAAGATCCATGGAGGATGTGTTGAAGTCTTGGAAGATTCCAAATTATTTAACCCCCAATGGTTGGAAAAGAGTGGCATAATTTTCTCAAACAATGTATCAAATAAAAGATAATCATTATAGAGATTTTGATTTTATTTTGAAGTTAGGGCATCTAATTATTTACCCTTCAAGGGAGTATTCTTGGAGTCCTTTTTGATTGGAATATGTTGTTGGGCCTTAACGCTTTTAAGGCTGCCTTGCTTTATAATCAAATTTTATTGCCATTAATAAATTTTACCCTTGAAAAAAAAATCTGGAAAAATTTCTCATAGCACCATTTTATAGGTTTACAATTCTCCGTGTGGTTGAAAAATTACTGCATTAATCACATGAACATCTTAGGGTGTGTTTGGTTGCATGGAATCATATGCCATGAGAATCCATGAGGGAACTCCTACCTTTTAGGCTAAATTAATATATCACTCCATATTCACCATTTGATTTTGTGATCAATAGTGAGAATGAAAGTTCCATGAACATAGGAATCTCACTCCTTGGTCCCCCAAGGCATGTAATTCCCTTGTTCATGAGACTTCCATTCCCACCATTGATAACAAAATCAATAGTGCATGTAGAGTTATACCTCAAATTAGCCTAAAATACAGAGGTCCCTTCATGGATTTCCATGGCATAGGATTCCATGCAACCAAACACACCCTTAGAGGAGCAGTCCCTTGTAATTGGATTAAGGAAACCTTTGAACTATGCGTTTGTGTTGTTTCCATGTCGAAATTCAAAGGAATGAAAAATCAGTTAAGGTAAGTTTTGTCTTTGAAATAAAAGAATTAATTTTTGGAAAAGGTTTGATCATTAGAATTGTGAAAAGGACGTTGAAAAAGTGTTAGAGAGTTTAAAATGGACTAGAAAAGAATAAATTTGATCATTCATAAGTTGTCCACATTAATTTGGAAACCCTTGGTGTAGGCTCATAATGCTATTTTGAGTGGCTGAGATGTGGATAACAAATAGTAATTCTTCCATAAAACAATTTATTAGTATGAAAAAATCACATCACTTTGACACAGCCAATGTAACCTTGTATTCAATATGAACTCGCTGGTTTCCTCGTCATTTAGAATTTCTGATTCAATATTCAGAAAGTCCATATGACGAGGATATTATTTAAAGCCAGATTCATTGGTGAAGTGCATCAAATTATTCATATTCTGTTTCTGCATTTATTTGTGGATTTTATAAATGTAATATTTCTTTTAGTTTTTTTTTTAATATTTCTTTTAGTTATTAAGTAGGAAAATAACCCAAAATGCATCATGAAGAAAGTAGAATTTAAGATATGGCACTTTTGTCTAAGTCATAACTACCAAATGTGTTGATTTGCAAATGATGGAAAATTTTATATATATGATGGTATTGTAATGATGTATTACTGTCTAAAATAATTGATTCAGCTTATTATCATATATAAATGCATCAAATAAGTATTTACACTTGTTCTAATGTTCTTATGCAGATTTTGGTGGGGAGGCTTCTTCAAGGTAATTTTTGTCTTGCACCAAAATTGCATTCTTCCAGTTCACAAAGAAATCTCGAACCTGAACCTCTTTGAATTTATTCGTGGAACATTCATACAAAAGGGAGCCAAAGCTTCCATGAAATTTTGACCTGCTTAGAGGAAACTCCAGAAATCTGGGTGTTCCTTCTTTCCCAAAGGACCCAAACAGCCGTTTAAGGAATGAGTGCCTCTGAAGCACTTTTCTTTTCCCCCTCCAGAATGTTTGCCTCTTCTAACAGTGCAATACCTCCACAATGGAACTTGGAAGCACCCAAGCCACCCCACAAGCACAAAGGAAAGAGGGAAAAGTGTCACGCCCGATTTTCAAGAAAAACGAAATCATATTATCAACGTAGGATTATCCGTTTTTCTAAAACTCGGGACGTGAAATTTAATAGCAATAAAAACATTTAGCAACAACAACAACTTAAACATGATTTAATTACTGAAACAAATAAAAACTCTAATCAGGAAAGACTCTGACGTTGATAGCCTCACTAGCGGAACTCCAGTAATGCTGCTAAAAAATCTCTAAACCTGAAAGGCTAATCGGTTACATTTCCAAAGGAATGTACCCAAGAAGCAAAAGCTCACTTGGGTCAGCAATAAAGTCGGTGTGGGTAATCTTCATCCCAAAATCAATAAATTCGCACGTGATAACATCAAACTAAACACAAACAATAAACAACCACACCAACAGGTAGTTCCTCAATGAGGCAAAGGTGTCATGCAAGAAAAACATAGTTCAAAGAATTTAGCTCCTCAACGAGGCAATCATGTCACCCTAATAAGTGAATATGTATTGACTTGTACTTACACTGTAGATGTTGCCTATGCCAAGTCTGACCTGCAACAATATTAGTGGACTTGTCAGTCTACATGAAAAGAGTTATAAACAATATAAATGTAATTTATTAATTAAAATAGTTATCTTCGTACATTATTTGACTTAAGCATATTATTCATTTTTAACAGATTGATCACTTAGACGATACCACATTCGCACCACCTCTGTGCCGAACATACATGTTCGTATGCCTATCTCATATAAAGGAGGACTTCTCCGTCATCCATGCCCAAGTGGGGACACATCACATACAGGCATGCATCACCGGATACTCCTAACTATATGAGTAATAAAAGCCACTCTTGGGCTATCAATGCGCATAAAGTCACGTCACATTTTTTACAGATAAATATCAAGCCTATTTTAGGCATTGCAAAACCACCACCTTTCCGCAAGACTAACCCAGAAGTTATTTTAGTTTCTTTATAAGAAATGGGTGCCCCACATCCGCAAGACAACCCGCAGGTTATTTAGTTTTTCTATAAGATAGGGAAAATAATAAACAAAAAGAGGTGTGACAGTTCTAAGTGATACAATTCCAGGTGATCAAATTTTTATGAATCAAAGTTTATCAATATCATTTATTTTTTATATTTCATTTTTTCTCTCACAATGAGACTTTGTCATTTATAAATCGATTCACCACAATCTCCACACATACTTTTGGGGAAACATAGCATTGTTGGAAACAAGTTTTATATAGCAGAGCGGGGATCAAACTCATTCAATAAGAGGGTTCAAGTTCCTACGAGTATGATAACATCACACTTTCAATCATAGCTTCTTATTGAGTCTAATTCAAGCTATGAAATAAAACATCATTACTTAATAACATTGTTAACCATAAACAAAAAAACAATATATATATATATAAACCATACTCCAATTCTCATTATCATACATTACTGCATATAGCAAAGGAGTTCAAAATGTTCATCACAAGAGTTGCATTTATACCAACCCATCCTTTAAGGCAAAGTAAACAACTAAAATGCAAGAGAATCGCAAAAGGGATTGCATTTTAGGTCCATCAAACTGTAGAAATCGGAGCCTAAAACTCAATAAAAAGAAAACTCTAAATTCGATTGAAACAAACAGATTGGACTGATTCATACAATAATGTATATCAACTTAGAGCATCCCCCTAAATCAACTGATTCAAACATCCAAAACTCAATTGAAACGCCCGCTTAAATTAGCTGAAAATAAGCAATAAACATAGCTACATACAACTCCCAAAATCAACTAAAACCAACCATCTAATGTCAATAGTAGCCTTCCCCAAACTCAACCGAAAACATCCTAGTTGTAGCCCGTAACACAGTCCCAAGAAAATCACGCTTCAATCCGCACAACAAAACCAATACACCCTAATTTTAGCTACCACAATAATCTCATTACAACCCAATTTCGAAGTCGAAATAAAATCAATTTGACCCTACAGGCATCCCAACAACCAACCTTATTCGGGCGATAAATTGTAACTTCATTCGTCTCCAAACAACATTCTTCTTTTACATCAAATGCAACTCAAGACAACCCAAGACTGACCCTAAACAACCATGTTTCAATCCCAAAACAGTCAAATAAATAACCCTGCCAACAATACCGAAATGAACAAGCTGTTCTAATCGGATAGCTTGACCAATCATCACTCAAATGTACATGACTCTCACATTAGAACTCCAAATTGCATACCGTTTGGGGCAATAAAAAGTAGACACAAAGAGGTTTCCAACCATATAAGGCATACTCCATGATTATGTCTATAACAGTACAGATTTTACAAACAAAACAGGCCATCTGTCAGCCTTTGGCCGATTTACCTATTGTCACTAAAATGAGTATATCTTCCTATACACAACTCAGATTGTCATACCGTCAAATCCTTTAGAAAAACTAGACTCAAACAGGAAACTTTTGATATATCACATGATACTATACCTGCTCAAAACCCCAATCAAAACTCCGAAAAAAAAAACTACACAAGATCAGTCCAATTACCGGACAGATTTCAGTTTCAGCTCACATTGAGCCCCAAGCCCCAAGCTCTGCTAGAGATGGAAATTCACACTTGATTCATACATATAAAGTAAACAATACTACCATTGATCTCCTCGACAACAGCCTGTTGAGTCTAACCAATGTCTCATGTCCAAATGGTTCCTTGGATTCTCATTTGAAAGTCCAATCTCAAAACCAATTACAATCCTAACATACTGGATGGTTATCAATAGAAGAGATCGATCCTGTATCACAATCCAGTCCTACAAACATGCATGGAACCAATCCCTTATCTGTGATCTCAATCTAACTTGTCAAGTTAATCAATTATATCTTAACACCATCATCAAGTTAGCTAATAAAATTGGCATTTCAACATCAAGTTGTGGTAAGGCCCTCCTTGGTAGCAAGTTCTTTGAAGAACCCAAATCCAATAGCCAAATCCAAGCCTACTGTCCCTAAACCTCTTTCTTTTATGTATCCACATTTATGTCCCTAAACCTCTTTCTTTTATGTATCCACATTTATGTACTGGAGTCCTCAAAATTTGATAAAACAATTCATTATAATTCTTTCTTAATAGACTATATCAGTGATAACAATAATAGTAATGCTAGCACTACCAATTACAACAAATTTTCCAAATAACTCCTTAGTTAAAGAAATTGTTATTACTAACACTAATCACCGTCAAATTCTTAGTAAAAGCTATGACTATAATAAAATTGTTCAATCAGTAGACACCACAAAAAGTAGGGATTTCATTTTGTCCAAGGTGTTATTACTTATTTCTAGTTTTAGTTCACCAGACATGTTTGTCACAAACCCAATATGCTTCTACTAAGCAAACCCAGCAAGTTTAACAACATGCAAGACAGTAAAGATATTATCTAATCATATGATATGGTTGAATATCAAAACATTCATCAACAATTCCAATCAATCACTCGATAACCCAAGCAATCCCAACCAATTGGATTGAACCTCACACAAACAATTAGACAGGAAACAAATCTCACAAATTTTAATCTAATCAACAAACCCAACATTTTCAACTTCATACAGAAGTATAAAAAGGAGAATGGGAAAAAAACTCACCAAAATCGCAAATCGCAAAGGATTGTGCAGCCAACGCAATCGTCCCATCATTCTCTCCCCTGCGATCTCTCCCACGCCATTCACAACGCCACCAACACCTCTCCCTCTCCATCGTTGGAATCCATATTCTCCACTTAGATCAATCCTCTACAATTCATCCCACCAACAGACAACAACAAACAACAACACATAGCAACACACAACAACCAAACAGCAGATCGATCACTACATATCGCCCTTCTTGCACGCTCTTTCACTCTGCCTGTGAGAGCTTGATCAGAAGTGAACGAATCTGTTTTTCTTTTGTGCGAAAATCAAATGGGAAGAAATAGAAGGGAGAGGAACGATAAAGGAAGAATGACAAGAGAGTTTGGAGCAATGAAACTTGTTGCGAAGCTCGATTGCAAGTTGAGTTCATCGCTGGAGGAAGAAGAAAACGTACAGGGAAGAAGGGAAAAAAAATAGGGAAGAAGAAATGAGATTTCTCTCTTTATAAGGTGGGTGGCTATTCGCCCCCACTGAAATTCTGAATGCATCCAAGCTCTAAACTCACTAAATAAAACCTTAAATTTTGAAATTTAAAATTCAAATAAATGCAACTTTATTTTATTTAATTCAAAATAAAATAAATTAGTTTTATGAAATTTAGGGGTGTTACATTATACACGTTAAATAGAATCTCGTCCCGAGATTCGAAAGTAAGAAAATTAACTGAATTTCGAAAAAATACGACTTGCCAAACGAAAGAAGATTTTAAAATACAAATATCAATTGAATTTTTGGTACATAAATTTTTATTGTCATTGAAAAAGTAGGGGTCTTACAAAAAGACTGACATTTTTGTTTCAGCATCTTGCATGGTAGATGATTTTTGTTTTTTCATAGTGTTTTGATTCAATGTTCATTTCTTTTCACCTTGTAGATTGGCAACGATCTTTCTCAGTTTGTTGGGCCACTGGTATTGAATTATCTTCTACAGGTTGGTTTTTCTCGAGAGTTCTTTGTTTGAATTATCCCCTCCTTTTTGCTGCATTGTTCTTATTTCTTTAGCATATGGATAAGGACCCATTTAATTATCTAATTTAAGTGATTATGTTGGGAAATTTGGGAAGAACTAGAACTTAAGAAATACTAATTTTATTAAACTTTCAAAAGTTTCTTACAACTTCACACCCTTACTATGCTCACTACTACACTTGAGCTTGTTTGCTCCTTGATGCATACACCTCACAACCTCTCCCCTATTTTATAGTAGCTCTAAGGAGGTGGGAGGATTCTAGAGAAGCAATCTCAACCACACATCTTTGCTTCTCTAGAACTCTCTCAAATGTCTAGAGTATTACAAAGGTGTAGAATTCTCTAGACATTGAACCATCTAGAGAATACGCATTCTTGTTGGATCTTCTAGATAATGGGTTTGGGCTTTAACTTTTGAGCTTTAGGCTTTAAACATTTGGCCTAGTTAGTGATGATTTTCAACACTCCCCCTCATCACTAACTCCGTTGAAGATCATGCCAAGTTGTCTCCGAAAGTCTTTGAACTTTGTCGTGCCAAGTCCCTTAGTGAATATATCTACTATTTTGTTATCCGTCTTGGTTGTTTGCACCTCTATCTCTCCTTGAAGTACCTTCTCTCTAATGAAGTGGTAGTGGACCTCTACGTGCTTTGTCCTTGCATGGAACACCGGATTTTCAGCTAAGCGTATTGCAGACTGATTATCACAATGCAATGGTATTGCATAGTCGATTGGCTGGTGAAGGTCCTTCATTAGTTGTACTAGCCAAGTACTTTCCTGTGCTGCCATACCTGCTGCTCTGTACTCCACTTCTGTAGTTGAGAGAGATATTGTTGGTTGTCTCATGCTACACCAAGTGACTGCTCCTGAACCAAGACTAAACACGTATCCTGTAGTCAATCTCCTTGTGTCACGATCTCCAGCATAATCCGCATCGCGGTAGCCAACCATTTTGCATTCCTCATCTTTCTTGTATAGAATTCCAATGTCAGTGGTACCTTTCACATACCTTAAGATTATGCGAACTGCTTCGAGATGAGGCTTCTTCGGCTTCTGCATGAACCGACTTGCTACTCCAACTGCGTAGGCTATGTCTGGCCGTGTGAGGGTTAGGTAGATTAGGCTCCCGACAAGCTGGCGATACATTGTTGTATCTTCCAAGTCTTTTCCTTTTTCAGCACATAACTTAGCATTGGTCTCCATCGGTGTTGAGGTTGGTTTACACTCAAGCATCCCGTACTTCTTCAATAAATCTCGAGCATATTTCTGCTAGCAAAGGAATAAGCCTCTGTCACTTCGTTCTATCTCAAGCCCTAGGAAGTGTCTTAATTCTCCTAACTCCTTCATTTGAAAGCGGACCGCCAGGTTTCTTCGTACTCTTTGAATCTCTTTTGTCTCATTTCCAGTGACAATCAGATCATCTACGTATACTAGCACTATTTCTAGTTTTCCTTCCTGGGATTTGATAAATAGGATGGAGTCTGAATGTGCAACTGAGTAGCTGCTTTGAACTAAGAACTCTGCTATCTTCCCGTACCAGACCCTTGGTGCTTGCTTCAGTCTGTACAACGTCTTTTTTTAGCTTGCAAACATAGTTTTGTTGGGTTTTACACTCAAACCCCCTTGGTTGTTCCATATATATTTCTCGATCAATTTCACCATGCAGGAACACGTTCTTCACATCCATTTGCCATAGTTTCCAAGATTTATTTGCTGCTAGTGCAAGTAGAACCCTGACCGTAGTAATCTTGGCTACTAGACCAAGTGTTTCATCGTAGTCCAGTCCATATTGCTGTGAGAACCCTTGAGCTACCAATCGAGCCTTGTACCTTTCTATTGAGCCATCAGGACGAGTCTTTATTTTGTAGACCCATTTACATGATATGGGCTTTACATCCTTGGGTTTTAGTACCAAGTCCCAAGTTTGATTTTGCTCCAGGGCTTAGATTTCTTCTTCCATTGCACTTCTCCACTCCAGACTCTGAGATGCTTCTTCAAATGTTGCGAGCTCCCTAATGTTGTGTTCTTCAGTCACAACATTTGCATACTTTGGATTGGGCTTGCGTTGTCTAGTTGACCTTCTTAACTGTTGGCCCACATCTTCTTCACTTTATTGAACTTCTTCTGGTGTTCTTTCATATACACCAGTCTGCCATGGGCTTGAAGATGTACTTGGTGTTTTGGGTGAGCTCGGTCGTACTCCTTCTTCATCATTTGCAGGTGATGACTCATTTTTCTGCATTTCCTCTTGTAGACTTTTGGAGTCTGGCAGAAGTAGTTGTTGTGTAGACCACCACGATGAAGCTTCGTCAAACACCATATTCCTTGATGTATAACACCGGCCAGTTGTAGGATTGCAACATTTCCACCCTTTTCTTTAACTGTCGTATCCACCAAAAATGCAACGAATAGCCTTTTTGTCGAACTTACTTCTTAGGTGATCAGGCACGAACACGTAGCACACACATCCGAATACTCGGAAGTGACTCACTGTAGGCTTGGTATGCCATAACTTCTGGAACGGTGAAAGGAAATCTAGTTTTGCTTGTGGCAGCCTGTTGATAACATGGGCTGCAGTCTTCATACACTCGGCCCAAAAATGACTCGGTACATTCTTCGCATGCAGCATACTTTGACATATCTCTGCCAAATGTCGGTTCTTCCTTTCAGCTATGTCATTTTGTTGAGAGGTGCCTGGACATGTTAGTTGCCTCCTGATTTTACACTCCTTCAGGAAGTTGGTAAATTCATCTGATGTGTATTCTCAACCATTATCGGTATGCAGGCATTTGATATTCTTTCCTACTTTGCATTCGATGTCCTCCTTAAATGCCTTAAATATGTCGAGGACTTCTGATTTTTTCCTTCAGAAAGTAAACCCAAACGTACCTTGAAAAATCATCAATAAAAGTCACCATGTATCGCATTCCACTGACTGATGGTTGCTCCACCCGGCCGAACACATCTGAGTGGATGAGTTGCAATGGTTCCTTGGCCCTAAACTTTGACTCCTAATAGGGTAGTTGATGAGCTTTTTCGTACTGGCACCCAGCACAGACTGTTCCTCCTCGTACGTCCAGGTGAGGTAGACCCTTCAACATTGACTTGGTTATCACTATCTTCAACTTATGATAGCTAACATGCCCTAGCCTTGCATGCCACAAGTCAGCAGTTTCACTGCATCGAGTTTTATCCACATATGCTGATTCCGCAGACATCACATAGATAGACTCCAACTTTCTTCCTGTCATGATGGGTGTATCCGATGGCTTTAGAGTTCGGTACACCTTAACATCTTTCAGCCCGAACACCACATACTTGCTAGTTGATGTTAATTGTGATACTGACAATATGTTTTTCTTCATACCTGGAACGTGATAGACATTCTGCAATTGAACTTGATTAGGGCTGAAGCGTGGAGTGAATGTAGCCTTCCCAGTGTGAGCAATCGGCAATCTCGTGTTATCGGCAGTTATCACGACCCATTCTCCTTTGTATTCACATAAGCTTGACAACTTCTCCAGTCATATGGTTGGAGCAGCCTGAGTCAACAATCCAATCCTTACTGTAGTTGACTTGCATGTTTTGATCTTCAGCGGCCATGGCTACCTCATCCTTGGAGAAGTCAATTTCTTCATCTGAAAAATCATCACGAACAGGCTAGGTAGTTGCAAAGGATACTTGGAAGTCCCATTCTTTTTCACTGCTGTCTTGGTGATTGTGAGATGTCACCAAGTTTCCTTGAGCTGTCTTCTTCTTTGACCAGCAGTCTTTTGCATAATGGCCTCTCTTGCCACAGTTGTAGCAACCGTCCTTTCTCCGGTCGTTGTTGTTTCTGCCTTGTTGAGCTCCCCCTTTTCTTGTAGCTCCTCTTCTGGGACTTCTTGGGCCTGCTATCTTCTTTTTTATCTGATATTACAAAATTCTTCTTTTTATACCCGCCCTTTATTTTATTGAATAACGCCTCCTCTTCCTTATTTTTCAAAGAGACACCTGCCATTTGCTTAGCCAAACTTTCTTGATTGGCCAACAGACTTTCAAACTCCACAATAGAAGGTTGAGTTGGCCAACCACGAATGGCAGTAATAATCCCAGTATATTCAAGTTTTAGACCATGAATTATTATTCTTTTCATCCTATCTTCAGTAACTTTGGAGGCAGGGTCTAACTCTGAAATTTCACGACATAAAATTTAATTTTTAGAAAATAGTCTCTAATAGACATACTTCATTGCTTGGAGTTCATCAACTCATTCTCCAAGAACTGTAGGCGTGCATCATTCGTTCTTGAAAACATATATGCAAATGTATCCCAAGCTCCTTTGGGTGTGTCTGCATCTTCTATATACTGAAGCATTTCATCATCGATCTTCGTCTTGAGCACATAAAGCGCCTTTCCTGCTTTGATCTCCCACTTCTTGAATTCGACAACATTCTCCTTTTGCGGTGGTGTAGTCTCACTACCACAAACAACTTGCCACAAGTCCTACCCTTGCAAGTAGGACTTTATCCATGTCTACCAACTCTTGTAATTATGGTGGTTGAGCTTTGTAAGCCCACCAGTTGTACCAACGAGATCTTCCATCGTGACAAGGTACAACCTCCTTTGTGCTACCGAGTAAGCTTGGTCTTACACCAATCTGCTTCACAGTCCCGAACTGTGCACGAACGATCTCCGACTGGACAGTGTTCCACCAAGGGTGAGAATAGTACCCTATGTATGAATAGGGTGAGCTGGCTCTGATACCAAATTGTTGGGAAATTTGGGAAGAACTAGAACTTTTTTTTTTTAAAATTGGGTTGTTGTCCCATTTTATTCATTTAATAATCCAAGCCCGAAGGCTACAGGACTGACCCTATAGGGTTAACTAAAAAACCGAAACAAATTCTCACAAGAGAGAGGATACACCAATACACCGAAACAAACTCAGTCTTTGTACCTTTTGTTTGCTTTCTTAGTTCTAGTGGATTTTCGGGGACAAAGGCTAACATCTTTGGTGTGCCTCCTCTTATTCGTCTCTCCGTCTGACGTAGCCCCTAAATCCAAATCACTGCTCGCTGCCTGTGGACCAATCTCAGATTTTGAGTTGACTTCATCACTATCCTCACTAGAACTTTCGGGTGTATTGATATTCAATTTTTTCTGTCGAAGCCGCCTATTTTCTTTGATCAATGATATAGCCTTGTTCAAGTTGTCACCTATTCTTTTATACTCCGGGGAAGTTTTGATAGCGTATTTGTTAAACTGTCTTTTTACCCTGAGTAAAGACTGAAACTCATCATCAGAGGGTTCCTGCACTTGCTGACCCTGCATAGCATCCCCTAGCTCTGAGCTAGTAGCACCGTGGTGCCCCCCCAGATGAGTAACTGAAACCAATTGTTCCGACTGACTACCAACATCACCGGGTTCAATATGATGTTCTCCATTCGGCCTAGAACTACTAACTGCGAGCACTGGAGAGGCCCCTGCATTTTCTGCTCTGAGCGGTGCCTGCTCTGATCGTGGCGAACTGAGGACACACCCTATTTTTATCGCAACGTCCCCTTTATTGGGCGGAATGCACTCTGTTTTAGAACCAGAGTGGCCAAGCTCTTCACTCCCTGGATTGTCAACGTGTTGCATCCCTGGAGCATCTCGCTGTGGTGATGTGATCAGATTTGTTCGTTGAAGACCTGGAGCAGCCTGCCCAATCGAAGCAGCTCCAGTCGAAACATTGGTTGCTCCTCGCGCCGCTGACAGTTGATGAACTATAGGACTGCTATTATTGTATATGTTCGTGTCGTCCAAACGACTACTCATCGCCCCTGAATTGACCGCCTCCTCCTGATTTAATGTCATTGCTTGTTTTCCACATACATTTTCAATCTCCGAAACTGTATACCCTGCCTCAAGTAGGCATTCCTCCGTAGATTCTGGAACAACCTCGACATTATCATGAGTCGTTTCCTTCCCAACCAATTGCTTATTCTCTTGATCACACACCACTTCCTCAACATCCTCCGTAAGTGACGTAAAATTATTTGACAGCACCAATTTAACCAGATCATTGGCCACTTGCCTCTGAACACCAACTTCCTCCTTAATCTCCACACCTTGGCTATTCTTTACACCACTCGTACCCACTTTTGGAGTGGGCAATTTCTCTTTTTTGGCAATAGGAACATACTGTTGCTTTATAATTTTGGTTTCGACCTTGGGCTTGGCCTTGCCTTTCTCTGCTTTAACTAAGTCAGGAGCTCTCCCACTACCCTTAAGACCTAACTTTGTTCTACAAAACTCCTCCTGATGCCCTATCAAAGAACAAAATTCACAATATTTGAAGCCTGAATATTCAATCTTCTGCCAGAAACCCTCAAACCCCTATTGTTAGCCCTATCAATCCAAACTCTATTTGGTAAATTTTCCGCCAAAGTCATCTCCACGCAAACACTGGCAAAACCCGGGCGTGATAGGCATCTAGTATGATCATCCATTCACAAAAAACCACCAAAAGAATTCACAATTGCTTTTAAGAGAGGGGGATGAAATAAATGCAAAGGTAAGTTAGGCAACTCTACCCACAGTGGAACCGAGACCGGATCGGCTTTCAGACTGAAACCATCATGCCAGCGAAAGGCTTTGAAGCGCACTCCTCAGATCAAAAACGAGTCCCTGGACAATACTTTCTAAGCTTCCACCTCAGACTGAAGCCGGACAAGAACGTGTCGTTGATCAAGAAGACCTAGAGAGAAGTCACCTAGTATCCCCCAAGTTCGATGAATGGAATCTCGAATATCAACCAATGTTGGCCGGTAGCTAGAGAACTTTAAAACTATCACGTGTTGTTCCATGAAAGCCTCCCCACGGGATTCATCAGATGTCGTGAGCCCAATGGCTGGCTCTCCTTCTTTCCGGAATCTCATTCCCTCCACATGAGTCTCCTTAACATCATCCACAAGGATTTTTCCTATTATTTGGGCGAAAGAAAGCTTTGGAGCCTCTTCCGGTGGTTCCGTGCCCCCCAATGGGGGAAAAGAAGCGTTAACGGCTAAGGAAGCCGTCATGTTGCAAACAAAAGTAATCTAGCCAGCCCTTTAGAATACCCAGAATCTCCAATCGAAGATGGCGCATCGGCCAGATTCAGCCAAGCAATGTAACAGGCCAAGCAATCAGGAAGCAAAGCAAACAGGCCGTCCAGGAAGCAATGCAACAGGAGCAATGCCAGGAAGCAAAGCAACAGGATCGTCCAGCCAAGCAATGGAGCAGTCCGTCTAGGCAGAGAGTCGCCCAAGCAGAGACGACCAAGGCGACCAAGAAGGAACGGCCCAACAGGACGGCGGCCTAGCGCCGGCGGCACAAAACGACGCCCTAGATGGTCCTTGCCTCCACGAAACCTAGCCTCCTCATATATCAATGGATCAGATCTGCTCCAGCCTTCTTGGGACGGCTAAGATTGGGTGATTCAAAGTCGTAAAAAATTTCCAATAGTGCCCCTCAAATCGCCAATGTGGAGGTGTTTTTCCAAACGGATAGAAGAACTAGAACTTAAGAAAGACTAATTTTATTAATCTTTCAAAAGTTTCTTACAACTTCACACCCTTATTATGCTCACTACTACACTTGAGATTGTTTGCTCTTTGATGCATACACCTCACAACATCTCCCCTATTTATAGTAGGAGGTGGGAGGATTCTAGAGAAGCAATCTCAACCACACATCTTTGCTTCTCTAGAACTCTCTCAAATGTCTAGAGTATTACAAAGGTGTAGAATTCTCTAGACATTGAATCATCTAGAGAATATTCATTCTTGTTGGATCTTCTAGATAATGGGTTTGAGCTTTAGGCTTTAAACATTTGAGCTAGTTAGTGATGATTTTCAACAAATTAGTATAAAAATTCATAGTCATAAACCGGGTTTATTCAAGTTTAGATTTTTTTAACATGGAAGTATCACTAATTTTTCATTTTTCTGAACATTGTGTTTTTGACATTTCCATGGAAACAACATTACAAGTGACAGAAAATATAGATGGTACTATGTTTAATAACTCATAGTTGTGATTAATATTTGTCAGTTGCAATATTTCATAGTCGCTCATCCTTAAACCCCCAATTGACTCTTCTTCTTCCCCCCTTCATTTGTGTTAGAGCCTTAGAGGGAGAAGAAATGTGAAAAATGTCGCAGATTATTGGAGGGAAAATTCTCGTTACTGTTTGTTGATTCAGATTAGCTTTGTGTAATAGATTCAATGCAACATTAGATATTAGAAATGACTTTAGTGTCTGGAAAGCTCTTTGAATAGGTTAAACAAAATCAGGGAACTCGTTTTTGCATTGAATTTATTGTTTAAAAAATATTCTGATGTAAGGTTTTTAGGTTTGCATAGTTCAAGTTAAGGTGTTACATCCGAATACTGTGTTCAGTCTCAACAATTGCCATAAATCTTACATAAATGTGGGTACTTGGTGTGTTCATGTGATTGCTACCAGCCTACTCTGCTCAAATTAGCATCTTCCATTGAAATTAGTTGAGTTGACATGATGTCCAAACGTTATATGCATGTTGTTTGTCACATAATCTGCCGATTAGTTTAAAACATGATCTAGAGCTATACGAATGCAGTTTTATATAAATGATCAGGATTCAGGAAACTGCATGCCGCCATGAAACTGGTAAGTGAAATTTCATATCTGACATACTTATATCGAAAATGGTTTAGCCAAAGCTACAAGATCAACTCAGGAAGTGCTGAACTGATATTTCAAATAATTTGAAAGGGTTAAACACAAAACTGAATCCTAGGCACTCCAATTTTTAAGTGTTAGTAGCCGAGTTGTGGTTAAAGGATTACAAGAGAACAAAAAAAAACTATGCCCCAGTAAACATGTAGCTACCTAGCATATCTTGACTTCTAGAAGTTGGAGTAAGCTAAGTTTGGAAGTTAGGGTGTATGGGTACCCTATCAGCATCAAATTCACTTCTATGAGATTAATGCAGCGTATATGTTACACTGTGCTGTTAAGTTTCTGAAATATTGAAGATATTCAATGATTGAACTGGACTTTTTCACCCCTGTTTTCTACGTCTTCGTGGGGAATTATGTTGTAGTTGGGTATATGTACTTAAAGCCGTGGATATCAATTTTTAGTTTCTTAAATCTCAAGGGTGAACTTGTTTGAGTTGAATGAAGAATCAGTTTGTAATTACTTGTTTCATTTCATACTCCTATTCTTCAGACAATAGTGCTTCTCGTCCAGACACGTCAGGACCATGTTGTTCATGTCTTTCAGAATTACATTTTCTCCAATATTCTTGTCTTGATGCTTGCCAACTCCAGTCCCTACTCTCTGTTGCTCATCTGTTTTATTTAAATAGACAAAATATTGAATTCTAACCTAAATAAGATGGACAATTCTTCTTATATCTGGGTAAATTAGCTTAGCTGCACTGCTGCAGGATTTTTTAGCCTGTCGCACACACATATATTCTATTTTTCTCTGTAACTAGCCTTGTCATGTTGGTTTTTGGACTTAATATAGGCTTATCTAGTTTACATGAGTATTGACAATCCTGTTACAATTACTTCAACAGTCTATGCAAAATGGAGATCCAGCTTGGATTGGTTACATCTACGCCTTCTGCATTTTTCTTGGTGTGGTATGGCTCTAACCTTGAAACACTCTAAAATCTGTATCCATTTTCTTTCAACATCTGTATCCATTTTCTTTCAACATCTGTTCTCAATCGATGGTAAATCAGCATCTTTTAAGTTTTTCTATTTTGTATCATAGTGAGATTCATCTTGACTTTCTTGAACCATTAAATGTTGATCTTATAAACTTCTGTTGTGGCAGTAGACCTAACTGAAGATGCGATGAAGGTCTTAAGATTTTTATATTATACTGTACTTTTTAATCTATATTTTCCATGTCAGAGTAAGTGAGAAAAATGCAGTCACCTTCCCAACTAGTTTTTTATGTGTGTACTTAGTAGGTATATGCTTGATGTTAGGAAAAACATCAAACATGTTTCATGACTTTCTTTTAGATCTTTGTAGGAAATGAAAACTTAACCATTATTGAATTAACAGTGTTTAAGATCAGTGATTTTGTTAGTTAACCCGAGATATAACTTATTCCAGGCAGTGGGGGTGCTATGCGAGGCCCAATATTTTCAGAATGTCATGCGTGTGGGTTTTCAGCTAAGGGCCTTGATACTAACTATGTCTGATTCTTAAGTTAGATACTTATTAAAATCAATGCTACTATCTGAGTGATAGGATACCCATTTATTAAATTTGGATCATTTCAAATTAATCAGCACTTGTAACTATGATGTTTTTGAATTGCAGGTTGCTGCTGTATTTCGTAAATCCCTTCGGTTAACACATGAAGATATCGAAGAAAGTTTACATCTGGGAAAATAACCAACTTGATGACTACTGATGCCGAATCCCTTCAGGCATGATTATAAAACAGGCTATTTTTCATGTGTATAGGCCCTTTATTATTTAAAATACAAAATTACTTTTACATGTCTATATGAATACATACACTTAATTGTAGAAGTTCGGCAGCATGTATTTTCACTGAAGCACATGATATCATGCCTTGGGTGCTACCATGTCCTCTTGATGCTTCAAAACACTTGCTTTGACTATCCACACAACCTGTCTTTAATACTCCATTTGCTTCATTTACATACCCTTGTCACTCTTTTCGACATATCTCTCCGCTCTACGTGCCTTCAACCCACTTAATATGCCTTCTGAGGTTGCACTCAACATCACCTTCCTTCCATTTTATTCTACATGCTTGGGAGACTTTACTCCTAAAGTTAATGTCTTCAATAATCCATTTTATAGGCCCTTTTCATGTCAATCTAACTGTATTCCACCCAAGAGTGCAAATTTCCTCCCATCTTTGATTTAATCTAGCACTTGAGTTTGCTAGTCATATCCAATTGGATTTGGGGCTTAAAGAAATATTATGTCTGAAATTGATAAATTGGCTCCCCCCATTGATGAGAATGAATTTTGTGGCTCCAAACACTTTGTGGGATGATGGTGGATTTGGGCTAATATCACCAGTGTAAGTTCTTGAAGCGAATGCTCCCGTGCTCATTAATACCAGGGAAAGAATTTACTTGACAACTCATATTGTTTTGCTTTGTTTTGCACGCACTTAGGGTGTGTTTGGTTGCATGGAATCCTATGCCATGGAAATCCATGAAGGGATCTCTATATTTTAGGTTAATTTGAGGTATAACTCTACATGCACTATTGATTTTGTTATCAATGGTGGGAATGGAAGTCTCATGAACATGAGAATTACATGCCTTGGGGGACCAAGGAGTGAGATTCATATGTTCATGGAACTTCCATTCCCACTATTGATCACAAAATCAAATGGTGAATAGGGAGTGATATATCAATTTAGCCTAAAATGTAGGGGTCTCCTCATGGATTCTCATGACATAGAATTTCATGCAACCAAACACACCCTTAAAATTCATTTCTCCTCTCAAAGCATCTTTTCTCTGGCATGGCTTTAAAGAGTTTAGGACTTTTAGCTCTGAGAAAGGAACTTCATGGATCACATGCTCTTGATGCCCATCCTTGTATGTGTTCAAATACTTTTTGATGGAACGGGGTTTATGGTGAATCATACCAACATCAATCATGGACATGATTGCTGGTTGGCACACTTTGGCCTTTTTATCCACGGTTAAGAGCTTGTGGAGGTTAACTTCAGTTATAATTCAGTGAAGATTATGTCTTGAATGGTATAAGAGACAATCTGAAAGGAGGAAAGTGGAATTTATGAATGCACTGTAGAAGTTTGTGTTATGGCCTCAAGGGGCATATTCCGTAATTTCTGAAATTCCAGACTACATGAAAGCATAATTGCACTTTTGTATGTTTTCGTATGGTGCTCAATGAATTTTAACCTTTCTCAACAAACAAAAATTGTTTGCAGAGAGTGGCATACAATCAACTATGCCAACAAATATGCCAACATGCTTCACAGTTTATGGTCACCACCTTTTCGCATCATCATTTCTAAGGTTCTTCTCTACAATGAGCTAGGTGCTGCTTCACTCTTAGGCTCATTGATGCTCGTCCTTATGTTTCCTATACAGGTACCCCTTATTTACTGTTGATTGCTTCCTATTTTCACCTTCAGTATTATTGTTTGTATGTCTATGTTATGATGACTTCATTTAAATCGGAACTCTAAACTGCAATTTGTATTGAGCCTTTATGCCAATATGATGTTTAATTTATTATCTGATCAGTTTTCTATATTTTGAAAAATAATATTATGATTAAGAAATGTTTCTCTGATGACTTGTGTGTTGGATATTTTGTTTCTATGTAGTACTAGTTCCATCCTTTCTTTGACACTCCCACCTTGGTTGATCGCCTTGTATTTTTTTTTTTTTTATCATAAGATGAGAACTGACAGAATTGCCACGGCCTCATAGTATACTACCATGCTCAATGACCATGCACGTGTATTGAATAGGAAACAATTATCACCTTGGCTTCTCTCTTCTTTTCACTTTTATTTTGTTATTATATATAAGATAGAAATTCCATTGAAGGAGGGTTCCACCTAGAGTATCCTTTACTGTACGGGCTTTATTGTGCTACCTGTTACCCACCAAGAGTGTCCTTTTGCATAGGGTATGCAATCAATATTTTTCGTGTCTTTTGTGGGGTTGATGTCGAAGTGCTCATGTGGTGTGTGTGGAAAGAGAGAAATAGGAGGATATTTTAAGGGCTCAACAGATCATAGCACTCTATCTTTATCGAGATTAGGGAATCGCTGTGGAGGATGGGTTCGGCTTGTAATTTATTTAGGGATTTGGTTTTTGACACTTTCATGGTGTCTTGGCATTCCTTGATATAGGAATGTTTCCCTTTATATTTTGTTTCATTTTCTTTCTTTAATAAACATCTTCGTGTTTGGCAAAAAAAAATGTCGAAGTGGTCTCTCACCTCTTCCATAGTCTTTGTGTAAGAGAGATTTGGAATCATCTTCTTTCTTGGTTTGTTGTCATTCCGGGGTATGTGGAGCTCTCTTTTGTAGTTGGAGATTGCTACCTCATCTCATCCCTAAGCTCCTATGGAAAGATTCTCTTGTATGCTATTGTTTGGGCCATTTGGAAAATAAATGAACAACCACATCTTTAAAGATAAAAGTTTTAATACCCATGATCAATAAATTTTGAATGTTAAAACAAAAGAACAAAAAAATCCGTATTTTTTTAAGACATTTAATGGAGCTGGCAAGGTCTCTGCACTCATTCAACACCATCTTCTTAAGGGCTCATTTTGAAGGCATTTCTTTTCTAATTGGCACTTTTTTCATCCAGCGCTCAAGGTGTCTTGTCTCTTCGTAGTTCAGTTTTTCCAATATCCTTAGTGCACTTTGCATCATTACAAAATTATGCCCTTGCCTAGGTGACAATCATTTTACATTGATTGCTCAACATGCACCAACTCTTTCCTCTGTGCATATCAAATCTAACTTTGGTCATTTATCAATCTGTGCACTCCATCATCACTAGATGTGAAGTTGGATGTTTAGGTTCTTCACCAAACATCGCCAAACCCATTATTTCTTTTTTCTCCTTCTATACATTGAGCCACTATTTGATTCATCCGGAAACAATGAAGGGTAGATGAGAAATGTTTCTTTCTCTAACTCGTTCTGAATTATATGTGAAACGAACTGAACCTAGATCACAAAATACCATCCTCAGATAGGAATAGCATGTAATGCTTTGGGGAAGATGATGGGTGATCCTCAACTAACGTGTTATGTTGTCCAAGGCGCTAGGCGACACCTAGCATCGTAGGCAGCCTTTGTAGAAAATTTTCAAGGCCCCTATGCATACATCACTTCACAAGTTAATTTCAAGGCGTTGGTATTGGTATTATTGGCAGCGGAAAATAACAAAAATAATAATCAAGCTTCTAGCTTCTGAGAAACTGAAAAATTCCATTCAATTTTGAATATTCAATCATACAATCTCTCATTTTTAACTACACTAAACTTGTTAGATCCGATCTTTTAGTTATTTCAGTCTGTTAATAAGTCCTATTCTTTAGGAGTTAGTGGTTAGTGTTTTGACGAATTCCTCTTAGTTTGTACCACGTTTTAGGATGTTGTAAACGTTGGTTGTTATTTCAATTTTATCTCTTTGTAAAAGGCTATATATGCCTGCAGTTTACTTTCAAATAATTCTTCATTCAAACTCGTGTGCTAAATTTCTTCTGAGTGTTCTTAACATTTGGTATCAGAGCTCCATCACAAGGGCCTGATTGTGAGTGTGTGTGGAAAGAAACTGCAGTTTTCTTTCAGAGTAAGGGAGTCAAGCATAATGGCGGAGAGCAGTAGTAGTGGTTTTGTGCAGCCGGCCATTCCCAAATTTGACGGACATTACGATCATTGGGCGATGTTGATGGAGAACTTTCTTCGTTCCAAGGAATATTGGGATCTCATAGAGAATGGGATTTCAGGGGTGGTGACACAAGGGGTCGAGGACCAGGCAGAAACACAACGCAAAGTGATCGAGGGGCAGAAGTTGAAAGACTTAAAGGCAAAGAACTACCTTTTTCAAGCTATAGACCGGAATATCTTGGAGACTATACTCGACAGAGACACAACAAAGGGCATTTGGGACTTAATGAAACAGAAATACCAAGGTGAATAGGGCACAGTTGCAGGCACTTCGGAGGGACTTTGAGACTCTCCACATGAAAGAGGGTGAGACTGTTGATAATTTCTTTGCTCGTACTCTTACTATAGCCAACAAAATGAAGGCTCATGGTGAGACAATGAGCCAAACCATTATAAATGAGAAAGTTTTGAGGTCCATGACTTCAAAATTTGATTATGTGGTTTGCTCCATTGAAGAATCCAATGATTTGGACACAATGACCATTGACGAGCTGCAGAGCAGTTTGCTGGTCCATGAACAAAGAATGAATGGCCATCGTGGGGAGGAGCAGGTTCTCCAGGTCACTCATGAAGACAACACTAGCAGAGGAAGAGCTCGAGGGGTGTTCAGAGGAAGAGGAAGAGGAAGAGGAAGAGGTCGTGGCAGACAACCTTTCAACAAGGCTACTATCGAGTGCTTTAAGTGTCACAAATTAGGACACTTTTAGTATGAGTGTCCTAGTTGGGAGAATGGAGCCAACTATGCAGAACTAAACGAAGGAGAAGAGCTGCTATTAATGTCCTATGTAGAGCTTAACCATGCTCAGAGAGAAGAGGTCCGGTTCCTTGATTCAGGATGTAGTAATCATATGAGTGGGAATAAAGAATGGTTTTCAGATTTGGATGTTCACTTCAGGCAATCTGTGAAACTAGGCAACAACTCAAGGATGGCAGTTACGGGGAAAGGAAACATTCGAATGCAAGTGAATGGAATCACTCAGGTAATATCTGAGGTTTATTACATTCTTGAGTTGAAAAATAACCTATTAAGTATGGGGCAGCTTCAAGAAAAAGGTGTGGCAATTTTGATTCAACAGGGGAAGTGCAAAGTTTTTCATCCTAGTAAGGGTCTAATTATTCAGTCCGAGATGAGCGCGAACAAGATGTTTGTTGTGCTTGCAGCAATGATGCCTAAAGCTACTACCTGTTTTCAAGTCGTAACAGAAGATGAGAGTTATTTGTGGCACTGCAGATTCGGACACTTGAGCTTCAAAGGGTTGAGAACCCTTCAATACAAAAAGATGGTCAGTGGTTTGCCTTCTCTTAAAACACTTGCAAAGTTATGCACAACGTGTTTGGTTGGAAAGCAGCACAGGGAATCCATTCCAAAAAGGAGTCTTTGGAGGGCGTCACAGAAGCTGGAGTTGGTGCATGCCAATATATGTGGTCCTATAAAGCCTGCATCAAACAGCAACAAGAGGTATCTCTTGAGTTTTATCGATGATTTTAGTCGTAAGATTTGGATTTACTTCTTGCATGAAAAATCAGAGGCTTTTACCATTTTTAAAAGTTATAAGGCTTCTGTTGAAAAGGAAGCAGGTGCCTACCTTAAATGTTTGAGGACTGATGGAGGTGGTGAATTTACCTCGGATGAGTTTAGGGAGTTTTGCAAGGCAAATGGCATAACCAGGCAATTAACCGCAACCTATACTCCTCAGCAAAACGGAGTTGCTGAGAGGAAAAATAGGACTGTGATGAATTTGGTGTGTTGTATGCTCACTGAGAAGCAGGTTACAAAGGCTTTCTGGCCAGAAGCTGTACGATGGTGTGTGCATGTACTATACAGGTGCCCTACCTTAGCCATGCAAGATAGAACTCCAGAGGAAGCATGGAGTGGTATAAAGCCTACAGTAGAATATTTCAAGGTTTTTGGGTGTTTGGCTCATGTGCATGTACCAGACCAGAAAAGAATCAAGTTAGATGACTAAAGCTTTCAATGTGTTTTATTGGGAGTAAGCGATGAGTCGAAAGCTTATAGATTGTTTGATCCGGTTTCTAAGAAAATAATTGTTAGTAGGGATGTTGTTTTTTAGGAGAATGAGGGATGGAATTGGAACATGAACAGGGAAGAAATGGTTTCGGATGTGTTAGAGTGGGGTGATAGTGAAGAAGAAGGAGATGAAGCCGAGAATGAAGGGGAATTTGGGGCAGAGGTTAACGAAGGTGAAGAAGCTGGTTCAAATGGCACAAATGGAGCTAGTTCAAGTGGCACTAGCTCACCTTCCAGTGAGTCACATGATGAGAACTCCTCGGGTCCAGTTCAAGGGAGGGAAAGACGAGTTCCACATTGGATGCAAGATTATGAAACCGGAGAAGGTTTGTCAGAAGAAGAAGATTTGAGTGCCATGACGGTTCTCACAGAAGCTGATCCCATTACTTTCGAGGAAGCTGTGAAGAGCAAGAAATGGAGAGATGCCATGAATGCAGAGATTGAGGCTATTGAACGTAACAAAACATGGGACCTGACTATTCTACCTGAAGGAGTGAAGACTATTGGAGTTAAATGGGTTTTTAAAACAAAACTCAATGAAAATGGTGAGATAGACAAGTGCAAGACTAGACTTGTGGCAAAAGGATATGCACAACAATATGGGATTGATTTCACAGAAGTTTATGCTCCAGTTGCAAGACTAGATACCATACGTTTGGTAATTGCTCTAGCAGCTCAAGAAGGTTGGAGTATTTTTCAGCTTGATGTAAAGAGCGCATTTTTGCATGGTGAGCTTAGTGAGGAAGTGTATGTCGAACAACCTCAGGGATATGAGAAGAAGGGCGAGGAACACAAGGTTTATAAGCTGAATAAAGCGTTGTATGGCCTTAAACAAGCTCCACGAGCTTGGTACAGCAAAATTGAAGCCTATTTTGCTAAAGAGGGCTTCGAAAAATGTCATTATGAACACACCCTATTCACAAAGTCGAAGGAAGGAGGTAAGCTCTTAATTGTCAGTCTTTATGTTGATGATTTAATTTTCACTGGAAATGACAAGAGCATGTGTGAAGAGTTTAAGAAGTCGATGATGTTAGAATTTGACATGTCTGACTTGAGAAAAATGAGATATTTTCTGGGGATTGAAGTACTACAACATTCTGATGGGATTTATGTGTGTCAAAAGAAAATATGCTCATGAAGTTTTAGAAAGATTTGGCATGGACAAAAGCAATTTGGTGAAGAACCCCATAGTTCCAGGTTGCAAATTGTCAAAGGATGAGAAGGGAGCTAAGGTTGATGCAAGTTTGTTCAAGCAGGTGGTTGGCAATCTCATGTACTTAACTGCAACTAGACCTGATTTGATGTATGGTGTGAGTCTTATCAGCAGGTTCATGTCGTGTCCTACAGAGCAACACTGGTTGGCAGCGAAAAGGTTGCTAAGATATTTGAAAGGAACGACTGATCTGGGGATTTTCTACAAGAAAGGAAGCTGTAAGCAACTCACAGCTTACTCAGATAGTGATTTTGCTGGAGATCTAAATGACCGGAAGAGTACAACGGGGTGTGTATTCATGTTTAGTTCTGGAGCGGTGTCGTGGTCATCCAAAAAACAGCCTATGGTTAGCTTATCCACCACTGAGGCCGAATACATCGCAGCTGCCTCATGTGTTTGTCAGTGTGTTTGGTTAAGAAGAGTTTTAACGAAGCTTGGTTATGTGCAGGAGAAATGTACTACAATTTTGTGTGATAACAGTTCAACTATAAAACTCTCCAAGAATCATGTTCTTCACGAAAGAAGCAAACACATTGATATCAGGTTTCATTTTCTTCGTGAATTGGTAAGAGATGGTGTGGTTGATTTAAGACATTGTAATACTCAAGACCAGGTAGCTGACATTATGACAAAGCCACTCAGGTTGGAGGTGTTTTTGAAGCTTCGTAGTTTGCTGGGCGTGTGTGAAGTTCCTAATATAAACTGAATGCATTATGCATACAGTTTAAGGGAGGGAATGTTAGATCCGATCTTTTAGTTATTTCAGTCTGTTAATAAGTCCTATTCTTTAGGAGTTAGTGGTTAGTGTTTTGACGAATTCCTCTTAGTCTGTTACCACGTTTTAGGATGTTGTAAACGTGGGTTGTTATTTCAATTTTATCTCTTTGTAAAAGGCTATATATGCCTGAAGTTTACTTTCAATAATATAATTCTTCATTCAAACTCGTGTGCTAAATTTCTTCTGAGTGTTCTTAACAAAACTTGACTCTCAAGCCAACTAACGCTAACCGTACCCTACTATATATAATTAGAAGACACTATTTCTATGTTGTTGGATCCAACCCACTTACTAAAAAAATAGAAAACTATTTATCACCCTAATATCCTATCAATCTCCCCTTCTAGAAAAAGTTTGTTCTCGAGCTTAAGGCAAAACTGATCAACGAGTGATATCCTCCTTGTTGAGTTTCTGACGTGCTCCTTCCTTTGTGTCGAATTGGGCAGGTGTAGATTTAATTTCCTTGGGAGATATGGTAAGAACACCTTCTCCAACAATTCCTATTTCTGCGCTAAGTTCTTGGTAGTGGGATCAAGATCGGGTTCTGTGGCAGTATGGATGGATGGTGAGTAAGATACAGGCGGGAGGGGTGGTGGAACTGAGTTGTTAGAAATAGGTGGAAAGGATGGGATGGTGTAATTTGTTGTTTGGTATGTGATAAGGCGGAATAATGTATGGGTGTCGGGATCGATTGAAAGTGAATATAGACCAAAGGGATTGACAAAACCCTGTAACGGATGGTAAAGACCAACCCCAAAAGAAGGTATCGAGGAGGGTACAATGTGACCCATATTGCTTCCATATTTGACAAAACCCTGTAACGGATGGTAAAAACCAACCCCAAAAGTACCACTAACATACAGTTGATTGACCTTAACTACTATGACAAACGAACATGGTCTTGGAAGTGACATACGTGTGCAAAATTTGACTGAACGGAGTGAACGCAAATATCAACAAAACTTGTGGTTGAGCTGAAAAAATATTTAAATGAAAAAATTGATATGGGTTGTTGTAGATGGCATTCTGCTGCTATTTTTCTCTTCTCAAACATATCTTCATCCTTACTTTCTTCCGTATATAATTAACTCCCCTGTGTGTGCTAAAAGATCAGAAAATCTGAACTCCTTATGTCACCCCCCCCCCCCCCTCCAAAAAAAAAAAAAAAACCCTCGATCCAATTCGCGATCATCATGAAATATAAAATGTGGAGTTCACCGAATACACCGATCTGTGGTCTTCTCTAATGAGAGAGGAGAGCCATTAGCATATCCTAAAAGTGAATGCTGTGTAGACAATAAAACCAAGACAAATGAAAAATAAGAAAAGCTAAATGCGTCTGAGAACTTGGATGTAGGACCACAGATAATTTACATAGTAAGTGCGAGCCCACACGAGTAGTACTTTAACAGAATCATGTATATTAATCATAATGTGTTTATAATCTCTATCTTTCTTCTTGTGTCTTATATATATATATATATATATATCATTAACAAATTAGTGATGGTCATCAATTATGTAGGTAGTTATTGGATGATATGTTTGTCATTGTTGTTATACACTTGTATTATCTCCTATATGTGTGGAACAATATGTGCTTTCTCTGTTTTTCAGTATATGGTAACACTTGCCTATATATTGTCCATAGTTCTGCCATTCTAATCTAGTTTTATTTTTTTCTTCTGTTCTTTGTGTGGTGACAGACCGACGTAATAAGCAAGATGAAAAAATTATCCAAGGAAGGCTTGCAGCGTACAGACAAGCGAATTGGCCTGATGAATGAAATCCTGGCTGCTATGGACACAGTGAAGTATGCTCAGCTTCAATCTGGGACTGATGTCAGTTAGTCTTCTTACAAATTTATATAGCTCAACATGATTTACATTTTATTTTGGAATGTTCAGATGTTATGCATGGGAACAAAGCTTTCAGTCTAAAGTTCAGAACGTTCGAAACGATGAGCTCTCCTTGTTTCGCAAAGCGCAGCTGCTTGGGGCGGTATGTTTTTTAATGCACTGTTCATTCTTTCTATGGATTGTTTCACTTTGTGGCTTTTGAGTGTTCTAACCAGAATAATGGATTTGAGAGGCACTTCTACATAGTAAACCAATGCTACATGGCTAACATCCCTTGGTCACTAGTATATTCTTATCTAGTAGTAGTAGTACCACTTCCTCATCCACCATTGTTTCACACTGCTTCCACATCCTTGAGTAATTGATCCACAGTATCTTGGGCCTTGACTTCCACATATTCATTAAAAAAAAATTCTTACATCTTCTTTTGTTTACTTCACACGTAAATAACCTTGGTTTTCATGTGATAATGGTCATACACTTCCTACAGTGCGTGTCACTGGTCATAACAAAAATGAGAATTGATTTAATTAGATGGCCAGGGAAAGAGGGAAAAGTTGATTTATACATCATGAATATGAAGTTGGAATTATAACATAAAGTGTTGAAGCTTGAGTTGTACCATGTGTTTCTTGTGTATTTACTCCTAACATGTTTTTGTTCGCAGTCCATCAGTTTCATCTTAAACAGCATCCCGGTCCTGGTTACAGTGGTTTCCTTTGGGATGTATACTCTGCTTGGCGGTGACTTGACACCTGCAAGAGCATTTACATCGCTTTCTCTGTTTGCAGTGTTGAGTTTCCCCTTGTTTATGCTTCCCAATCTGATAACTCAGGTGCCATCTTGCTTCCATATTCTTTTTGTTGCCTTGAATACTATTGAGACAATTAAGTTTCAGTAGTTTTCTTTATCGTGGTTAGTGACTCATTCATTTGCGTGTCGTTTCACCCTATGTGCTAGTTTGGATTTTGATGGTAGAAATTTTATTGAACGTGTCTTCTCATGTTATGCCCTTTGTCTCTCTCTATATGGTGCGGTTAGTTTTGTATTACCTACTAAACTGGCAATGTGAATGTCCTTTTTATTCCTTATTTTCCATGTTGCTAAAAATTGGTTTCTAACTAATAGCATAGAAGAGATCCTTGTGAACCCACTTGTTTCTTTTAAATTTTCAGGGTGTTTATTTTATAATTTATTTCATTCTCATAACTTTATATTTCCATTGGTATGATTTGATACAATCATTTCCGTTGATTTATATGTTGCATTGAAACATTGTATCCTGTGTTGTTAACAGATTGTTTCTTAGTTACCTAAGCTAATTATTACGTTAAAGATAATCGTAAGCTGGAGAAACCAACCAAAAGAAAAGGATGCAAATGAGGGTTTTCAATTGGCTTACACTCAACTCCCAGTGTATTGAAATTTCTGACAAATTTCATAAGACACTTCCATTGTCACTTCAATAATACTTGAGAGATGGTATTGGTACCCAATACAAGAGGGGCATAGTTTATATTGCATGATTTGTCACTTTAATTTGAGAAATATGTTTGCGTGTGATAACCTATAAGGGTATTACACCCTTGAGTCGAGTTGGACCTGACATAATACCCATGTATTGGATTTTGGGGACTGTAGATGATGCTAAAACTATAATGTGATTTCGGAATGCTTCATTACGCCTGATACATGGAAAATTGATCCTGGTCATTACTGACTTGAGTTTTGAGCTTGATTTGTTAGTTTGATAAAAACAAATGCTTCCTCTTTGTAACAATGATATGCTTTGGATCGTCATCTTCTCCTTTCATCTTCATATCTACGTTATTCACCCATGAAAAACAATATACTTTTGAAACTGAGCTCCCCTTTATTGGATAGTTTCCGTGGGGTGATTATAAAAAGTATGTATTAGACAAGAAATTAACTTCTCTTCAAATTTTGTTATATATGTACTCATCTTTTACTTCTGTATTTGACAGGTGGTAAATGCAAATGTATCACTGAAACGTCTAGGAGAACTGTTCTTAGCTGAAGAAAGAGTACTTTTGCCAAACCCACCTCTTGAGCCAGGGCTTCCAGCCATATCTATCAAGAATGGTTACTTCTCATGGGATTCAAAGGTCTACCTCTTAAACTATTTGGAATACTCGAATATTTACTTTTGCTTAACATGTTCTACCTTTTTCAGGTTGTATATTTAATATGCATTTGGAAGCAATAATCATGGCATTCCTTACCCTGATTCATTTGTGCTTGCTACCTGCTTAGCAGCATGAAAAATACAAGAGAATATGCTCTAGGGATCATGGGATTAGCTAGAAAAAGTTCGTTTTCATGAGGGATCGATTCAATTATGCTATGGATCCCAGTAAAGTATACAGCAGAGGTCTAAAGACCAAAGAAACAATATGTCCAACACTTGGTACTGAAAACCTCCCCAACCTAGGCCATTCACCTAGATGCCATTATTTAATCATTTTAGGAATGTTTTACTAAGCACACCTGAAAAATGCAACGACTTAGATGCCATCACTTAATAAGTTTAGGAAATTTGACTAAGCACATATGAAAAACGCAAACATCCCCAGTTAATCTCTAGTCATTTGCAACAATTCTGTTTGTGGCGTTTTTTAGCTATTTTGATTGGTTGAAGAACTGTCGAAAGTATTTTCAAACTTGATTTGGAAGTTTGGCATTAGACTAGGACATGATCCGTGGTTATTATAAATTGACCCAATTGGAATACTTAATATTGAGGAGATATTTCATTCAGCAAGGGGATATTCTCTGAGAATTTGACTGTCTGGGTTGTTGTAGTCTCGGGACCTTGACTCTCTAATGTGAACATCTTTTGAAATCATTTCCAAAACATGATTTTATGGACAAACAAAAATATTATAAAGATTGAACACAAGTTCCTTGCAGATCAAATTGTATTTTTTTAAAAGGTTAAAATATTATTTAGCAATACACGTGGTATTACAATAACCTTATAGGCTTATAGTTTCCAGGCGAAAAGGCTCTGCTATGTATCTTTTTAAACTGCCTTATTCGTGATATCAGAGATTAATCGCCAATAGATAGGTAGTAGTACTGTAGTAGAACAACAACATTAATAATTAAATTAATATTTTATTATTGTCTCATATCTTCATTGGGTTAAATTTTGATTAGAAAGGGAACATTAATATCTTTGGTGTGAACCGTTGATGTTGGGTGCCTCAAAGTTTATGTGAAACATTGATAAGTTCAAAGTTATGTGATTCTTATCTTACTAACTTATACAATGTAACATGCATCTTGTCTTGTGGCTAGGTTTCTGAGGCAGGAGAAAATTTCAGTGTTGGACAAAGACAATTATTAAGTCTTGCTCTGGCATTGTTGCGGAGATCGAAGATTCTTGTTCTTGATGAAGCAACAGCTGCTGTTGATGTCAGAACTGATGCTATTATTCAAAAAACCATTAGGGAAGAATTTAAATCATGCACCATGCTCATTATTGCTCACCGGCTAAATACCATCATTGATAGTGACCGGGTTCTTCTGCTTGACGCCGGTCAGGTAGGGCCTCTGCACTTTGGCTTGTTTTCTTGTATTTATATAGTTGCTTACTTTCTGTATGAGTAGAATGCATCCTAAGTAGCATCAGTCCGTTTATAATGGGGAGCACTCATGTTTAGACTCGTGACAACATACTCAAATGATCTGTACCAATCTCATTTTAGGTGAACATGGTATAGATACTTCTTCACTGTAAGTAGTGAAACATGTGATGTATGTGATTACTTAAAATAAGTGACAGCAAATAGAGAGAAGATGAGGTAGTAAGGCACGCTGAAAAGGGAAATTGATGTTATGTTGAAATTAGAGAAATCAGAGACCCAAGTACAAATGCTTGCGAGTAGAAAATCACAAAATAAAGAAGCTTACCACATGGAATCATTTAATTTGCAAGGATGCGGTCTATGGCTAATTCTCAGATGTAGTCTTCTTAACCTCGGATACCTACAGGAGATTTAGAGGCCCAAACCGAACTCTAAATAATGTGGCCCTTTATATGCTAAAGTGTGTGTGCGTGTATAATCCATGAACCATTTAAATGTCTTTGTTTAGTTTCAAGCCTTGGGACTTGTGGTGTCATTCAACACAAGTCTTACTACCTAAGCTAGTATCAGCAATAAAAACAAAAAATAAAAATAAAGGCTGAAACTACATAGGTAAAGCAGATTTTTTGGGCCCAAACAACTGACAATTCCGTGGTGACCCAAACCAACCTAGGCTGGCCCTATACCTACTTGTTAACCATTGTCAGATCTCAGATCTTAGATTTGTCACCTCTGATTCGAAATTTTGGTCTTGGAGTACCATCTCGAATTCACTCAGGCTACAGAAACTAGTGCTCAAGAAATTATGTCCCTACAATGCGGAGAAGTTGGGACCTGCCTAGGTCTCAATCCAAAGTTATACACTTATTTCTACCATCTTATGTTTAGGATTGTTTTATATTAACTTATTAAGCAATTGTAAAACTATGATATGATAACTAGGTTCAACTTTTCTTGGATCTTATGCATAAACAGTGTGGCTTGTGGAGATGAATGCTCCTTTTAACAAGAAAATCATACATTTTCTCTTTTGATGTCCAAGACTTGTATTCAACTTGAAATATTACAGTTTCCATCTATTGTTTGAAAAGAAGATTTATATATATTGTGAATAATTTTCTTCAGGCTCTAGAGTTTGATACACCAGAGGATCTTCTGTTAAAAGAAACAAGTGCTTTCTCTAAAATGGTTCAAAGTACTGGAGCTGCAAATGCTCAGTACTTGAGGAGCTTGGTCCTTGGTGGTGAAGGAGATAACAGGTTGGGTAGAGAAGAGACAAGCAGCAAGATGAACAGAGGCGATGGTTGGCTTCTTCACGCTGGGCTGCTGCTGCTCAGTTTGCACTTGCTGTTAGCCTCGGTTCTTCACAGAATGACCTGCAAAACTTAGACCTTGAACATGATCACAGCATTCTGAAAAGGACCAAAGATGCTGTCATTACTCTGCAGGGTGTTTTGGAAGGAAAACATAATAAAGACATCGAGGAGACATTAGATCAGTACCAGGTTCCGAGAGATAGATGGTGGCCAGCTCTCTACAAAATGGTTGAAGGTATTACAACAATATCCTGATGCACACACTTTTGCCATTTCATATTTTGAAATTGAAAATGAGATAGATAAATGCAACTATATAAAAATCTGTTAGCTAAAATTTTCATCATATGAATATGATCTATATGGATCCTTCCAAATTATTTATATGATTAGAAATGAAATTTCAAAATAGTCTATTCACACCCTACCAACACTCAGTCCATTCTTAAATTTCTGGTTCCATCAAATTTTGTTGGAACATATGTGGGTTTTTAAAATAATTTGATTAAAAACGAATTTAAAAACAATGAGTGGGGCGGCTTAGTGGTTCCAGGAATCCCGCCATGTTTTCAGCCATTTCTGCTCCCTGTTTTGTTTTGCTTTCATTCTATTTATACATATCAAATCAGAGCTTGTAAGTAGAAAAGAAGAACAATGAAACAGAGAAACATTGTGAGTCTCTTCTTGTTCTTGAAACGAAAAAACAGAGTGATTGCTTCTTCAAAACGAAAAAAACAGAGAGTCTTGCGAATTGCTTCTTCAACACAGTTTGCTTGCTTCTTCTTCAAATCTGTTTTTAGTTAATCTTGCTTCTTCCAGTTCTTGCATCTTCAAAACAGAGCAGCAGTTTTGATTCTTCTGAAACGAAAAAAAGAGAGTCTTGGCTTCAAGACAGTTTTGCTTGCTGATTCTATTTCTGGAACAGTTCTTGAAACAGCAGAGTTTTCTGCTTGACAAGTATGAACAACAACAGAATGATTGCAGACGTAGTCTTGCAAAACAGAGTCATACCGTTCTTGATTTCTTCCGGTTCGCACAAAACAGTTTTTGAGTCGTATAGTTCATACGGTTCTTGATTAATCCAGTTTATGAGCTTCTCCAGAATCTGAAACAGAGACAAGTCTGATCTTGCAAAAACAGATTTGCTTCGACGAAATCATGTTCTTCGAAATTTGTTTTGAATCTGAAACAGTCTTGCAAAAACAGTTTTTGCGAAAAACAGTCCATGGTTTTGTATCTGTTTTTCAGTTGATTTATTTCAACGAATTTATGATTCCGAGCAAATAAGGAGAGGGTGATTAGTATACCGTTCAATTATTGTGCATTTTTGAACGAGACAGAGAAGATTCTGGGCTGTTTTATCCTGGGGACGGCGAGGCTATGAAACTGCTAGCACAATCTTGGGCAGAGCCGCGAAACGTCTTAAAGAGAGCGACCTAGTCCGCGACTCAACCCAAGAACAAAATAATACATTTTTATCTAACTGTTTATTTGAAGTGTTACAGCAGTAGAATCTTATTTGGAAGTTACAACAAACAGGTATGAATTTATTTCATAAATTGAATTATGTTTCAAAGAATGTTTGCTTACATTAGTATGCTTATTTGCATATGTTATTGCTTGTATGATTAATGTTTGGATGAAAATATGCTTTATATTTGCATATTGAAATTGACTTGAATAGAACATCCTAGACATTAGTTTAGCAAAATACTGAGACATGTCTTACTGTGACATAATATGTGCTGATCCATGTAATGTGCTCCAACAAATTTGATGTCAAACATGACAGTCATACCAGAGAACATATGGTTCTTTAACTTATCTTATTGTGGAGGGCTGAATTTTGTGCAAGTGAGGAATCATCCTTGCAAGAAAAGTAGATCATATGAATATTTAACAGCACTCCATGTGCCTTTAATACTCCATATTCCTTGTTCTCGACATGCCTTTCAAGCAAGGAATATATAACCTTACCTAGTTAAGTAGGAAACATCCTTAGCATTAGGCAAGCACCTCAGCCTTTTGAAAGCAGGATCTAGACTTTTTATGGATATTGTTTATGTTGGTATTTTGTGAGGAGGAAGCTTAGGATACTCAACAGAGGGACTTCATTTCTCTTCAAATCTTTGAAGAACGTCACATAGGGCCCATATGATGAGAAATTTAGTAAGGCAGTTGACGGAACTTCAGGCTTTTTTTTTGTTCTCTTGTTGGTGTGCTTGAGCTAGCTAATTGATGAAATTCAGTTCTGATTAACATCATTGATTTATGATGGTCCCAACTGAGGGGAAAATGGGATTTTGCATTTAGTATTAATTGGATGATTGAGTCGAGCTGGTTTTCTGTCTGAATATACTGCTGTTAGAATGTAATCACGTTGACGGTCTAGACTTGATGTTTGTTTCTCACCCCAAATTATTGTTATTTTTTTGTTTCCAGGTCTAGCAATGATGAGTAGGCTGTCTCGCAATAGACTTCAACAACCAGAGTTTGGGTTTGAAGATAGATCGATCAATTGGGACCATGCAGAGATGTAGGAAACAGTAAAATCTTTCATCATATACGTCATTAGGAAACAAAATAACGCCTGGTTTCTCGCAACCTTCTGTAGCATGGAAGTAACTTAAAGGATAAACCTGAATTCTGCTACCGATGTATATTGTGAGATCACTTTGAAGCAGCCAAGTGTATATTAGCAAGTTGACAGTTAGTAGGATACCATGAAATTGAAGTTGCTGTAATTTTTCAATACTGGTTGTTGCTATAAAGCAACTGGTATCATAACTGCGTATTAAAAACACTATTCTTAGGCAAGTTATCCATCATGATTCTCCTCTTTTATCTTATTTTCACTGGGCAATTGTTTAGGATTGATGGAAGGATTTGATTATGATAATAACAGGAAAATATTTTAAACTCCAATAACTTTAACTTGGTCCTTCATCTGGTAACCATGCTTGTTGCCAATGCCAACCAAAGAGATTCTAACTTCTTTAATAATAGTGTCTAGAACATGGATTTATCACCTGTGGATGTGTGCCCAGGTTTTTAACTGTTATGTGTTGCAGCTATGCATGATTTTCTAATAAACAGTATCTTGTGTTTTCACAAAAAAAAAAAATCTCAACATGTTGTATTATTTGAAACTGCCCTAAGGTTCCTATGAAGGTTCGAAAGAGCACATACCCTCGTCTACCCATTTTCATTCAACAACGTTCCCCACTTCTCCAACAGAGGTAAATTGAGTTGTACAACAATTGTTTGATAAAATGTCAGACCAAATAAAGCTAACTAAATACGGTTACAACAACGTCGCCCAATAGTAGAAGTCAATTTTTCTATTAAAAAAACAGTGCAAGTCTTGGTGAAACTCTTTTCCAATAATAAAGGATTTGGGTCACGAGTTTTTGTCTGCGGTTAAAAGTTTGGGTTCAGCTTAAACAACATGTTCTATTTAATTTTATAATATAAAATAAGTGTTAAGTTCAATTCTTGGTTTTGGTTTTGGTTTGGTTAGGTATGTTGTAGCATTTTTTTTGTCGGTTCGATTATTAGTTATTGAATTTCATATTGGTTCAATTTCATTAAACGTTTGGTTTGGTTCGATTTGAATTTATGTCGACAAATTTGGTTTGGTTTGTGATTTCAGGGTGAAATCGAACCAAACCAACCCGTGATAAATCCTACATGTAGATGACCATACCAAAATCCCCGTGTGGGTGTATGAGCAGGGCCATACCTACTAAGGGGCAATGGGGAGCAATTTCCTTCCTTCAACTTTCAAAATATTTTTAATCAATACTTAGCCTTATGAAAAAAATCAATTATATAATGTATAATACAATATGATAATTGTTCGTTCAACTATTTCTATATATCTTTGTTGTTTGTTGGTCTACAGTGGTTGAAAGTTTAACATTTTTAGTAAACAATCCGAATTCAATACTCTTTTGTTTTCAATCCAATTTTATATGTGGTAATTGCAAACATTAAATAAATGAATTGTTTATTCATAAGTGGTATAAAACCTTCAAAAAAGTTATTTAAAATCAATATCTAAAATAATAACGATATAATTCAATGAAAATATATGTCATTAGCTAACTCATACAAAATTTAAGACTCATATAAACCATTTTTTTTTATGAAATTGTATTAGGATCTTATTATATTCACAAATTTCAAATTTTTTTAAACTTCAACTAGATGTTTATTCTAATTATTTTGTTATTTTAGTTATATATTCAAGTTATTACGTTCATTTTCCCTTGCTAAGGTTATCGATATTGTGATCTTTTATCTTGGCTTTAAATTAGACTACACTGGATTCAATTTGGTATATGCAATGTACTTTTGATAGTTGTAATTTTTTTATTAATTACTAGCTCGGATAGGAAATAAAATTTGGTTCCGCCCTTGAAAACTTATATTATCAACTAATACTTATTTATCATTTCGCCACCCTTAACTAAAATCATGAATTCGCCGTTGTGCATCAGCATGTGGATGAACAACGTGAAGAGGGTGGGTGTCTATGTTAACTCCCTGAATTTTAGATAACATCATGGTACCACCAATCCACATTCTAAATTCCCTTGAATCGCCTAAACCTTATCCAGTAGCCAGCGCGTATGAGAAGAAGCCATGTCAGCACCCTGTATCTGGTAGTATCCAGCCTTGGCCTTTTCAAACCACAAACTCTCTCTTGTGGTGCATAGCAGTGTATACACATCCACTCTTCCCAATAAACTTGCATCAAACAACTAGAGCAAATTTCCAGGAGATATTCTAATTGTTCCATCAATCAGCCTAATCAGCAATGGCAACTAACTTGCTCTCATCAACAACTCCAATCACTACTCTCCCTCAGTTCAATGGACTTAGACCCAAATCTTCCCAAGTGGTCAGGGTTTCCTCTTCTTTACTATACTTTTTGTCTTAGTTCTAAACAATGAATCTTCATAATTGTTAGTAAGAAATACCAATACATTTGTCAAGTAGTGTAAGTTTCGTTGTGAAGAATTTTTGTTGATGTTGATCATTGCATGCATTTTAACCATGTAGAGGGCTATTCAACCAATTAGGCGAACAAAGAATGGCGCTATGGGTATCCGTTGCGATTTTATTGGCTCCGGCACTAATGTGGTACGCAAATTTATTATTATTATTATTTACATTAATGAAATATTAGAATACAATTGTGATGCATGTTGATCTCCTCACAATTGGATAGATCATGGTGACCACAACAACTCTAATGTTGTTCGCTGGAAGGTTTGGATTAGCTCCATCGGCAAATAGGAAGGCGACTGCAGGGTTGAAGCTTGAAGTGAGGGATTCTGGATTGCAGACTGGAGACCCAGCTGGATTCACTCTTGCAGATACATTGGCATGTGGATCTGTCGGTCACATCATTGGCGTTGGGGTTGTGCTAGGCCTCAAGAACATTGGTGCCCTGTAAACACTAAACAAATTTGTTATTGTAAACTACTTGTATTCTCATGCTAGTTTTATTTTCATAATTTGTTTGTATTAATTGATTACTACTTAGACTCCACCATCTACTACTCTTAAGCTTAGTATTAGCAAATTCACATACTATATACAAAATTAAACAAATATTTAAACCTTCTAACATGTCAGCTTTTGTTTGAATTGAAAACTGGAAAATCTTCATAAGAATTTACTCGAACAAGTTCACCATTTCAACACCTAGTATTTATTACAGTAAGTCTTTATGTACCAGCATTGTTACCATTTTCAGGACCAATTCTTTGATGAAAAACTTAAACTAGAAAGAGCCATTTTACTAACTCAATTTTTGTATTTTTAAAGCCAAACATAATTCTTGTACGCCAAGCTTTGAACCTGTTCAAACTTCTAGTTAAAAAACTATACTTTGAATCAATCTACTGCTTCAAATTAGGTATTCAAGGGTGAATTTTTTTTTTTTAATGGAAACAAAAAGGCCTTGGCGGCAACTACTTTGACATCTGGATTACTACTACTTCATCCTGCAATATCAATGTTTGAAAAGGTGGTATCAACATGAATAAGAATCCAATGTTAATGCTTTTATATGATTTCATCACGCATTTTGCAAGCGCTCAATGAATTCTATTATGTGGTTGTCTTCACTATTGTCAGTGTTCATCCTAGTTACATTGTTGTTGATTGAGGGTCCAAGTCCTCCAAATGATTTTGTACAATAATGTTGGGTGTCTAAGTTTTGGTGGACTATAGCATTTCTGGCCTGTCAAATTGTTTCGAGGATAACTCCTCCTTAGAATGTCACCTCCAAGCGTCAAGTCCTCTAGATCCGTTTTCCACAAATATTTAATGAATTCACTAATGATTTACATGGGTGTTTGGTTCAATTTAATCGAAAGGGGAAACATATATAGATTTGGAGTCATTCTAGGTGGCGAGGAAATGGCGAGGGAGGGGGTTTGACCACTCCCCCCCCCCCCCCTCCCATCCCCTCGAGATTCACACGGTTGCGCATCTCGAGGGGATGGAGGGTCACACCCCACTCCCTCGCCCGTTTCCTCGTTGGTTTCCTCGCCATTTAGAATCACCGATAGATTTGTGAGCTAATGGGCAGAGGGAAAACAATGTGATCTATAGCTTCAAGTTTTGGGTCACATAAATGGCATTCTGTATGGATATTAATCCAGTGATTGAAATAGTTTAAAGAGCATTTTGCACAGGTGGATATATGCTCTATGGGATCTAGGGAGGGTCCAAAGGATGTGAAAATTGGGCTTGAAGTTGAAAGGATATTGGTTCTGATTTTGCTATGCTAGAGTTTGTTGACTAATTTGCAAGCTAGTACTCATCTTTCATGGATTTTTTACACCAAGGTCCGCTGGTTCAAGTTAAATGAAAATTATTTGATTTGAAAATATTTGTCCATAACTAATATATTTTCAATCCATTTTCAACATGCTTGGTGGTGAATGAAAAACGTCTTGCATTTTTTGTTCTTGTCTAGTATTGACTTACTATATGCAAAATAGAACTTGTCAATTATTTTTATCCATATTTTCATATTAAGATCATATGACATCCACATTACAATAAGTTAAACTTGTGAGTAAATGTAGGTAAGAAATAAATGTTTTAGCAAATTGATTTAGGGGTCTGTTTGGTTGCACGAAAAATAAACATGAAAATAATTTTCATGAATTCGATTATGAGGCCTTCCCTTCATACTTGGACTCCCGTGAGTAGTGAAAAAACAGTTTTATGAAGAATCAATTTCCTATCAATAAATAGACAACCAAACAACGGAAATCTGCATAAAAAAGGAAATGATCAACCAAACGCACCCTAAGTGTTTTGAGTGGTGAAATCGTTTTGCTAAAAATCCTTGCATATATGATAAATCTTGCACATAAATTTTCCAAAAAAAAAGGTTCTCATATGATCTAGAAAGCCCCGTAATGAAAATTTTGGCAAATTAATTGCATTTACAGCTTAGCCGATAGGTTTATTGAGAATGGTATCACATGTCCTGTCACGCCCCGATTTTCGAGAAAAACGAAAATCCCAAAATCCTCGTAGGATTATCCGTTTTCCCCAAAAGTCGGGACATGAATTGTCATTCACGAAAAATAACAATTTGCATCTACGAGAAATAATCAATTGCACAATTTACCAAATAGAGGGAAAATAAAACAACTGATATGAAAGTCCGTCAAAAGAAATAAAATTTTAAAACTCGTAGAGCCAATACTAACAAGTTCAACAATTTACGAATGTATCCCTCCCAGAAAATAATAAATAACTCCGAGTTCAAATTACAAGAATTAAACTGACACCTACAAATAAAAATGATCTAATCTTTCGAACACGCGCAACTCTCAGCAATGCTCGTCACGTATATGGTACGAAATGCTCTAAGCCAGAGACTACTATATCCTGAAAAACTAAGCTAGTCGGCTACATTCCCGAAGGAATGTACCCAAGAAGCCAAAGCTCACTTGGGTCAGCAATAAAGCTAGTGTGAAATCTCTTTATTCCCCAAAATCAATAAAGAAAATTACAGAATATGACCGAAAAAAAATAGTACGGTAAAGAAATAAAAATACACAGGTAGTTCCTCCACGAGGCATTCATATCTTAATTTTATAAGTAAATATGCACTTACTTGTACTTACTAGATGGAAGTTGACTATGGCAAGTCTAACCTGCAGAAATATTAGTGGATTTGCCATCCTGCATGAAAAAAATTAGAAACAAAATACACATAGTTTATTCATTTTTATTTGAATTTGATTTATCTTTTTAACGGAGTGATCACTTAGACGATACCACATTCGCACCACCTCCGTGCCGAACATACATGCCCGTATGCCTCTCTCATATAAAAGATGACTACTCCGTCATCCATGCCCAAGTGGGGACATCACATACAAGCATGCATCGCGGATACTCCTAACTATATGAGTACCAAAAGCGACCCTTGGACTATCAATGCGCATAAACTCACGTCACATTTTTAACGGATAATTATCAAAGCCTATTTTAGGCATAACAATTCACCTCATTTTCTCAAGACTAACCCGAAGGTTATTTTAGTTTCTCTAGTAAGAAATGGGTGCCCCAACTCCGCAAGACGACCCACTGGTCATTTAGTTTCTCTGGTAGGAGAGAGGAAATAATAAACAAAAGAGGTGTGGTAGTTCTAAGTGATACAATTTCAGGTGGTTTATATTTTCAGAAATCAAGGTTTACCAATATCATTTATTTTTGATAATTCAGAATTTCTCCAAAATGACATTTTTGTCAATAAGTCGATTCACAATCATATCCACCCACATTCTTGGGGAAAACATAGCATATTCATTAATCATGCTCTATAACAACATGGCAATCAAGTCACTCCTTGATTCAAATATCCAAATCCTTCATAATGCATAACCAAGTCAATATGCATAATAATACAAATCTCCAAATAAGTTCAAATCAAAATATCTATACATGCAGAATAACACCATCGCAATTAAATCTATTGCAAATCAAAATAACACCATTGTAATTTAAAATGACACCATTGCAACTACATACATGCATTTCTGCCGTGGGACCCGAACCCTTTGACTCTATGAGTCACAAGCTGATTTTTTTTTTTTTTTATAAACCATTGCAAATAACATTAATTCTGCAGCAACTCGAATGGCATGAAATCTAATTGCAAATACCACCAATAAGTGGGACCTAGGGATTAATTCAACTCTATGGCATGAAATTTAATTGCAGATTTCAAATACCACCATAAGTGGGAACCAGGGATTAATTATGCAGGAACTCTATTGCATGAAATCTAATGCAAATACCACTATAAGTGGGATCCAGGGATTAATTCAACTCTATGGCATGAAATCTAATTGCATATTTCAAATACCACCATAAGTGGGACCTAGGGATTAATTCTGCAGGAACTCTATTGCATGAAATCTAATGCAAATACCACCATAAGTGGGACCCAGTGATTAATTTTGCCGAAACTCTATTGCATGAAATCTAATGCAAATACCACTATAAGTGGGATCCAGGGATTAATTCAACTCTATGGCATGAAATCTAATTGCATATTTCAAATACCACCATAAGTGGGACCTAGGGATTAATTCTGTAGGAACACTATTGCATGAAATCTAATGCAAATACCACCATAAGTGGGACCCAGTGGGACCATTGGATTTGACATTTGCAAATACCTCGTTATAGGAATTCTACTAATTCTATTTGCACCCAACAGCATCGGATTTGACTCTATCAATACCACTTTGGTAGAATTTCTATCACCCTATCAATATCACTCTATCAATATCAATATCACTTTAATTTCTATCACTCTAATTGCACATAACACCGTAGAATTTCTATCCTTCAAATTTCTATCACCATAGGAATCTGACATGAGCAGGAATAGTGTGTCTACAAAGTTGACATGAGCATGAATAGAAACGAAATAGAGAAAAGAAGTCACTGACCCCATATCCAATCATTGCAAACAAATCAAAAAGGACAAAAAAAAAACACAACTCATATTAAAAAGGTCAAAGAAACAAAGAGACTCACAGTTTTCCTTCTGCTTCTCTCCCTCTTTCTTTCTCCCTTCTTGCTCTCTCTCTTCTTCTCTTTTTTTTTGTTTAAGCGGCGAGAGAAAAAGAAGACCCCAAACCCCTATTTAATCCCAATAAAGACAAAACCCTTACCTGTTAGGGTTTTGCTCAAGGTTAGTGACATCCCCCCCCCCTTATTACTTAACGTCACCTCAAATTTAATAAAGTTAAAACTAAATAAAATAAATAATTAATTAATTAATTAAAAAAAATTATTATGTTTTAAAGTAGGGTCGTTACATTATACACACCTCAAAAGGAATCTCGTCCCGAGATTCACTGGATGAATAGCTTCGGGTGCAACTGTTTCACTCTGTCCTCTAGCTCCCAAGTTACATCATTCTCTTTTTCACTCCACTGGACTTTCACCAGATTCACTATCCTTCTACGGAGTTGTTTCACATCACGATCTACAATCTTGATCAGTCGTACTACTTGGGTGAAGTCGTCATTAATCTCAATTTATGTGGTTGGACGATGTCAGCAGGATCCTTCACACACTTCCTCAGCATGGAGATGTGAAACACATCATGAACAGCCGATAAGCTCGGGGGCAGGGCGAGTCTATAGGCTAAACTCCCTACCCGAGCAATGATCTCAAATGGTCCCACGAATCTAGGACTTAGCTTCCCTTTCTTACCGAACCTCAATACATCGCGCATAGGTGAAACCTTGAGAAAAACAAGGTCCCCAACTTGAAATTCTATCGCCTCACGCTTCCGATCGGCATAACTCTTCTGTCGGCTTTGAGCAGTTTTGATCCGCTCTCTAATAATCTGCACCTTCTCCGATGTCTCTCTAACCATCTCTGGCCCCAACAAGACTGTGTCGCCTACCTCCCCCCAACAGGATGGTGATTGACAATGCCTCCCATATAAAGCCTCAAACGGGGCCATGCCAATACTAGAATGGTAACTGTTGTTATAAGCGAACTCTATGAGAGGTAAATAATCCTCCCAACTACTTCCAAAATCAAGCACACATGCCCGAAGCATATCCTCTAGAACCTGATTCACCCGCTCCGTCTGACCATCAGTCTGAGGATGATAAGCTGTACTCAAATCTAGTCTTGTCCCCATGACTCGCTGGAAACTCTCCCAAAATTCAGCTACAAATAAGGGATCTATGTCAGATACAATGGACACTGGTACTCCGTGAAGCCTAACTACCTCACGGATGTATTGTCTGGCTAGTTGTTCGGTAGTACGGTGCACACCAACCGGAACAAAGTGCGCGGACTTAGTCAAATGGTCAACTATAACCCAAATTGACTCGTTACCCCGTCGGGTCTTCGGTAAACCATCTATAAAGTCCATAGAAATATTTTCCCATTTCCAGACAGGAATCTCTAGTGGTTGCATTAAACCTGAGGGTCGCTGATGCTCGGCCTTCACTTGTTGACAAGTGAAACACCGTGATACATAATCTCCCACATCCTTCTTCATGTCGTCCCACCAGCAAGTTCGCTTCAGGTCATGATACATTTTTGTGCCTCCCGAGTGAATGGTAAAACGTGACTTATGAGCCTCATCCATAATTTCTTTCTTCAATCCCTCAATCTCAGGCACACAAAGTCTCCTGTGAAATCTCAAACCACCATCGGATTCAACTGACCACTTGGAGGGACAATCATCTAGATTATCGAGCACTAAGTCTTCCAATTTGCTCATCAAACGAGAATCCTTATGTTGCTTCTCTAAAACCCTGCTGATCAAAGAAGGTCGAACAGATAAACTACCAACATAAGCCGTGTTTTCTCCCTGGACAAACTGAACATCTTGTTCACAAGAAGAAATAGCCTCAAGAGACTTCCACTCCTCTACCATGAGTGAAGCCATAATAGTGTGTTGCCGACTGAGAGCATCGGCTACTACGTTCCCCTTACCTGGGTGGTAAAGGATCTCAAAATCATAACTACTAATGAACTCCACCCACCTTTGTTGCCTCATATTTAGCTCCTTCTGCGAAAACAAATACTTGAGACTCTTGTGATCTGTGAACAACTCAAAATGCTCCCCATAAAGGTAGTGTCGCCACATCTTCAAAGCAAACACAACTGCCGCTAATTCCAAGTCATGGGTAGGATATCACCTCTCATGAGGCTTCAATTGCCGTGAGGCGTACGACACAACTTTCTGATTCTGCATCAGTACACAACCCAGACCTGTGCGACTAGCATCAGTGAAGACCACCAACTTCCCACCTTGCACTGGAATAGTCAGGATGGGCGCAGTGGTTAATTGGTGTTTCAACTCCTGAAAAGCCTTTTCACACTCATTGGTCCAAATAAACTGGACATTCTTGCGGGTCAACTTAGTCAACGGGGCAGCAATAAGAGAAAACTTCTCTATAAATCGTTTATAGTACCCAGCCAACCCCAAGAAGCTTCTCACCTCTGTTGCATTAGTAGGTTGTTTCCAATCTTTCACTGCTTTCACCTTATCAAGATCAACTGCTATACCCTGACTTGAAACAACATGCCCTAAGAATTTTACTTCTTTTTCCCAAAATTGGCACTTGCTAAATTTCGCATATAATTTCTGATCTCTCAAGGTCTGCAACACTGTTCTGAGATGTTCTCTATGCTATGCTTCATTACGAGAGTAAACCAAAATGTCATCAATAAAGATAATGACGAATTTGTCCAAGTATGGTCGAAAGATCCGATTCATCAGATCCATGAAAAAGGGCGGGGCATTTGTCAAACCAAAAGGCATGACTGGAAACTCATACAACCCATATCTCGTACGAAAAGCCGTGAGAGGAATACTATCTTCTTCTATACCCAGCTGATGATATCCAGTTCTTGGGTCAAACTGAGAAAACACCACCGCTCCCCTCAACTGATCAAGAAGATCATCAATTCGAGGCAATGGGTACTTGTTTTTTATAGTCTTTTTGTTCAGCTCCCTGTAGTAAATACACATCCTCAAGGTACCATCCTTCTTCGAAACAAAAATTGCGGGTGTTCCCCACAGAGAATTACTTGGACGTATGAACCTGATTCATACACACCTCAAAAGGATTACACATATATACATTAACATGAACAAACATGTCAATAAGTATGGCCAAATCAAACAAAACACCAAGAAAAATTACCCTTTTTGCAACATCTCGTCCAACTGGACTTTCATCTAGTTCAACTCCTTCGGTGCCATCCGGTACGCTGCCTTAGAGATAGGAGCGGTTCCAGGTATTAAATCGATTCGAAACTCAACTTCTTGCCTAGGCGGCAAGCCGGGAATTTCCTGAAAGACATCCTCATAATCCCTTACCACTTCTACATCTCGAATCTCTCTCTCGGACGTCCCCACCAAGTACAGAAAACTAGACATTACTGACTCTTCACAATTTCCACAAGTGTGAGAAATAGGGGGCATGCCTGGTGCATGAATGGAAACTATCTTCTTTGCACAATTTAGCGTGACTAGGTTCTTACGCAACCAATCCATTCCCAAAATCACATCAAAACCCTCAAAGTCAAGCACAATCAAGTCGACAAGGAATACTTTGTCGAGGAAAGAAATCTTAAAATTTCTACATAGTTCATTTAGTGTCGTTGAGCCTCCTAAAGGGGTGGTAACACATAATGGTATAGCAAGTGGCAAAACTTTCAACATTATTCGATTAACAAAATGTCGAGATATGAAAGAGTATGATGCACCAGTATCAAATAACACCTTCATATTAGAGATAGGAAAATCAAAAGTACCTTGAACGTTTTCCTGATCTGATAAGGTAGCAAATACACGCCCTTGGGTGGGTTGACCTTGCCTATTCTGAGGCACGTTCTTACCATTATGGCAATCTCGCATTCGATGACCTGGTTGCCCACAAGTGAAGCAGATCAGTGTGCGCCTCCCCCCCCCCCCCCCCCCCGGATGCTGTTTGGGTAGTCTGATTCCACTGACCTTGATAACCTTGTCTCTGGTTACCCTAACGATGGGATTGGTTTCCATTATGTCTTTGATACTGATTACCATCCTGTTTCTGGAAATGGTCATACCCCTGTTTCTGGAACTGATTTCCACCCTAACGGTGAAACTGGTTTCCTCCATGTTGTTGGTTCTAGTACCCACCTTGAGGTTTCTGATTCTGAAACTATCGACCCCTTTGCCCTTGATCATAAAGACGGAAACGGCTACGGTCACCACGAAAATCACGCGACACACCCTGATGACGAGTGTTTCCTGACACCTCGCCCGACTTCTGCTTGCCTTTCTCTCTACTCTCATGATACATCTTGTTCTGTTCCTCATACTTCAATGCTAAATTCAAAACTCTGTCGAAACTCTCCCTGTCAGCGGTGAGAAGAGCCCTCGACAGTTAGTGATGCAAACCCCCAATAAATTTGGCATTTTTCTTTTCTGGGGTGTCTACCAAATACGGAGCATAACGGGACAACTCGTTAAACTTCGTGACATACTGCTCCACAGTCATATTCCCAGTCTGCTTCAACATATTAAACTCCGCAGCCCATTGCGCCTTAACTGCATTAGGCACAAATCTATTTTCAAACCTATCCTTAAAGTCATCCCATGTCATAACCGCAACATCAACGGAGGGTAGTAAAGCCTCCCACCAGTAACTAACAGCACCATCCAGGTGATGTGCAGCTAACTCTTGTTTTTGGACTTCAGTAAGTTGCATCCTCCTGACTCACAGCTTTGAACTCAGACATCTGCATCTCTCAGATTTTCTTCGGTAAACCTCTTACCACCCAATGTCCCAAACTCCTTAACCCTTCTAGCAAAAGGGTCACCCTGATTGCTATTCTGTTGCAATCCTTGTAGCAACTGCATCATCAAAGCCTGACTCAACTGAATAGTATTATCACCATGGCCATTTCCATTTTCATTGCCACCCTCATTTGGGACGACGTTCTCACTGCTTCCGCTCCCGTTCCCATTTGGATTATGACGAGTATGTCATCCGGCCATATCCTTCAATAAAAATGGAAATGATTAGACACTCCATAAGATCCACAAAACACTCTACAGCTTACCCATAACCACATTCCGAGGATCTCCTAGACTCTCCCTAGCCTAGGGTAAACTGTGCTCTGATACCAAACTGTCACGTCCCGATTTTCGAGAAAAACGAAAATCCCAAAATCCACGTAGGATTATCCGTTTTCCCCAAAAGTCGAGACATGAATTGTCATTCACGAAAAATAACAGTTGGCATCTACGAGAAATAATCAATTGCACAATTTACCAAATAGAGGGAAAATAAAACAACTAATCTGAAAGTCCATCAAAAGAAAGAAAATTTTAAAACTCGTAGAGCCAATGCTAACAAGTTCAACAATTTACGAATGTATCCCTCCCAGAAAATAATAAATAACTCCGAGTTCAAATGACAAGAATTAAACTGACACCTACAAATAAAAAGGATCTAATCTTTTGAACACGCGCAACTCCCAGCAATTCTCGTCACATATATTGTACGAAATGCTCTAAGCCAGAGACTACTATATCCTGAAAAAATAAGCTAGTCGGCTACATTCCCGAAGGAATGTACCCAAGAAGCCAAAGCTCACTTGGGTCAGCAATAAAGCTGGTGTGAAATCTCTTTATTCCCCAAAATCAATAAAGAAAATTACAGGATATGACCGAAAAAAATAGTACGATAAAGAAATAAAAATACACAGGTAGTTCCTCCACGAGGCATTCATATCTTAATTCTATAAGTAAATATGCACTTACTTGTACTTACTAGATGGAAGTTGACTATGGCAAGTCTAACCTGTAGAAATATTAGTGGACTTGCCATCCTGCATGAAAAAAATTAGAAACAAAATACACATAGTTTATTCATTTTTATTTGAATTTGATTTATCTTTTTAACGGAGTGATCACTTAGACGATACCACATTCGCACCACCTCCGTGCCGAACATACATGCCCGTATGCCTCTCTCCTATAAAGGAAGACTACTCCGCCATCCATGCCCAAGTGGGTACATCACATACAGGCATGCATCGCGGATACTCCTAACTATATGAGTACCAAAAGCCACCCTTGGACTATCAATGCGCATAAACTCACGTCACATTTTTTACGGATAAATATCAAAGCCTATTTTAGGCATAACAATTCACCTCATTTCCACAAGACTAACCCAAAGGTTATTTTAGTTTCTCTAGTAAGAAATGGGTGCCCCAACTCCGCAAGACGACCTACTGGTCATTTAGTTTCTCTAGTAGGAGAGGGAAAATAATAAACAAAAGAGGTGTGGTAGTTCTAAGTGATACAATTCCAGGTGATTTATATTTTCAGAAATCAAGGTTTACCAATATCATTTATTTTTGATAATTCAGAATTTCTCCAAAATGACATTTTTGTCAATAAGTCGATTCACAATCGTATCCACCCACATTCTTGGGGAAAACATAGCATATTCATTAATCATGCTCTATAACAACATGGCAATCAAGTCACTCATTGATGCAAATATCCAAATCCTTCATAATGCATAACCAAGTCAATATGCATAATAATACCAATCTCCAAATAAGTTCAAATCAAAATATCTATACATGCAGAATAACACCATCGCAATTAAATCTATTGCAAATCAAAATAACAACATTGTAATTTAAAATGACACCATTGCAACTACATACATGCAATTCTGCCGTGGGACCCAAACCCTTTGACTCTATGAGTCACAAGCTGTTTTTTTTTTTTATAAACCATTGCAAATAACATTAATTCTGCAGCAACTCGAATGGCATGAAATCTAATTGCAAATACCACCAATAAGTGGGACCTAGGGATTAATTCAACTCTATGGCATGAAATTTAATTGCAGATTTCAAATACCACTATAAGTGGGACCCAGGGATTAATTCTGCAGGAACTCTATTGCATGAAATCTAATGCAAATACCACTATAAGTGGGATCTAGGGATTAATTCAACTCTATGGCATGAAATCTAATTGCATATTTCAAATACCACCATAAGTGGGACCTAGGGATTAATTCTGCAGGAACTCTATTGCATGAAATGGTTCATAGGTGGGTTTTGAATCCCCGCCCCGCCTGATACAATTTTTACACTGCAACACTGCAAAATTTTACACTGCAACACTGTAAAAATAGCAATCTGCAACAATATTTTACAACACTGTAACAATAGCAATCTGCAACAATATTTTACACTGCAACAACATATTTTAAGCAACAACAACACTGCAACACGGCAATCAATAGCATATTTGAAGATAAGCTATTTTACAGCAACAACATATTTTAAGCAACAGTAGCATTTTTTACAGCATAACAGCAATAGCAATCTGCAATCATCCACTGACATTCTGACAATAAATTTGCTAATAGAATTTTTACAGCATAACAACAATAGCAATCCACTGACACTCTGACAATAAAATTTAAACAAAATATTGTGAAAGCAAAACAACAACAAAACGATGACAACCAACAAAATCCTCCGTCACGCTTTGTTTTTTTGTTTTTACAAAAACTTTCACAACCTGAAATAAATAAAAAATTTCAAGTTAGTTTCTATAAGAAAAAAAAAATAACTATATGAGAACAAATAGAAAAATTGGCGTTGTTTTACATTACCTCTATCAAGTCCTTCAAATACAAAAAATATTCACAACTTTTCATTCATGAAACCAACATGCAACTTTGTTCCTACAACATAAAATAAGTTCTTTTAGCAAGGCCTAATATATCATTAGTAGTTCATTATAGGCTCATTTAAATACTTATATACCTCAAGAGGATCTGCATGATCTTAATAGGTGGACCTCCTATACGATGAAGTAGAAGTTGAAAGAGGGTACTCGTCCAATATAATTGCATTTGCAACGACTTCTCTTGCAAGCTCTTGGTCGAACCCAGAAGCACTAACAGCAATCGACCCAGTCGATGTGGAAGCACTCAATATAGATTGTCGTATGTCCACTTGACTACCCCTCTTCCTTAGACATCTTTTACTATGGTCAATTAAATGACTTGTGCCATTCCTAGTCTCCCCTCCAAGCAAAGTGCCACAATAATTGCATTTAGCTTTATCTAAACCGTTAATGGTAATCAATGTAAAGTGATTCCATACTACAGATGTGAACTTTCATTTTTTTGTTGGTGGTAGTGGTGGTAGATGAACATTACTATTAACAGTATTGTTTTCAACATTGGGATTTGATTGTACCTCGGGTGATGGTAAGGCATTCGAACCCACAGGTGTTTGAGGAGAGTCATTACCATGGCCATCCAAATCAAAAAAGGTAGATTGTTGAGTTTCAATTGACCTGGGGCGATCTCCTTCCATATTCTATACATCAAGAAAACAAAAAAACATTGGAGCTTAGACTATAAGAGTAGAAAAGGCAGTGATGTAGTAGAAGGCAGGGGAACTCATTAGAAAAGAAATGCAGAAAAGAAATCAAATCTACTATATTTCCTTATTGGAGGGATGGCATCTAAAAAGTAACCACTTGTAAATTACATGTTTCCATAATAACAGTAATACAAAATACCTTAATCAATTTAAGAGAACGGTGCTGATACTTGGTGCGAGCTAGTATAACGAGATGTTCAAGACAAGAATTGATCTCAGAATTATAGAAATAAAAGATTTATTGAATAAAACAAAGAAAAGGTAATTTACAAAATACAAAGAAAGGATAAAGGCTTACAAATAAAGGATAAAGGATAAAGCGACAAAATACAAAGAAAGGATAAAGGCTTACCCAAGACCAAAGTTTGTTCATAGAATTGCACTCAACGAATGATGAACGATAAAAACAAGAATAAAAACAAAGCAAAACAACTCTTCGTGCTTCTAACTCCCATTTCAAATATGGAAATCTGTAAATTTGGATAACCAACTTCCATCTAGAATCTATACACCTGCGACAAAATGTCCAAAACCGAACCCATTTGAAATGACAATTTTCAATCAAAGCTCATAGAAAACTCCATTTTCAACATCAAAAATTCACATCCAAACTAGGGGGGAAATCACACAAAATCGCCATACATGAACTATTCCTAAATCTGGGATCTGAAGATATATAGTACATGAAAACAAAACCAGAATGTGAATCCTAAGCAATCGATAACTAGCACATAAGATCCTATTTCAGGCAAAAACAATCAAAGTGGCAAGAGCATAGATAAGCAAGCTTTGAATTGGATCCAGACAAAGGCATCTCAAACTTCAAATCCAAGTATAGAATCAACTCATGACACCATTTCACAACAAAATGAGAGAAATCAGAAACGCTAAATCACTAATGAACTATAACAACTACAACACTCAACAGACTTCTCAAATCTAGAAAACAAAACATCCTAACTTCCCATTTACACAACAAATACCCCAAAGGGATAGATCAGAAAAACTCAAAATTTCCACAAACACCTCTACTCCCAACATCTCTAGAACCCAAAACCAAAACCCCCATCAACCAAATCCAAACCCAAAAGACCCCTAAACAAAAAACAAGTGTACAATTCAGTTCCAAACCCTACAAATTCCAACACTAGAAACTCCAAATTCCAAAACCCATTTCTCTAACAAGCAAACTAACAATACCCACATTTCCATTTTAGCAAAAAATGAGCTAAATGAGAAAGATCTGAAACCCTGCAACGAAGATTCAAACAGAGCATAAAATGAGCAAAAAAAAAAAGAACAGTGAATTGGGAAAGATTGGGAGCAGACCTGCAAATGAAGACAGTGAAGTGGGAAGAAGATCTAGAAAGCAGCAGTGAAGAAGAAGAGAGATCATTTGGAAGTAGAAGAAGAAGAACACAGAAAACCCTAAAACGAATTTGAAATTAACAGAAAAACGAAGAAGAGAGGAGCCATACCTTGGTGAAGTCTGATTCTCTGAACCGGTGGAAGAGAGAAGTCTGAAGAGGTGGAAGACATGAAGAAAGGAGTCTGCGTCTGTGTCTGTGTCTGTCGTATGCGTCTCCTTCTTTGCGCGACTGTGTCTCCTTCTTTGTGTCTCCTTCTTCAGTTCTTGAGAAATTCTAAATGGCAAGGGAAACAACGAGGAAACCAGTTCTTTGTGCGCCTGCTTGCGACTCTGCGTCTCCTTTTTTGTGACTTCTTTAGTTATTTGTGAATTCTAATTTCATTTCTTGTCTTGTCTGGAGGTGGAAGAGACTTAGAGACCAAGAGAATCATGATTCTCTGTGAGTTTTGTGTCTCGAGGTGGAAGAGATGTCAGAAGAGGTAAGCGGATTTCAGGATTTCTTTGGTTTAGTTTTAGTCTTTTTTTTTTAAATGGTTTAATTAATACTTATTTTAGGAATAAGGGTATGGCTAAAACCGTATCCGTCCCGAATAGTCAACGGAAATTTTTTGGATACCCGAAAACCCATTCAGCCATATCCAAATTCGCCCCATACGGATTGGGTGGGGCGGATATCCGTGAAAATCCGCCCCACTGCCAACCCTACTATGGGATGATAAAATTGCATATACAGCGAATTTGCAGTAAACCAAATAGGAGCCAAGGTGTCATTTTTATCCCCTCGTTTCATAAGGAGTAGTAGAGTACGATGGATTTTCTTTGCAACCCGAATAGGAAAGACATAATAATCTCTGCACTCCACTATTTAGGTTGTCCATGGTATGATCAGGCATTGGACCTCATCCGCCAACATTGTCATAGACATGATTTCATTAAATGGCCTTGCGGCAAGACAGTTTGCAACTTGATTGTGGCAAATGTGTGTAATCTCAGTCTTCGTGAAGCCAAAAAGCATTGTTGAGTGAGCATTATCTGGGTCAAAGTCTTATGGTCTCAAATTATTTATTGGATGGGTGCGAACCATCATTGGAAATGTTGCGAGGTCATGTAAAATGTATTAGAAATTGAGTAACAAAATCAAGGACAGTTCTTGGGATAATACTTTGGGGCAAATTTTTGATTTAACAAAAAAAAAAAAAAGCCCAAGCAAAAGTTGGTTCTTAACCAATGAAATTGTTCTTAAAAAAAATTGTTTATTTTGTCGGTACCTTTTAGCAACCAAGTAATTATTTGGACTTCTTTTTTCTAATATGAATGTACATAGGCCACATTTTTTTGAATTCATTTTGGGTCTCGAAAACAATTAAATAGATGAGCCAATTTAGTGCCTAACATAAGAGCAAGGTCTTTGGTTTCATTGTTAGTAGCAATAGAGAATGGACAAACAATGAAGCCAGCAACACAACAACCTTAGCAGTTGCTAATTATGTTAACAATACTTGCTAAACTAGGACTGCAGAATTATCAATGTCGATATCGTCCCCAAAGGTACTGAAACTGTATGGATGCAGAACTATGTGTCATTCGATATCAAATTCCAAAAATTCATGTAGTATAGGATTCCTTTCCATTACTATTGGGTAGAGGATCTATTAAATAAAGTGAAAATTTGATTAATTAGATTCTAATAAAAGTTTTTTTCAAAAAAAAAAAAAAAAAAGGAGCTCCTGGGCATTGTTGATCTGGGCCATGGAATGCAACGAATCCATAAATGGTTGAGTTTATGAGCCGATTTGATAAAGCCAAAGTACAAACAATTTGGGCTTTTGGGATGGCCCGAAAGAGAAATTGTGTTATACAGATGATTTGTTAGGCCAGTTGCTCTCTTCTCATTGTACTGCCATGTTGATGGAATCAAACAGCAAGGTGTTTTTCAAGACTATCAACATTCAAATAACTTCTAATGAGTGGTGATTTAGATCAGTGACTAAACATAATAAATAACAAGAACTAGAAAATATTTGAAAACAACAAGAACCTAATTTAGACCATACTTCATCACCAATATGAATCCAAAACACAGAAAGACGTGGATACCGATGCTGAACAAAACATTGGAAACCACTCGAAAGGGTGGAAGAATGAGTACCGACAAATTTGGGTACATAGGTTTAGATGTTGTATGGATAAAGCATCACGTGTTAAACATGTGGTAATGCATATCCAATGCCAACATTACAAATATTTAAAGTGAACAAATGTTGGTCACGATACAAATTTTTTTTTTTTTTGGTTAAATCAGAATGAAATATCACAATTATATGGAACTTTTTTTTTTGTTAAAAGTCTTAGGCATTATATTACTAACTAAGAGCAATTACAACCAAGTCTGCCGGCAACCACTGCCAAGTGATGAGCCTTACTATTAAGGTCTCTAGATATATATTTACATTGTCAAAAAGGAAGCAAAAGAAGCATACGTTTAATATTACAAATAAGATAGCGACAAACCCAATGCCTAGGAGAGAGTTGTTTAGATTTGCCATCTTGGATGAGGTCAATGAGGGTCACATAGTCGCCAAAAAGAAGCCCGATCCTCCAACGTCGAGCTTGGATGATAAGCAAGGTCGCTTCAGCTGCGTATCCTTCCGCCATCGTGATTGGGCAGGTAACAGAAGCCAGAACATTCCCAGCAAAGTCGGTTGCTGAAACTCCCATGCCCCCTGTTGGTGGAATCAAAGAAGCAAGCATAAAAAATAATAATCAAATCTCTATCAAGGCAGTGAGGAAAATGTTGCAAGTGCTTTGCTCTGAGATTTAGTCTGTGTGTGCGGACTGAGTGGATTTGATCATGGACAAGCCGAGACGGTGAAGACACAGTAGCAGAAAAAAAGCCCTCTGAGGCTTGGGCCAGATCACTAGAGGAACGGGATTTAAGTTGTTTGTCAGGAATGGTTGTCTAGGGTTTGTGTGATCAATGGAAAATGGGATGTGGTTGAGTCGGACCTGGTAACGAACCATTGCTTGTACCAAGACTCCCAAAGATGATTGCAGTGGGATACAAAGGTTAAAGGGGAGACTTTGGTATTGTTGAAAATAGTTTGGTTGCACAGATACCATATGGATATCAGAATGGCGATAAATTGGGAGAGCATCTCATCATATCTAACTGCATTGGCTTTAGCCAAATCCCACATGAATTTGAAAACTTCCAGAACTGAGTGTAGTTTGAGGTTAGGGGCTACCCAATTATAGGAAGAGGCGAGAGAAGCCAGAATCGGGATATGATAGGGCAAAGGAAGAAGAGATGGAACACATCTTCCTTCTGGGCATGACAAAAGGTGCAACTGTCCTCGATGGGGATATGGATCCTAACAAGATTGGCTCTCGTGGGAAGCAAGTTTTGGCTAATCTTCCAGAGGAAAAACAGAGCACTAGGAGGGGCTTTGATTATCCAGATGGATCTTAAGAGCTTAGAACTAAAGGTGGGAGAGGGTAGAAGGGAGGTTGAGCTTTCCAACTGACCCATGGTAAAAGCCCACGTAGTGCTTTTGACCCAAAAAAAAAACCTCGTTTACTTGCCTGTTTGTTTTTGTCCCCAAAAAAAAAAAAAAAACCTTGTTTGGTTGGGTCTTGGGGTGAAAGAGTGACTCTGGTCATGAGATGGTGTTGATCCGGCTGCATAGGGGTTGATTCAAGATGAAAGATTAATGGTATCGGTGCTAGAAAGTTTCCTGAAACATCCATGAGTATTGCGTGGAAGCAAAAATGGGTTTGGATGTGGGAGGTACAATGGAAGGATGGGGAAGGGTTTGATAGAAATTGATATTGATATTGGTTTGAAGTGTTAACTGGGTGAGAAGAACCTTGAATGATCAGTTTTTGTGCTCTGGGTGTATTAGTTGTATGCGCATAGGAGGATTGGGGTTTCATGATGGGAAGAAGGTCTGGTCTGGTCTAGTAGGAATAAAATGAGAAGACCGACACTGCATTACGCCTGAAACCTGCATCACAAACACAAAGAAACAGAAAAACCAATTACAGAAACAAGGAATGAGAAGCATTGCGGAAAAAGGAAGAGGAGAGGAGATGAACAGAAGGAAAATCAGGAGATAGATGGTTCGAGAAAGGGAAAAAAAAGGAGAGGAAAGATTAGGATAGGAATAAATGGAGTAATAGATTGATGAAGATAGTTGAGAAGAGAAGCGAAAAGGTGGAGTGAAAGCTGAAAAGGAGATAGACCGATAGATTTCGGTTCGAGTTTGGAATAAATTGAAACTCAGACAACAGGAGATAACTCTAATTGAAAAACTCGTATCGGAAAACTTTCATAAAACCTCCGCTCTTAAGCTTGTCAGATCAACCCCTAATATACACTACCCAAATTTTGTCACAAGAAAGTTTTAGATCACTGTTTTTGTTTTTGGATGGGAAAAACATAATACAATTATATGGAACTTATTTTCAGAAAAAGAGGTCGGTATGGTGATGTATGGTTGATCAATAACTTTTTCTTTTTTTTTCAATCAGACTATAATTATTATGTGTGAAAAGAAAGTGGATTACTTCAATGCATATTGATTTTGAGGAGACAAGCAAAAGAACAATGCACCACAATGAAAACCATCTTCCTCTGACATAGACACAAGTTCGCAACTCAAAAGACTTTTTGGCTTAGTTGTTAGGTCCTCCAGCATTGGCTATTATTTAGGGCCATATAAGAAAAGTGTTTTGGTCCAAACTCTATTTCAAAAAAAGTGACAAACATATCATTGACAAATATAAATAGCCAAGGAATTCTGTGCATTTTCCCACAAGTGTTTGTTTTTTTCAAACATATTTGTGGTTGAACAACGTGCGTTTTTTGGGACATGTAGTGGGGAGCATGTATTTTAATTGAGAGTGTATATTTCTAAATTATTTCTTTAAGTTTTTCAACATTTAGAGAGTGTCTTGGTTCAAAAGAAAATTTGCCGAAAGTGACAGGGAGACTTTGAATTTGATAAAGATCCATGTCCTCTTGGTTTTTTTCATAAAATTGTGGAAATTGCTTTGTTTGGGCAGGAGGGCATAAGCAAAGAACAATTTACCAAAATACATGGTCATCTTTTACCACAACACACACATATATATATATATATATATATATATATACTTTTTTTTTTCTACGTTCTCTTCCAACTTTATTTATTTATTTATTTACTTTTTCGTGAAATTTTCTTTTGAACCAAACACCATTTAGCCCCACTAAAAAAACAAATACCTTTATTCTCAAATTAAAAGTGAGCATCATCATTAGCCACTAGTAAAGTGTGATGTAACAAATCAATGATCTTTAGAAAAGTAGCAAACACACTTATAGAGGGTAGAACAATTCTTATTCATAAAGATTTCTTACTCCTGGAATGGTTAAAATGGTCCCTCCATATTCGTAAGAAACCAAATTCAATCAAAACTAAATTCTCAATTATGTTCTGTTCAAAAGTTTGGTGAAACAAAAATTGTTGTGGATGTTTTAATTAGAGCATTCTATGTCATTATCAATTAATAATAATAATAGAGACTAATAACTAAATTACCTTTCAAATATTTTGAATGTTCTACTCCATGTTTTATTAGTTTGTTTCTCGTCTTAATAACTAGGCAATGACTACTCCATATCACAAAAAGGAGTGCTTCTAGGGAGCTTGGGTCTGTTGCCTGGGTGGCATTTTTACATTTTTGCCCCTGCCTTTTTAACTACTCTTTAAATATAACAACAACAAATGAGGGGCAAAAGGATAATTTCGCCGCCCAGGCTGCAAACCCAGGCTCCCTAGAATTATACCACAAAAAGTGTTTTCTCACACCATTTAACTCTCCCACACCACCTATATAAATAAATAAACAACATTTTTCTCATCCCCATTCAAATCAAAACTCAAGTCTCCCCTCCCTCTCCCATTCAAATCTTCCCTCTCCCTCGAATCTTTTGCTCTCTTCCCTCTCCTCGAAAATCTCTTTCATTTCCCTCAAAATCTCTTCTCTCTCCCTAAAAATCGAAACCAAAATTGCAACCTCCTCAAAAAATTTCAGAAAAAAACAAAGTAATCTTATGGAAGCTTCAGAAAAATTTTCAATTACAAAAACAAAGTAAACTTTAGAAAAAATTTCAGCATTGATCTGGACGAACAATAAAAAAATTTGTCATCCCCACGATGGTCGACCCCAAAAATTTTCTTTGATCATTGAATAGCTTTCCCTACCTTTAAAAAATATGTTAAAAATTAAATCTATCAACTGAGGAGGAGCGGAGGTACGTCTTCATCACCAGAGGAACATCTTCATCGCAACAGGGAGAAGGGAGATCGCCGCAAGGAGGTGTGTCGCAGGGAGGAAGAGGAGGTTTCGAAAAATCGTTTTGAGATTCAGGCGAAATCGCATTCGTTAGTTTAACCTAAGGTAAAAGGCAAAAAGGTCTGAAAATTAATCTTGACCGATCAATTACATGGACTTAACGATTCCATTAGAAAACGAGGTTTAAACTCGAACAATTTTCAAAATGAGCATCAAACTCTTATAGGTGCAAATTAATGAGTGTCAAACTAAAAAAACATAATTTTTAACATATTTTATAGAGGCAGGGAATGCTATTCAATGATGAGAGAAATTTTTTGGGGTCGGCCATCATGGGGATGGAAAACATCATCATTTCTTTTTTCTTTCATTTGTCTCTGTTTATCAGTAGAGTGTAGTGAGTGAGTGTATGCCCATCATCATCTTTGTGATTAATTTCTCTTTACTAGCTCCTACATTCTTTCCCTTTTCATACCCCCATTTTTTCCTATTTTTCTCCTACCTTCATTATGAGGTTTCGTCTTATATGTTTTGACAATCATTATATCTACAATAATTGACATTTCATTTTTATGATCTCTTTGGTGCTCGTTTAGCATCTCCCCACTTGAATAATTGGAGAGATTACAAAATGAGAAAATCTATACACAACATATAAATATAGGAAACACAATATGAATCCAGGTAGAAATGTAAATCTTTTATTGTTATAATCATCAACAATAATGTCGATTTATCAGCAAACAACATCCTACATGTGGAAATTTTGAAGTGACAACAGGGAGCAGGGAACAGGGAGAAGCATGTGTCTTCATCGCAGGGATGAATGTTTTCATCGCAGCAGGGAGGAAGGAGATCGCCACGAGGAGAATGAGGTTCCAAAAAATGGTTTTGTGATTTATGCGAAATCTCATTCATTAGTTTAACCTAACGTAATGGCAAAAGGGTCCAAAACTTAATCTTGACCGGTCAATGACGTGGACTTAAGGTTCCGTCAGAAAATGAGGGTTAAACTCAAATAGTTATCAAAACAAGTGTCAAACTCTAATATGTATAAATTAATGAGTACCAAACTAAAAAACCCTGAAAAATTAAATCTATTAACTGAGGAGGTGCAGAGGTGCGTCCGGATGAACGTATTCGTCGCAACAGGGAGGATGGAGATCGCCGCAAGGAAAAGGAAGGAGGTGCGCCGCAAGGAGGAGGAGGAGGTTTCGAAAAATTGTTTTGCGATTTAGGTGAAATCACATTTGTTAGTTTAATCTAAGGTAAGGGCAAAAAGATCTGAAAATTAATATTGACCGATCAATGACATGGACTTAACGGTTCCATCAGAAAACGCGGGTTAAACTCAAAAAGTTTTCAAAATGAGTGTCAAACTCTTATGGGTACAAATGAATGAGTGTCAAAAAAAACATTTTTTTTTAAACTAATTGGCAAATAAATTTTTGTCTCCTATTTTTACTAAGTTACACACATTTTATGCTCATCCAAATATTTGCAAATGTGACATTTCATTCCTCTTATAGCAAGTTTCATACAAGTTTAAAAGATGATTCTAAGGTACTAAATTATATTTGGAAAATAAATGCAATAAAATAAATAGCAAAATCACTCTCGAGAAAAATTATATTTTAGTTAGGTAAATCTTTCAAACATCCAAACCCTAAACTAGGGATGGGCACGGGACGAGATGGGATGGGATGTGATGAACTTCATTCCTATCCCATCCCATCCCATCCCGTTCGTTTGGGATCGGGATAAAATTGGGGTGGGATAGACCTCATCCCCATCTCAAACGAGTTTGGGACGGGACGGGATAAACATGTACTAAATAGTCTTCAAATTAAGAATAATTTATGTACATAACTTTCATTATCACAATATAAAATTTCATCTCACATTCCTCTCACACCAATAATGCACATAATAATATAAAATTTCATCTCACATTGTTCCTAATTGTATCTCGTACGAATGATATATGTTTTCAAGTTGTCTTAATATAAGTTCAAAAATAAAAAATATTACTCATTGACCAAATTTTCAACTACATAACTCATAGTGCAAAACTAAACGAAACCCTCATTCACCTTTATTGTCTACAAGAATAATTATTATATAATCAATCTAAAGTGTGAAAATACATAAATTTTCATAGGTTCTATTTGACCTAAAATATTTAAACCGAAGTTTCTATCTAAACAAAGAGTACCAAATCAAACAAGTTTTCAAACAACAGATGTTTTTATTTAATTTCAACACATCTTACACTTTATTTTAGAAGAGTAGTTTGATTAAAATTAATAATAATAAATATTAAATAACTAAGTTCGGGATGGGACGAGATTGGGATGAGTTTGATCAATCCCAAAAGGTCCCGAAAAAATGGGACGGGACAAAATGAGACCGGGACGAGATCGAGATCGAAGGATGGGATGCCCACCCCTACCCTAAACTCTATCTCATAACTTATTTTTATTAAATTTGAAGCACAACGAAGGTAATTATTCATTACTTTGATATTTATTTGCAATGTCTTGGGTTGTTTTTAAGTTTGATAGAAGGATGCATAATTTTATTAGGATCCTACTGGGTATAGATATGATTGAGTGGCTAAGGAGGATTTTCCAAGAAAAGCTATTTGGCCATTGCAAATAATATTTTGAAATTTAAGTAAATCTTGTCAATATCAAGGGTGGGCAGAATTTCCCGAAAAATCAAAACAGAATCGGAATCGTGTCATACTGTTCTGCTGTCCAATCAAATCAAATATTTTGTACTGCTTTGATTCTGGCATCGAACTGAATCGGTTTGGTTCGATTTTGATTCCGGTTTCAAGTTTTTAAATACTGAAAATACCGGACCGAACTAAGTAGTGAAATATTTGTTATTTTTTAATTAACTATTCATTATAAGAGATGACTTTCCAGGATAAGTGATAGGCTGTCAGCGAAAAAAAATGTATAATAAAATATTAAAAAGAAGTCAACTTTGTTTTTTTTTTTTAATAATTAATTTTTCTCTTTATCTATTTGCCTCTCACGATTAAAACACAAACATTTCTTCTTGCTTTTGTTAGAAATTCATCAGTAGGGAAAAGAAGTTGACACACTTGAGAAATGCTGAAGGGGATTAAATAAGGATTTACACAAGCTAAAAAATGTGTAAGCTTTAGAACTTCGTCAACAAAAGGCCAGAGAGAAGTAGAAGAAGAAGACACCATGATCATTGCTTTCTTTGTTGTGACGGTGGTGGAGATTGGTATTCAGAATGGTAGATCTAGCAAAATCGAAGTAGATCCTCGAACAACAACACCCCATCTTTTCTTCTCTATTTAGTCGGTAAATTTCAATACGGACCAAGTCAAATTTCAAATAATAGACCCTAGTTATTTTAGTGTGGTTGGTAAGTGAAACCTCAAGTAAACATCACGCACGCACCTGTTCTCACCTCATACGTAAGCAATTCATAAGTTGCAAGTGGTGCACATCACAAATATAACTAACATATATTTGTGCGAATGCAATATTGACTATCAATACCAATACCACCTAAAATGAAAATTGCAACCCTAGCAGACGTGTCACATCAATATATCAATGATGTTCCCATCTGGTTGCCATAATAGGTATTGATATTTTTTTATCACTACATACACTTTTTTAATTATTAAAAATAAAAAGAAAAAACAAAGTTGTACAAGTTGGTGAGGGCATGTGGTAGGGCTGAACAAAAAACCGAGCAAACCGACTAAAGCGACCGAACCGATCAAAACCGAACCAATCGGTTCGGTTTAAATTCGGTTCGAATCGGTTTCGGTTTTAAAAAATTCAAAACCGAAGTGGTCGGTTCGGTTTTCGGTTTCTATGTGATTTTAACCGACCAAACCGAACCGACCAAATATATATAATAAATAATATATATTTTATATATAAATAATATAATATGTTTAAAATAGTCGATCGGTTCGGTTTTATTTCGGTTTTGGTTCAATTTTAGTCGGTTCGGTTCGGTTACGGTTTGCATAAATTAGAATCGATTCGGTTTCGGATCGGTTTTGTTAATGGTCGGTTCGGTTTCGGTTTGAAAATTTTAAAACCGACCTAGGTCGATTCGGTTCACGATTTAGGTGAAAAACCGAACCGATGGTTCGGTTTTCAGCCCTAGCATGTGGAATACTTGGACCAATTCCCTGAAAAGAGAAAGCAGACCTCACAAGAACAAATCACCAATTCACCGTATCATCGGTTCGGTTTTCAGCCCTAGCATGTGGAATACTTGGACCAATTCCCTGAAAAGAGAAAGCAGACCTCACAAGAACAAATCACCAATTCACCGTATCATTAAAAACCAAAACCTCTTATTGGTTTGATAATAAGTCCACTCATTTCGTTTATATTCCAAATTCTTATTCAATTCCAATCCAGTCCACAACATCTGACATCCAACTGATCCACATCTACCGGATCTTATCGTAATTAATTTTTGTTTTCGTAAGTGATGACGCTGATTTTATCATAATTTTTTGTTCCTTGGATTTCCACGACTACCGGATCTTCCTTCTTTCCCATTTTACCATAAAAGCTCCTCAACACTACAATACCACTCGTCAAATCAATCACACAAGAGCGGTGTTTGGGTGTGTACTTTCTCTTCTCTTTTAGGGTGGGTTATTGTTGTTTGTTTCTTTTTGTTATTACCTCTCTCCATCTTATTCTTCTTCTTCTTCCTTCTACTTTCTCTGTGTTTTAGTTTCATAAAAGGCTGTTCCAATTGGTTCGTGGGATTTTAAATTGGATAAAAACCCATTCTTTTTTCTCCCTTTCATAATTTTTGGTCTCGAAAAGCTGCACTGAAATCTGCAAAAAGCTAAAACGGTATCCAAGAAATTTGTCCTTACATTACACCCCCAGTTTTGGGTAATATTCATTTTTTCTTTTTCTTTTTTCTGTTAAAGGTTTTAGTTACAAGTATTGGTATGTTCATTACACCATCTAAGGTTCGTTTGAATTTTTATTTGCATCACCAATTTTGTGTATTGATATTATGCTTCAATCATTGCAGGAAAATAAATCATGAAACATAGCAATGTTATGAACTGATTACAGTAGATTGGTGTTAACAAAAGTCCTTCCAACCATGGCTACTAAGGCGTTGGAGTGGTATTGTAAGCCTGTCGAAAAGGGGGTGTGGGCCGAAGTTGTCAAGAATGCATTCGGTGCTTACACGCCCTGCGGTCTTGACACTATCGTGGTGGGCATTTCCCATTTGGCTCTCATGTGCTTGTGTTTATACCGAATTTGGCGCATTAAGAAGGATCATACTGTTAAGAAGTTCGTTCTGCGATCCAAGTACTACAACTACTTTCTGGGGCTTTTAGCCATTTATTGTACCGCAGAACCATTGTATAGGTTGGTCATGGGCATCTCGGTTTTGAATCTCGATGGACAGACTGACCTTGCTCCCTTTGAGGTGAGTGTTTGTTTCAGCTCAATTTTTGTTGTATCATTCACATGTTAGCAGATTCTATATTATCTCTATAGTCTTACTTTTGAGCATTTCTTTAATGCATCATTCCAGGTCCTACTAGTCCTAAAAAAGGCACCTAACTACTTGCAATGAATATAGTTACTCAAAAAATTTGAATTGTAGAATTTTCATATGAATCCTGGAGTTTTGAGTCCTTGTGTGTTCTGTTGGTATGGTTCACTGCGACAATACTTGACTATGGAGTGCACCTCAAGGTTTTTGTGAACTGGACAAAACTTTATGGAACTTGACTTTGTCTGCCTTGTTGGTTCAGTATGATTCAGGGGCCATACTGTCCAGGCGGTGGAAACTGCCAAGCTAGTGTGTGATAGGGGCAAAGGGAATTTCTGGTGGAGATTGGGAATATTCTGAGAAGCAGTAAAAAAAAAGAGGAAGCATTTACATGGATAGACCATCACAAACTATATGTTAGTGAGTTGGTCGATTTCTAATGAACCCTAAACTAAGAAGTAAAATTAAGGCTGTGTTTGATTGCAAAGATTTGCCGAGAATATATAGAGAATAAAAATCTCACTGTTTGCTTGCACCATGGCAAGTTTTCTTTAGGAGGAGTTCGAGAGATGAGTCTTACCTTTCTCACGCTGTATTTAGGGATTGAATTGCCCCAAATGTCAAGAGCATCGTTATTTTGGGATAAGATTTCTCAGTTTTTGGCCTTTTTGCCCAGAGAAAATTTTACTCAGAGGGGTCAGTAAATATTTTCCCATCTTAACAAGAAAATTTGCAACTTGGGAAAAATTTCCCACTTAAAAATTTGCAAATCAAACATATGGAAAATCCTATTTGCCATGGAAAATTTTCTTTGCCCATGGCAAATGTTGTAATCAAACACAACCTTAAACCAAAACAACCAAATTGCTGAAAATAAACGACTAAATTAAATAAATTCAACCTTTATTTCTATCAATTTCACTGTTTAAATTTCACTCTTAAGTTCTTGCTAGAACCTTGTCTTCAATGTGGTTACCAAGTTATTGAGGTTAAAGCTGAGTTCCATATTTTTATGTTATGCTTTCATTGCCTAGCCAATGCTTGAAAATTTTCAGCTCCCTGTAAGCTTTTGTATTCATTATGGGCAGCTTCTTTCTTAGAACCTTAGAGTCTGCATCCGTTGGATCCGTATTCTGAATCACTTTATCTAGTATCTGATGGTGTCAAATGTCAAGCCTGGTAAAGTAGCAGTTTTTTTTTTTCGAGTTTCGTTTGATGTGTGTACTGTGCTACATAGGTAGCACATACTGGACCCAAGTGGTAGCATGTGAATTTACATACTGCTTGTCCATATAGCTTCACTGAGGATATTCTAAAAGTCATGCCCTGCCTTGCTTACATGTTGCAAACCGCTTCACTATGAGGTCTACTAGATCGTAAAGTAGTTAAAGGCATTCAAATTAATAATTGAAATTTTGTAAATAGACCTTCAAGCATTGATAGCTCATTAGTGATAGGTGAATGCTCCCTCCTTATTTTGGAATAATGATAGGGCCATTACATCGACTTGTACAGGTATCAGCTTGACCGGTCTTATTTGCACTTGTTGATCGATTATTGGAGTTCTTGCTGAGCCTTTTTTTTTTTTTTTGGGTTGAGCAACTTTTGTTATTTCACTTGTTTGAAAAACGCTGAGATTTAGTAGTTATTAGATTACGTTGACACGAAATTGGGCTCCTTTTCTTTCACCATGTGACATTGCATTTCGACCTCAGCAGGGGGCACTTCTCCAAAGTCTCGAGGAGCTTTCAGTAGCTTATCCACACTTCTCAGTTGAGCTAATTGCAGCTCTGCCATAGTCCTCTGTTTTTTTGAGTCATTCTTTTCTTATTCCAGATTCTAAGTAAAGGGGTTAAGTTTGGAATGGATTGCACAGTAAGCGGTTCTCTGTGATTCACTTTTTATGTTGTTGTTTATAGCACTAGGGATACTTTTAGAACAAATTTCCACACTTCGAGAGTAAAACATGTATTACTAAAGATGATGAGATTAAATGTGATTGGGATTCCGCACTGGCACTGGACCGAGGACTTTCTAAAACAAGGAGGGCAGCGCATCCCATAATTTGTTTGACCCACGACATGTATTATAGTTATTAAATAGGAAGTGAGTCAAATATCTTTTATTCCAGCCCTCGATTTTTACCCTCATTGTGCAATTCATGGATATGGGCCACACTTTTTTTTTTTTTGGAAAAGCAAACAGGGGGCCGCATAGTCTTGCGCATGCATGCCAGCAAAATATGTTTTTTTTTTGTCCATGGTTTTTGTCTACATTGTCTTAGCTCAAATTTGGAGGGGATGTGTGAATTAGGGGTGGGCACGGGATGGGATGGACCTCATTCCTATCCTATCCCGTTTGTTCGAGATCGGGACATGATAGACCTCATCCCGACCTGGTCCCATCCCAAAAGGGTTCGGGATGAGCATGTACTAAATTTTTGATTGAAAATTTAACATGCAAGATTGAAAATTTTGGATTTACCAAACACACAACTGTAAGAACAATTATGTAACTTTAAGCCATTGATTATTATTTCTTCATTTTATTAGCTTTTACTCCATTTTTTTAGAACCACTATTGAAGATAACCATTTTTTTGTATATTGTTAATGAAAATGATTAATGGGTTTGTCATTTAAAAACTACGAGGAGTACACATTGTTGTTGTCAAGAGTTAGGAAGAGGAAAAAAAGAAGGGAGAAGGTTTGAGTTAGATTCATTATCTAGGTGAGTCGCATGGAAGCTTGTGAAAATAAATAGTCATGTTAATAAATAAAACAACAAATAAAAGTCACGTCAACAAATAGTTTCATACTACATATTTTATATTAAATATTAAAAAAAATCAGTTCGGTGACGGGACAGGATGGGCGAGATTGAAAATCTTCATCTCGATCCCATCCCATTCTAGATCAGGACGGGACGGGATGGGATTGATCAATCCCAATAGGACTCGAAAAAATCGGGACGGGATGAGATTGAGATAGCGGGATGGGGTGCCCACTGCCCACCCCTAGTGTGAATTAATGCCAATGTGTGACTGTTCTTCGAGATTCGTATTACACATGCATAAAAATGTTGTGTAATGCTGAGTGTGGTTGTTGCTATTTGTGTTGTACACAATCTTCCTACTCCCTTTGATCAGGGATGAGTTCTTTGTGCAACCGTGGAGCACTAGAAACCATGATCTTCTTTCAAAGTGTATCCATGCCGACCATGCCTGTCAATGTTTCATGTGAAGGGCATGATGGTGTACATACAGCCTGCAAGTGGCTCTTGAAGAACTCTACCGATTGTTAACTTTGGGTGTTTTTTCAAGGGTGCTAAAGATGGAAATAATGTCCACAAATTTACTTCAAAGGGACGTATGAAGGATTTCGTAGGATGGCCAGCTAACTTGTACCCCCAAGGGAGGAACAACAATGACATGTTCCAAATCAATTTAAAAGCAGGAGTGTCAATGCAATACAACATGTTTCTTGTTTCACTTATAGGGAGATGGCCCATATTGCCTGACACTGTTACAATCATTTAAGAGCAAAAGGACCTCTTCTAAGAGCCTAGTAACCTAAACAACTTTGTTTTAAACTCATACTTCACTAGCTAATCCCACCAGGTAACCATTTGGTTAATCCTTGTGGTTATGATCCTGCAAAAATGGATCACCTATCCCTTGCATATTTAGGAATGTGGTTTGTTACTTGTTAGTTTGTATGGTAAGGTAGTCAAGTTGTTAAGGCGACAACCTTCCTTAGCACTCGAGGCAATAAGTGACAGGTGAAGTGAGCACTCATATAAAGTGATTATTAAAAAAAAAAAAAAAACGTTGAGACAACAAGGATAGAGAATGAACAGAAAAAAAAAAGTTCTACAACTGTACTGTCACACTATGACAATAAATAACAAGACGAAAAAATAAAAAATCAATGAGACATCGAAGGAGATGGGGGAAGAAAAAGAAGAATAAAACTGAAAAAAACTAAAGAAAATCAATGTTGCCGACTATGTAACTAAGAAGAACTGAATAAAAGTAGGGGAGAAAGTAGCTAACCTTGATGCTTTTAATGTTTAACCTTTTGTGTAATAGCCATTGTGATTCAATAAAAATATTTTACCTTTTGAAAAAAAATATAATTAATCTTGTTGGCGAGTTCTCTCCAATCGCCATTATCAATGCCCTATGAGCTTCAAACTTCATCCAAACTTCAATAGAATCACAAGTATATATGTGTAATGAGCGAGGGGAAAAAAGACCAAGGCCATTAATGCCTTGGCTTAAGCTGAAAAAGACGAGCTCCTTGGCTAGGCTTACTAAATCTATTTCACTTCAGCTCAATCGAGGAATCCTCACTTCGCTTCGCCTAAGATGTAAAATGTGAGCGCCTTGACAAGATGGATTGATGTACCTGTTTTTTAATGCTGAATATGTCCAGGTTAGAGAACATTGGGAAAGTGCTTCTAGGAAATTTTCTCGGTTAAGTTTGTTTCATCAGTGGCCACTAAACTTAAATGATTTGTTCAGCTTGTGGAATGAATAGAAAACTAGTCGTGAGAATGCTAATAAGCTTCCTGCTGCGTCTTAGAAAAAGCTGAAAAACGTACCCGTGTGCTAATTTTGTAAATGGAGGAAAACAAAAGCAGTAGATATATTGGAGATTTGTAATGGTGAATCAAGACCGACTTGATTGTATGTGATATTGACTCCACGGAAAAAGAGTATACATTAACTGGAAGAGCACTTTATGGCCACGACTTTTGTTGGAAGTTTTGGTTCGCTGTTCTTTATTTCTGTTGGCTCCTAAGGAAACTAAGCCTGCTTCTGCAACATTCACTCCAGCATTCAGTGTTTTGTGGTGGTTTTGGAATCGCGCATCAGAATCTCCTAATAAATGAAAAAAACCCATTTTAGTTGCTGATGGTCAGACGTCCTGCTGATGACCCACCTGTAAATGCTGTAACTTTTGTGTTTGAAGGTTTTTTTTTTTTTTTTGGCTGATTTAACTCCCTGGATTCGAAGATTCCTTCGGCTTGATGTTTGAACTGGAGCATTTGTTTGAGGGACGCATGATCGAAGATTTAGTTTAGTTATTTAAGTTTCATTTATTTATTCAGTTAATTTAGTGATGTCCCATTCCCAGAGTTTTTATTTTCTGTTTTAATTTATTACATATATAATTAAGGGGTGTAGGAATTTTATTTTTATTTGTTTATTTTTTTTTCTGTAGTCACCCCTAATATAAAGTTTAAACTTTTCTCAGAGAGGTTTTTTTTTTTCTTTTTCTTTGGAGGAACCCGAAACTGTCTTTGTGATTATTTTTACGCTTACGCATCTCAATTCACATCAAGTTTTCTCAAAATTTACATGTTCACTTCTCTAATCAGGATGGGTACCTCAATAAACTCCAAAATACTTTGGGGGAAAAGCAACAAGATATTTACTAATGTACCACAATGTCTTGAATTAAATTCAATGGATAGAATTTGTCGCCAATCCCTAGAATTGGAGGTGTCTTTTTGTAGAGTAACTGAGTAGTTGTTGACTGGAGAGGATTTTAAAAGCATGAAGGTATTTGGTGATAATTTCTAACCAGTCTGCAGTCAGCAACTAAATCAAGCGGGACAGTGTTGAACTAGATTGTGAATTTGGGATGAGAAAAATTATCTCCTTCATGACCTGTTAATTACATGGGTTTCATTTTCGGTTACTTTGACAAGCTTTGTCAATTTGGCATATGATATCTAGGTCAAGGTCAAAGGGTAAGCCAGCAATGTCTCCCATGAACAGTTTAGATTAGATTTAAAGTTTATGCACCCACAGATAATGAAGGTTAAGTGTGAAAGACAAGAAAAGCTCATGAGATGCCTATAATCTGAAGTCGCCCATTCCTATAAAATTTCTACACGAATTGAAAAGAGTCAAAAGACAATGGATTTTGAAGTGCTACATTTAGGTTTCATTTTCTGTAGACCAAGATGGCCTTGAATTTTTAAAATTTTGCTTATGTGGATATTACATGATGCAATTTTAACTGATAACTTTGTAAATTGTGGTATAAATAATTGTAAAGCATTGATCTGAAGGGGCAAACTCTATTTTTCCGTGAAGCTGAAGTTCACTCTTAGCATATATCTATGTAAATACTTGAATCTATCTCTCAATTTCTCTAGATAATTTCAATACATTCTATTATTAATTTTTCTTTTCTTGAACAGGTAGTCTCTCTGCTTATTGAGGCCGTTGTTTGGTGTACTGTGCTGATCATGACTGGTGTAGAAACGAAGGTCTACATTTGTGAATTCCGGTGGTATGTCCGCTTTGGAGTAATTTATGTTCTTGTTGGTGAGGCCGTTATGATAAATCTTGTTCTGTCTCTCCAACAGTTCTATCAAAAGTGAGTTCCCTTATTCTATGGATTTATTGGTTAAGTTGTCAAAAGCAAGTATACTTAACCACCTCAAATTAATGTTGTTTTACCCTTTCATAGTTATGATTCATTTCCATTTTCATTATTATTATTTTTATTATTATAATTATAATTATAATTATTATTGTTGTTTTTATTATTATTATTATTATTATTATTATTATTATTATTATTATTATTATTATTATATTTTGTTGACTTAATCCAATTAAGAAAATAGTATAACAAAAGGGATGAATTTTGAGTCACCACTTAAAAGAATTTTTTATTTTGAGCTTAGGAGTGTGTATGTCTAGTGTGTGATTTGACTTTTCATATGCATATTACCCAAACAAGGATAATGGCTTACATTAGAAATAAATAAATAATTTATGAATGGTATTCACATATATGTGTTTGTTGGAGGAAATTATTTAAAAATTGGCAATAATAGAATTGTAAAAACACTATCTACTTTCTAAACATCTATTCATCAAAATGTGACCGATCAAAATAGATATTGGGTAAAGAATAAATTTTACGTAAACAAAATAGTTTCTAAAATACACAATGTTACACAATCTATGTCGTTGAGGGCGCCACTAAGGTTTCAAAACCACCATTTTCTTGAAAATTGTTTTGCTTGACTAGTGTTTGAGAATTGTTTTCAGTTTTGAGGAGTTTGGGCCTCGTTGAGGCGAAGCGCGGCCTCGATTATTTAGGAAAAAATATAAATAAACCATAAAAATAAAATAAAATATGAAACAATCATCCATATAAGAGATAATTAATCATAAAAGTGATTGGTGCGTTAGAATATTAGCTCATCAGATACATTGTCAAAAGAGATGACAAAATAAATAGGTGACACAAATTGAAGAGTCTTTATTATTAGCGTAACACAAACAAAATCATCAACTATAAAAGCAACCAACAACAACATGCATTCATTTGTCTGTTTGAATTTGGTACATTACCAATGTTTAAAGGTTATTGGGAATATGCATGGCAAAGGGTAGCTCGAGGCATAAGCCTCATCGTTGTATGCCAAAGTGTACATACTCAAGCATTTGGAAACCCTGCTTTGAAGGGAACCTCGAGATATATGCCTCGAGCGGTTTTTCAAACATTGCGCCTCACACCACCCCAGACAACATATTCTACCATTTTCTTTCTCTCTGAGTAAAAGGCTTGTTTGAAACTCGGATAGGACATCTTGAGTTTCTCTCCACATCTTTTGAATCAAGATGACTGTTATGCTGGTAAAGTCGAAATCATCATCAATTGGTGGTTAGGGGACAAGAAGTTTCAAAGTGAAGGTTGAGAGGTCGGTCCATGGCGTTACTCGTTAGAGAATTTTGTTGATAGTGAGAGTGAGTTGAATGAACGGGGGGGGGGGGGGGGGGGGGAGCGAAGGTTGGAGTGAGTTACTTCAGTGGCTACATTGGAGTGTGTGGTAGTCCCAACAAGTTTCTCGTAATTCTCTGAAGAAGTTATTCGTCGAAAGTGAGGGGAGCCTTCTCCAAACAATGTTTCTTGCAAGAGGGTGAGAAAATATACCTTTTCAACCTAGTGTGCTTGCTGCTAGTTTCATTGGAAGTAAGCGACAATATGAGTTAGAAAATGTTTCAGATGTCATTGAAACTATGTTTCTTGAAGGACCAACTCAAGAGATTCCTCAACGATACGGAGGATTCGAAATCCAACTTTGATCATCTAAATTTCCTCTGCAACCAGTAGCAGAGCCACATAGAGCCCAACGGGGGCAGTTGCCCCTCCCCCCTCAATTTTGAAAATCTTTTTACAGTACATGGCCTAATTGGGTCCCAATTGTTTGGGATTTGTTAAGATTGTCCCCTTCTATTTATCACACTTTTTAAGTTGCCCCCTCAATTATGAAAATCCTTTGTAGTACATGGTGTGAGTGGGTCCCAGTTGTTTAAGATTTGTTAGATTGCCCCCTTCTATTTATCACTTTTGAAACCCTCAATTATGAAAATCCTTTGTAGTACATGGTGTAAGTGGGTTCTAATTATTTGGGATTTGTTAGATTGCCCCCTTCTATTTATCAAACATTTCCCAAGCCCCCCTTTTGCCTCCTATATCTAACAAGGATTGTGATTTCGTTTTTTCAGTTCATTTCGTATCATGATTTTAAGAAATATTTCGGTGTATAAAGAAAAAAACGTAAAAATTTCGAAGATATATAAAATATATATAATGAATTTCGAGAGTATATGAAAATGTGAAAAAAATATATGCAAGTAAATAAATCTATTAAACATATTAAATGAAGCTTAAATACCAAGAAATGAAACAAACTTAAAATCAATATAATTAAAAAAATCAGGGGGTGGTTTCAAAAATCAATATATAAGTAGAATAAATGATAATTAGAAATTAGGGGATGGTTTTAAAAATCAATAAATAATTAGAAGAAATGATAATACGAGAAAAAAACCCTGAAATTTACGAAAAATTTTCAAAAAAAATGTAACTTTTAATTTCACCATTTTTCTTTTCGTAATTTCAAAAAAGCGAAATTTAGCAAAATTTTCATTGAAATTTCGTGAGATTTCGCGAAATCACATTCATTGCTATCTAATATAATGTATCAAATAGTTATTACAAATACATTACATTATGTAGTTTTGTGCTTCATGTATATTGGTTTCCTTAGTGATTAGCATAGACGGGTAATAATATTTTGATTGATTTTTCTTTAAATACAACAAGCTGATTGAAAACCCATTGAATGTTTTCTGAAATATTCTTAAAATACATCTTATAAAAAAATCTATCTATATCTTACCTTAAATCTCTAGCGTCAATCTTATTTTCATATTAGATTGAATTAAAATTTCCAAACATTTGTAATGAATAGCTTGATTGGTAGCTAAAATACACTTATATAATCAAAATTAGAATAATATAACTCATGATTCATGCAAATAAATGTTGTACAATATAACTCAAGATTCATGCAAATAAATGTTGTTAAGTTATTTTATGCTTTGTGTCATTTTGCCCCTCCCCCCCCCCCCCCACCTTTAATGAAATTCCTGGCTCCGCTACTGTCTGCAACGTAGACAAGATAACGGTCCTTGAGCATCCACTGCAAGGAAAAATCCTTGTGATTTCAAAAGGTGCCATTCTCGAAAAGAAGCAAAATGGTAAATGTAATGAAAATTTCCTCAAGAAGATGGCCATCGAGGTCAGAATATGTAATCGGATTGTGCTTATGGACGACTGATCAAGGTGGTGGTTAATCAATGTTAATATATAGTATAGTAGGGAAATTTTTAATCCCTCGAGAAGATAGGAGCCATGGTGGTCCCCCCCCCCCTCCGATGGACTGCTTGGATCCCACGAGTGAATAGAAAGTTGGATCTACATTGGATCTCATCTGAATCGGCCCATCTATTCTCCTGAGGAGAAGTTTGGTCTCAAACTCCGGTTCGAACAAGAAGAGGAAGAATTTGGAGGAGGGGGGATTTTAGTCTATGCTCTGTTCAGCTTGTTGCCGTCTCTTAAAAACTCGGTGGAAACAGTTGGGTTTGTAGATCGACTGTGGATCAATCTAGGTCGTATCGATGTTACCGTCCGTTCTCATTTTGTAACAGAAAACTATTCTGTGTAATTTACTCTATCTCTACTTGTTTTTATTGAAAACAAAATAAATAAAGGACATCCTCACTCAATCGTTTGGCTTATTTGGGGAGAGAAATTCTCAGATCCATGAAGAAAAAAGGAAATAAGAGCAGCAATTATCTCGTCTATCAAAGAGATTTTAGAGATTGGGTACATGCCCATGAAGCAGATCCGGGATATGTCTTTAGTGTCCATTATGTTTAATTAAGATGGCTTTGTTTTGAGACAAAAGTTGTAGCTTTTTGTCTGGTGCAGTGGGTTACTCACCTTTACCATTCTCTATTTCATATAAATCTGTTTCATCTCTTCAAAAGAGGAAAATATGCATCAAAAATAAAAATATATGGTCTTAATAAATTAAATTAACCAACTCAATATGGAATTCATAAAATATCACGAAACGAAAATTGCCCTTTGTCAAGGAATTTTAATTCTTTTTAGTTTGAAATATCATGTGGATGTATTCATGCGGTAGCTTTGTGGTTGAGTAGTCTTTCTTCACGTAAAGTTATAATGATTTGACTGAATCAATATGGCAATATCTTCTTTGGCATAGACGGCTAAGGGTTTAAGGAGAAGTTTTTAACAATGCCTGGGGTATTGATATGGAAGGGAAGCATACTCACACTTCATTTTTTTTTTTGCAGATCCGTGTTGTATTTGTACGTCAGTGAGGTTCTATGCCAGGTTTGTTTCCTCTCTACATTATTTTAGCTCAGTCTAGGGATAGAAGAGGCATAAATTCTATTTATGACTATGTAACTAGTTTGAGGCCGAACTGAGGTGGCACACAATTTTCTTTCAGCTGAGATGATCTTATATTTTGTATTTATTTGGTTAACCACAGACAGACTGGTATCAGTCTCCAGTGTCGTATCTTACTTAAGATCATAAAGCGAAACACGTGAATTACATGTGCAGATCTTATTCGGAATAGGCTTGATGTTTTATATTCCAAATTTGGATCCTTATCCCGGCTACACTCCAATAAAGGATGAGTCTGTTGATAGCACAGAGTATGAAGCACTCCCTGGAGGAGAACAGATTTGTCCAGAGAGACATGTTAACATATTGTCAAGTAAGTAGATATATATTTATGTTTTTGTTTCCTTTTTTATGAGATATATTGTGCAATGTTAGAAGGGGAATGCTTATTATATTCACTTTCTAAAGTGTGCATAATCCTACTTCCTCATTGGTCAGTACGGAGAGCATGGAACAGTCTCTTACACTCACTTAACATTTTCTATTGATTGTGCATTTTTACTGTGCCAGTCCTTTTGGATAATCACTTCGGTCAGTTTTCACGAAAGCACATGTGACTAATAAAAACTAATTTTGATTCGTCTGTGATGTAGTCGAGTTTTGTTCTCTTTGACTTTGACCTTGACTTGCATAGGGAACACACGTGAGCCAAAGACCACCGTTGTGGTGGTCGATGACACTTCAATGCTAAAGTCAGACAAGGCTTGAGAAAGGCTTAAAGCTGTAAATTGGGTTCTCTAATGTATTTTTGTTCATCAACCCTGTGTCCTATTTATAATGCGAGAGTCCTTGTTCAGCTAGACCTTTGGTGGCGTAATTTAGGGAAGATATCTTGCTGGAGATCCTTTCCTTGTTAGGAGTTGTCCATGTAGGAGTCTCCCTACACGACTTGTACTCCTAGATTTGCAGGAGAAACTTCAATTTTGGAATGTTGCCCATGCAAAAGAGTTTCCATGCACGACTTATATTCCGGTATTTGTTTTCTAGTCGGAACTAATGTATTACTGGCCTACCCGTCTTAGGTCGATCCCTCAGATACTTGTTTGATGAGGCTTTAGGGGTATTGGGCTTGACCATGTGACATGTGGGACCTCCTGGACTCTGCCAAAATAGGCTTAGTGTCGTTTGGGCTTTGCTAAATTGGGTGAGCAATCAGGCCTGTTTTGCATTGCTGACGTGATTATCATGACACGTGTATGGCGCGGATTAAAGGACGGTTTGGTATATCATTAGTTGGCTTTTGTTGATTTAATCTAAAATTTATACATTATGAACATATTTATTTTCGTCTTGTTGTGTCAAAGATGATCTGGTGATCTCATTCAATTGAAGGTCACTGAGAATAATACAAATCCGTATTGTAAATTCTAAATCGATAGGATTGCAACTTTGGAAAGACTTGACTAAGAGTACACCTAGAAAGAGCCCTTAGGCCCTCTGAACCAATTGAGAACTTCAGAATGCTAAAATATGTTAGTGAAAATTATGATATATACTAGACCAACCTTGTAATTTTATAGCGAAGACATTTAGAAGACACACGACCTAAAATAATGGGAGACTAATGACTAATTATAAACATAAATAGTACTATTTATTCTCTAAACGCTCCTCCAAGTTTAAACATACAAACATCCGTTGAACTTGACATACAATGAATATCCTGAATGTTCAATTTACTCAACATAAAGAGGGGAGTGGGGAAGCAAGGAAGTGCTCGCAACTAGACAATACATAGTTTACTAGGTGACAAAATAGCAATTTATGCAATCACAGAATGTTATTTCCCGCTATTCAAATCTCGTTGATCAAGTTTCCGTCCATTCAATTTCAGTGATTATATAATTTGTGGGAGGGTCATAAAGGGCTCCTGCCCCGATATTTGCAAATAGAATATTCTGAGGCCTCAAACATTTTTGTGGAATGTCTAATGATTAAAATCCACATTATATGTAAAACTTGGCTGCTTTAGTATATCTGATTTCATATTGGCATTTTCTGTGGTAGAGATATTTTTTGGATGGATGACTCCTCTCATGCAACAAGGCTATAAACGACCCATCACAGAGAAGGATGTCTGGAAACTTGATACTTGGGATGAGACTGAGACGCTAAATAGCAAGTATGACTTTTCGTTTTTGTAATACCACAATGCTTAATAAAATTTTACCTTTCTAAAAAAACTTTTCTTATTTCCCTTCCATCAACTATACCTTATCAAAGTCTGTCAAGTTTTTCATCTGATTTGTTATTGCATTTATGTAGCTTCCAGAGATGCTGGCGTGAAGAAAGTAGGAAACCCAAACCATGGCTGTTGCGAGCCCTAAATAGTAGCCTTGGTGGAAGGTATGCACGGATGCAGTTTTTATAGCATGGTATATTACAACTGAAGGTGTTTGTTTGTCAAGATTCAAGTTTTCTTCCTGTGACATATCAAATCGACTAAAATATGAAAAACCATGGCTTCAAGGATTGAAAAAAGTTTGCTATCGATCAATGTGAAAAAGGTGTTTTCTGTAAATTTTGGTTAATTTGACAACATGATCTTCTTTCGGTGCGACAATATAAAAGACTGGTCAACACTTCCACAAATAACCTTTCTCGATTGAAGAAATATCCTCAAACATTCTTTCGTTTCTTTCTTGCCTTACAACCCAAGATTGTGAATAGGGTATGAGAGACCATACAACTATTTGTTCCACCCCTAGCGAAGGATATGCATTTGCACACATGCAGTACATCTGCAAAAAATTTCGGGATTGCATTAACCACACCACCTATTTGAAGGAAATGTAGGCAAATACGTTTGACCACCTTGCAGTGGAAAAGTAAATGATCCTGATTTCAGACTCTTCCCCACACATCACATACTCCACCTCCTTATCCCTCCTATCCAAAATATTTTTTGTGGCAATCTAATTCCACAATGCATCCTAAATAAAGAGACATTCGGGGGTACTCCTTTTTTCCAAACAAGAGCTCTGGAGAAGTCTTTTACTTCATTGTGATTGGCTGAGTGTAGTATGGAGATATATAATAAGTATTTTTGGTTTGTATTGGGTTGTTGATGTAGGACACTATGTTATTAAATCGGTGATTACTCCCTGATGAATCTCTTCTTGCTAGTAGAGCGTTATGATTTTTGAATAAATCGTTTCAACAATCTCTAGCATGAGTAATCAGCAATTTCTTGCGGATTAATCACTTTCGAAAATCACCGATTAATTCGTCTACCGGTAAATGTTATAAATAAACGAGAGAAAATTGATATTAATCTTTCTAATTTTACCTTACCTCATGAATACTCTAACCCATATGGCAATAACAAGTGTGTGAAAAGGTATACGGAAAAGAAAAATCAATAAATATATATAATCTAAGAAGAGAGAAAAACAACCAAATGAAAATAACAAGCTAAGCTAAAGAGTATGGAAAGGTACTTTTATCTAACATTGAATTTTTAATTTTTGTTATAATTTGTTTTAAATTGTGGTATATGATGTCTACTGCTTCAATATACATTAAAAATAATTGTAGTAAACATATTATAGAAGAATAGAGAAAATTTGTGTATAAAATATAGGCCGATTAGTTCTGATCAATTTTGATTAATCCCGATAAATCTTATATCGCTCGTGAATCGATTAGGGTCTGATTAATGATTTAACTATATAGGTAGGACATTATCATACAATCTAGCATTAATTTTCTATGCTGATTAGGACTAGAAAATGTAATTTTGCTTTTTTAAGTAGGATTAGGAATTTAAATTGCAAGTTCTTTCTCTAGGTTGAGTTGAATTAGGTAATTGGTTTCTTTTCGTATAAATGAGCTTTTTCTTTGTAATTAGAAAGAGAGACCAATTCCTAATTCAACTAAACCTAGAAAAATAGAAAATACTAAGAATTAAAATTTCTAATCCTTTTGAATCTTGCATGATGATGCCCTACGTCAGTTGTGCCAAGATCCATGGAGGATGTGTTGAAGTCTTGGAAGATTCCAAATTATTTAACCCCCAATGGTTGGAAAAGAGTGGCATAATTTTCTCGAACAATGTATCAAATAAAAGATAATCATTATGGAGATTTTGATTTTATTCTGGAGTTGGGCATCTAATTATCTACCCTTCAAGGGAGCGTTCTTGGAGTCCTTTTTGATTGGAATATGTTGTTGGGGCCTTAACGCTTTTAAGGCTGCCTTGCTCTATAATCAAATTTTATTGCCATTAATAAATTTTACCCTTGAAAAAAAAATCTGGAAAATTTTCTCATAGCACCATTTCACAGGTTTCCGATTCTCCATGTGGTTGAAAAATGACTGCATGAATCACATGAACATCTTAGAGGAGCAGTCCCTTGTAATTGGATTAAGGAAACCTTTGAACTATGCGTTTGTGTTGTTTCCATGTCGAAGTTCAAAGGAATGAAAAGTCAGTTAGGCAAAGTTTTGTCCCTGAAATAAAAAAAATTAATTTTTGGAAAAGGTTTGATCATTAGAATTGTGAAAAGGACATAGAAAAAGCGTTGGAAAGTTTAAAATGGACTAGAAAAGAATAAATTTGATCATTCATAAGTTGTCCACATTAATTTGGAAACCCTTAGTGTAGGCTCATAATTCTATTCTGAGTGGCTGAGATGTGGATAACAAATAGTAATTCTTCCGTAAAACAATTTATTAGTAATGAAAAATCACATCACCTTGACACAACCAATGTAACCTTGTATTCAATATTCAGAAAGTTCATATGACGAGGATATGATTTAAAGCCAGATTCGTTGGTGAAATGCACCAAAATATTCATATTCTGTTTCCGCATTTATTTGTGGATTTTATAAATGTAATATTTCTTTTAGTTATTAAGCAGGAAAATAGGCTAAAACAGGGAAAGAAGGATGCTAATTGAAGGAGAACATAGAGTCATAGAACTAACTTTAACCCAAAATGCATCATGAAGAAAGTAGAATTCAAGATAGGGCACTTTTGTCTTAAGTCATAACTACCAAATGTGTTGATTTGCAAATGATGGAAAAATTTATATATATGATGGTATTGCAATGATGTATTGCTGTGTTATCATGCATATTCAATGGAAAGTAATAGCGGTAATTTATCAAGTTTTGGTTAGGCAATTTGATAAAAAAATATATAATTATCAAAATAATTGATTCAGCTTATTATCATATATAAATGCATCAAATAGGTATTTACTTGTTTTAATGTTCTTATGCAGATTTTGGTGGGGAGGCTTCTTCAAGGTAATTTTTGTCTTGCACCAAAATTGCATTCTTCCAGTTTACAACGAAATCTCGAACCTGAACCCCTTTGAATGTTTATTCGTGGACCATTCATACAAAGGGGAGCCAAAGCTTCCATGAAAATTTGACCTGCTTAGAGGAAACTCCAGAAATCTGGGTGTTCCTTCTTTCCCAAAGGACCCAAACAGCCGTTTAAGGAATGAGTGCCTCTGAAGCACTTTTCTTTCCCCCCTCGAGAATGTTTGCCTCTTCTAACAGTGCAATACCTCCACAATGGAACTTGGAAGCACCCAAGCCACCCCACAAGCACAAAGGAAAAAGGGAAAAGACTGACATTTTTGTTTCAGCATCTTGCATGGTAGATGATTTCTGCTTTTTCGTAGTGTTTTGATTCAATGTTCATTTCTTTTCACCTTGTAGATTGGCAATGACCTTTCTCAGTTTGTCGGGCCACTGGTGTTGAATTATCTTCTACAGGTTGGTTTTTCTTAAGAGTTCTTTGTTTGAATTATCCCCTTCTTTTTGCTGCATTGTTCTTATTTCTTTAGTATATGGATAAGGACCCATTTAATTATCTAATTTAAGTAATTAGGATAAATATTCATAGTCATAAACCGGTTTTATTCAGGTTTAGCTTATTTAACATGGAAGTATCACTAATTTTTCATTTTTCTGAACATTGTTTTTTGGACATTTCCATGGAAACAACATTACAAGTGACAGAAAATGTAGATGGAACTATGTTTAATAACTCATAGTTCTGATTAATGTTTGTCAGTTGCAATATTTCATGTCGCTTATCCTTAAACCCCCAACTGACTCTTCTTCTTCCCCCCTTCATTTGTGTTAGAGCCTTAGAGGGAGAAGAAATGTGAAAAATGTGACAGATTATTGGAGGGAAAATTCTCTTTTTTGTTTGTTGATTCAGATTAGCTTTGTGTAATAGATTCAATGCAACATTAGATATTAGAAAGAGAAATTCTAAATGGCGAGGAAACGGGCGAGGGAAGGGAGGTGGCGGGGTGGGGACCGTCCACCCCGCTGGGGATGCGCGCACCAAAAATGACGGCACGCATCCCGAGCGGGGTGGACGGTCCCCACCCCGCCACCTCCCTCCCCTCGCCCGTTTCCTCGCTGTGTAAAACAGCTCTATTAGAAATGACGTTAGTGTCTGGAAAGCTCTTTGAATAGGTTAAACAAAATCAGGGAACTTGTTATTGCATTGAATTTATTGTTTAAGAAATATTCTGATGTAAGGTTTTTTAGGTTTGCATAGTTCAAGTTAAGGTGTTACATCCGAATACTGTTTTCAGTCTCAACAACTGCCATAAATCTTACATAAATGTGGGTACTTGGTGTGTTCATGTGATTGCTACCAGCCTACTCTGCTCAAATTAGCATCTTCCATTGAAATTGGTTGAGTTGACATGATGTCCAAACGTTATATGCATGTAGTTTGTCACATAATCTGCCGATTATTTTAAAACATGCTCTAGAGCTATACGAATACAGTTTTATATAAATGATCAGGCAACTGCATGCCGCCATGAAACTGGTAAGTGAAATTCATATGTGACATACTTGTATCGAAAATGGTTTAGCCAAAGCTACAAGATCAACTCAGGAAGTGCTTAACTGATATTTCAAATAATTTGGAAGGGTTAAACACAAAACTGAATCCCAGGCACTCCAATTTTAAGTGTTAGTAGCCGAGCTGTGGTTAAAGGATTACAAGAGAACAAAAAAAACTATGCCCCTGTAAACATGTAGTTACCTAGCATATCTTGACTTCTAGAGGTTGGAGTAAGCTAAGTTTGGAAGTTAGGGTGTATGTGTACCCTATTAGCATCAAATTCACTTCTATGAGATTAATGCAGCGTATATGTTACACTGAGCTGTTAAGTTTCTGAAATATTGAAGATATTCAATGATTGAACTGGACATTTTCACCCCTGTTTTCTACATCTTCATGGGGAATTATGTTGTAGTTGGGTATATGTACTTAAAGCCGTGGATATCAAATTTTAATTTCTTAAATCTCAAGGGTGAACTTGTTTGAGTTGAATGAAGAATCAGTTTGTATTTACTTGTTTCATTTCATACTCCTATTCTTGAGACAATAGTGCTTCTCGACCAGTCACGTCAGCACCATGTTGTTCATGCCTTTCAGAATTACATTTTCTCCAATATTCTTGTCTAGATGCTTGCCAACTCCAGTCCCTACTCTCTGTTGCTCATCTGTTTTATTTAAATAGACAAAATATTGAATTCTAACCTAAATAAGATGGACAATGCTTCTTATATCTTCGTAAATTAGCTTAGCTGTACTGCTGCTGGGATTTTAGCCTGCCGCACACATATATATTCTCTTTTTCTCTGTATCTAGCCTTGTCATGTTGGTTTTTGGACTTAATCTAGGCTTATCTAGTTTACATGAGTATTGACAAGCCTGTTACAATTACTTCAACAGTCAATGCAAAATGGAGATCCAGCTTGGATTGGTTACATCTATGCCTTCTGCATTTTTCTTGGTGTGGTATGGCTCTAACCTTGAAACACTCTAAAAATCTGTATCCATTTTCTTTCAACATCTGTTAATTTTCTTTCAACATATGTTCTCAATCGATGGTAAATCCGCATCTTTTAAGTTTTTCTATTTGGTATCATAGTGAGGTTCATCTTGACTTTCTTGAACCATGAAATGTTGATCTTATAAACTTCTGTTGTGGCAGTAGACCTAACTGAAGTTGCGATGAAGTTCTTATGATTTTAATATTATACTGTACTTTTTAAAGGCAAGAGATAGGTAGAAGTAGTTGTAATCTATATTTTCCATGTCAGAGTAAGTGAGAAAAATGCAGTCACCTTCCCGATTAGTATTTTATGTGTGAACTTAGTAGGTATATGCTTGATGTTAGGAAAAACATCAAACATGTTTCATGACTTTCTTCTAGATCTTTGTAGGAAATGAAGACTTAACCATTATTGAATTAACAGTGTTTAAGATCAGTGATTTTGTTAGTTAACCCGAGATATAACTTATTCCAGGCATTGGGGGTGCTATGCGAGGCCCAATATTTTCAGAATGTCATGCGTGTGGGTTTTCGGCTAAGGGCCACCTTGGTACGGTCCTCTTTCTTTGATACTTACTGTGTCTGATTCTTAAGTTAGATACTTATTAAAATCAATGCTACTATCTGAGTGATAGGATTCCCATTTATTAAATTTGGATCATTTCAAATTAGTCAGCACTTGTAACTATGATGTTTTTGAATTGCAGGTTGCTGCTGTATTTCGTAAATCCCTCCGGTTAACACATGAAGATCGAAGAAAGTTTACATCTGGGAAAATAACCAACTTGATGACTACTGATGCCGAATCCCTTCAGGCATGATTATTAAACAGACTATTTTGCATGTGTATATGCTCTTTATTACTTAAAATACAAAATTACTTTTACATGTCTATATGAATACATACACTTAGTTGTAGAAGTTCGGCAGCATGTATTTTCACTGAAGCACATGATATCATGGCTTAGGTGCTACCATGTCCTCTTGATGCTTCAAAACACTTGCTTTGACTATCCACACAACCTGTCTTTAATACTCCTTTTGCTTCATTTACATACCTTTGTCACTCTTTTCGACATATCTCTCCGCTCTACGTGCCTTCAACCCACTTAATATGCCTTCTGAGGTTGCACTCCACGTCACCTTCGTTCCATTTTATTCTACATGCTTGGGAGACTTTACTCCTAAAGTTAATGTCTTCGATAATCCATTTTATAGGCCCTTATCATGTCAATGTAACTGTATTCCACCCAAGGGTGCAAGTTTCCTCCCATCTTTGATTTAATCTAGCACTTGAGTTTGCTAGTCACATCCAATTGGATTTGGGGCTTAAAGAAATATTATGTTTGAAATTGATAAATTGGCTCCCCCCGTTGATGAGAATGAATTTTGTCGCTCCAAACACTTTGTGGGATGATGGTGGATTTGGGCTAATATCACCAGTGTAAGTTCTTGAAGCAAATGTTCCCATGCTGATTAATACCAGGGAAAGAATTTAGTTGACAACTCATTGTTTTGCTTTGTTTTTCACCCACTTAGAATTCATTTCTCCTCTCATAGCATCTTTTCTCTGGCATGGCTTTAAAGAGTTTAGGACTTTTAGCTCTGAGAAAGGAACTTCATGGACCACATGCTCTTGATGCCCATCCTTGTATGTGTTCAAATACTTTTTTATGGAACGGGGGTTTTTGGTGAATCATACCAACATCAATCATGGACATGATTGCTGGTTGGCACACTTTGGCCTTTTTATCCAAGGTTAAGAGCTTGTGGAGGTTAACTTCAGTTATAATTCAGTGAAGATTGTGTCTTGAATGGTATAAGAAACAATCTGAAAGGAGGAAAGTGGAATTTATGAATGCACTGTAGAAGTTTGTGTTATGGCCTCAAGGGGCATATTCCGTAATTTCTGAAATTCTAGACTACATGAAAGCATAATTGCACTTTTGTATGTTTTCGTATGGTGCTCAATGAATCTTAACCTTTCTCAACAAACAAAAAATGTTTGCACAGAGTGGCATACAATCAACTATTTATAATGAAATGTTAGGTTAAGTTCCATCTAGGTATCTAACTAAAACTGTCTCTTTCACAGCAAATATGCCAACAACTTCACAGTTTATGGTCAGCACCTTTTCGCATCATCATTTCTATGGTTCTTCTCTACAATGAGCTAGGTGCTGCTTCACTTTTAGGCTCATTGATGCTCGTCCTTATGTTTCCTATACAGGTACCCCTTATTTCCTGTTGATTGCTTCCTATTTTCACCTTCAGTATTATTGTTTGTTTGTCTATGTTATGATGACTTCATTCAAATCAGAACTCTAAACTGCAATTTGTATCGAGTGTTTATGCCAATATGATGTTTAATTTATTATCTGATCAGTTTTCTATATTTTGAAAAATAATGCTAATGATTAAGAAACGTTTCTCTGATGACTTGTGTGTTGGATATTTTGTTTCTATGTAGTACTAGTTCCATCCTTTCTTTGACACTCCCACCTTGGTTGATCGCCTTGTATTTTATTTTTTATTTTTTTTATCATAAGATGATAACTGCTGACAGAATTGCCACGGCCTCATAGTATACTACCATGCTCAATGACCACGCATGTGTATTGAATAGGAAACAATTTTCACTTTGGCTTCTCACACTTTTTCACTTTTATTTTATTATATTGATAAGATAGAAATTCCATTGAAGAAGGGTTCCACCTAGAGTATCCTTTACTGTATGGGCTTTATTGCGCTACCTGTTACCCACCAAGAGTGTCCTTTTGCATAGGGTATGCAATCAATATTTATCGTGTCTTTTGTGGTGTTGATGTCAAAGTGGTCTCTCACCTTTCCATAGTCTTTGTGTAAGAGAGATTTGGAATCATCTTCTTTCTTGGTTTGTTGTGGCTTGGGTCATTCCAGGGTATGTAGAGCTCTCTTTTGTAGTTGGAGATTGCTACCTCATCTCATCCCTAAGCTCCTATGGAAAGATTCTTCTATATGCTATTGTTTGGGCCATTTGAAAAAGAAATGAACAACCACATCTTTAAAGATAAAAGTTTGAGTACCCATGATCAATAAATTTTGAATGTTAAAACAAAAGAATAAAAAATCTGTATTTCCTTTAAGACATTTAATGAAGCTGGCAAGGTCTCTGCACTCATTCAACACCATCTTCGTAAGGGCTTATTTTGAAGGCATTTCTTTTCTAATTGGCACTTTTTTCATCTAGCGTGTTTTTCCAATATCCTTAGTGCACTTTGCATCATTACAAAATTATGCCCTTGCTTAGGTAACATTCATTTTACATTGATTGCTCAACATGCACCAACTCTTTCCTCTGTGCATATCAAATCTAACTTTGGTCATTTATCAATCTGTGCACTCCATCATCACTAGATGTAAAGTTGGATGTTTAGGTTCTTCGCCAAACATCGCCAAACCCACTATTTTTTTTTCTCCTTCTATACATTGAGCCACTATTTGATTCATCCGGAAACAAAGAAGGGTAGATGAGAAATGTTTCTTTTTCTAACTCGTTTTGAAGCATATGTGAAACGAACCGAACCTAGATCACAAAATACCATCCTCAGATAGGAATAGCATGTAATGCTTTGGGGAATATGATGGGTGATCCTCAACTAACGTGCTATGTTGTCCAAGGCGCTAGGTGACACCTAGCATCGTAGGCAGCCTTTGTAGAAAATTTTCAAGGCCTCTATGCATTCATCACTTCACAAGTTAATTTCAAGGCGTTAGTATTGGTATTATTGGCAGCGGAAAATAACAAAATAATAATCAAGCTTCTAGCTTCTAAGAAACTGAAAAAATTCCATTCAGTTTTGAATATTCAATCATACAATCTCATCTTTTTAACTACACTAAACTTGACTCTCAAGCAAACTAACGCTAACCCTATCATAATTAGAAGACACTATTTCTATGTTGTTGGATCCAACCCACTAACTAATAAATAGAATACTATTTATCACCCTAATATCCTATCAATCTCCCCTTCTAGAAAAAGTTTGTTCTCGAGCTTAAGGCGAAACTGATCGACGAGTGATATCCTCCTTGTTGAGTTTCTGATGTGCTCTTTCCTTTGTGTCGAATCGGGCAGGTGTAGATTTAACTGGACAGTTGTCATCCTGTTTCCTTGGGAGATATGGTAAGAACACCTTCTCCAACAATTCCTATTTTTGCGCTAAGTTCTTGGTAGTGGGATCAAGATCGGGTTTTGTGGTAGTATGAATGCATGGTGGGTAAGATACAAGCAGGAGGGGTGGTGGAACTGACTTGTTAGAAATAGGTGGAAAGGATGGGATGGTGTAATTTGTTTTTTGGTATGTGATAAGGCAGAATAATGTATGGGTGTCCGGGATCGATTGAAAGTGAATATAGACACAAGGGATTGACAAAACCTTGTAACGGATGGTAAAAACCCCAAAAGAAGGCATCGAGGAGGGTACAAGAGGACCCCTGATTGACCCATATTGCTATACAATGTGACCCATGCCGCCAGTTTGTTCTGAGGTGATTTCTCCTTCGTCAGTCTTCCACTATCTCCTTCATCTTCTGCTCCTCTTGTCCTGATTGCTTCTGCCCAATAACCATGTTAAGGGCTGTTTGAAAAGTCTCCACTCTCCCTGCAACTTCTCAATAGTTTCCCTCGGGACTCTCTTCTCTTCTTCTTCCTTTTGGTTCTTTGTAGTCACCATCTTCTTCAGCAACGAACCACGTTCTAATACCAATGATACTATTGGTAGCGGAAAATAACAAACAATAATAATCAAGCTTCTAGTTTTTTGAGAAATTGAATTAATCGTCCATTCAATTCTCAATATTCTGTCTCACTTGTTTATAGCTACATTGAACACTCTCAAGCAAACTAACCTTAACTCTACTTGAATTAGAAGACCCTAATTCTAAATATGAAAGCAAAGCCCTAATTCTATGTTGTTGGGTCCAACCCACTTATTAATAAATAAAATATTATTTATCACCTTAATATCCTGTCAGTTATTATTTATTTATTTTAAGAATGTAGGCGAATGGGTTAAAGTATCACTAACATACAGTTGATGGACCTTAACTACTATGCCAAACGAACATGGTCTTGGAAGTGACATACGGATACGTGTACAAAATTTGACTGAACGCAAATATCAACAAAACTTGTGGTTGAGCTAAAAAAATATTTAAAAGAAAAAATTGAAATGAGTTGTTGTAGATGGCTTTCTGCTACTATTTTTCTCTTCTCAAACATATCTTTATCCTTACTTTCTTCCTTATATAATTAACTCCCCCGCGTGTGCTAAAAGATCAGCAAATCTGAACTCCTTATGTCACACCCCCTCCAAAAAAAATAACCCCCAATCCAATTCGCAATCATCATGAAATATAAAATGTGGAGTTCACCGAATACACCGATCTGCAGTCTTCTCTAATGAGAGAGGAGAGCCATTAGCATATTCTAAAAGTGAATGCTGCATAGACAATAAAACCAAGACAAATGAAAAATAAGAAAAGCTAAATGTGTCTGAGAACTTGGATGTAGGACCACAGATAATTACATAGTAACTGTGAGCCCACACGAGTAGTACTTTAACAGAATCATGTATATTCATAATGTGTTTATAATCTCTATCTTTCTTCTCGTGTCTTATATATATATATCATTAACAAATTAGTGCATCAATTATGTAGCTAGTTTATTGGTTGATATGTTTGTCATTGTTGTTATACACTTGTATTATCTCCGATATATGTGGAACAATATATGCTTTCTCTGTTTTTTAGTATATGGTAACACTTGCTTATATATTATAGTTCTGCCATTCTAATCTAGTTTTATTTTTTTCTTCTGTTCTTTGGTGACAGACATACGTAATAAGCAAGATGCAAAAATTATCCAAGGAAGGCTTGCAGCGTACAGACAAGCGAATTGGCCTGATGAATGAAATCCTGGCTGCTATGGACACAGTGAAGTATGCTCAGCTTCAATCTGGGCCTGATGTCAGTTAGTCTTCTAACAAATTTATATAGCTTAACATGATTTACATTTTATTTTGGAATGTTCAGATGTTATGCATGGGAACAAAGCTTTCAGTCTAAAGTTCAAAACGTTCGAAACGATGAGCTCTCCTGGTTTCGCAAAGCGCAGCTGCTTGGGGCGGTATGTTTTTGAATGCACTGGTCATTCTTTCTATGGACCATTTCACTTTGTGGATTTTGAGTGTTCTAACCAGGATAATGGATTTGAGAGGCACTTCTACATAACAAACCAATGCTACATGGCTAACATCCCTTGGTCACTAGCATATTCTTACCTAGTAGTAGTAGTACCACTTCCTCATCCACCATTGTTTCACACTGCTTCCACATCCTTAAGTAATTGATCCAAAGTATCTTGGGCCTTGACTTCCACATATTCATTAAGTTTTTTTTCTTACATCTTCTTTTGTTTACTTCACACGTAAATAACCTTGGTTTTCATGTGATAATGATCATACACTTCCTACAGTGCGTGGCACTAGTCATAACAAAAATGAGAATTGATTTAATTAGATGGCCAGGGAAAGAGGGAAAAGTTGATTTATACATCATGAATATGAAGTTGGAATTATAACATAAAGTCTTGAAGCTTGAGTTGTACCATATGTTTCTTGTGTATTTACTCCTAACATGTTTTTGTTTGCAGTCCAATAGTTTCATCTTAAACAGCATCCCGGTCCTGGTTACGGTGGTTTCCTTTGGGATGTATACTCTGCTTGGCGGTGACTTGACACCTGCAAGAGCATTTACATCGCTTTCTCTGTTTGCAGTGTTGAGGTTCCCCTTGTTTATGCTTCCCAATCTGATAACTCAGGTGCCATCTTACTTCCATATTCTTTTTGTTGCCTTGAATACTATTGAGACAGTTAAGTTTCAGTAGTTTTCTTTATCGTGGTTAGTGACTCATTCATTTGTGCGTCGTTTCACCCTATGTGCTAGTTTGGATTTTGATGGTAGAAATTTTATTGAACATGTCTTCTCATGTTATGCCCTTTATCTCTCTCTATATGTGCGGTTAGTTTTGTATTACCTACTAAACTGGCAATGTGAATGCCCTTTTTATTCCTTATTTTCCATGTTGCTAAAAATTGGTTTCTAACTAATAGCATAGAAGAGATCCTTGTGAACCCACTTTTTTCTTTTAAATTTTCAGGGTGTTTATTTTATATTTTATTTCATTCTCATAACTTTATATTTCCATTGGTATGATTTGATATAATCATTTCTGTCGACTTATATGTTGCATTGAAACATTGTATCCTGTGTTTTTAACAGATTGCTTTCTTAGTTACCTAAGCTAATTATTACATTAAAGATAATCATAAGCTGGAGAAACCAACCAAAAGAAAAGGATGCAAATGAGGGTTTTCAATTGGCTTACACTCAACTCCCAGTGTATTGAAATTTCTGACAAATTTCTTAAGACACTTCCATTGTCACTTCAATAATACTTGAGAGATGATATTGGTGCCCAATACAAGAGGGGCATAGTTTATATTGCATGATTTGTCACTTTAATTTGAGAAATATGTTTGCGTTTGATAACCTATAAGCGTATTACACCCTTGAGTTGAGTTGGACCTGACATGATACCCATGTATTGGATTTTGGGGACTGTAGATGATGCTAAAACTATAATATGATTCCGGAATGCTTTATTACGCCTGATACACGGAAAATTGATCCTGGTCATTACTGACTTGAGTTTTGAGCTTGATTTGTTAGTTTGATAAAAACAAATGCTTCCTTTTTGTGACAATGATATGCTTTGGATCATCATCATCTTCTCCTTTTTGTGACAATGATATGCTTTGGATCATCTTCTCCTTTCAAATTTTGTTATATATGTACTCATCTTTTACTTTTGTATTCGACAGGTGGTAAATGCAAATGTATCACTGAAACGTCTAGAGGAACTGTTCTTAGCTGAAGAACGAGTACTTTTGCCAAACCCACCTCTTGAGCCAGGGCTTCCAGCCATATCTATCAAGAATGGTTACTTCTCATGGGATTCAAAGGTCTACCTCTTAAACTATTTGGAATACTCGAATATTTACTTTTGCTTAACATGTTCTACCTTTTTCAGGTTGTATATTTAATATGTATTTGGAAGCAATAATCATGACATTCCTTACCCTGATTCCTTTGTGCTTGCCACCTGCTTAGCAGCATGAAAAATACAAGAGAATATGCTCTAGGGATCATGGGATTGGCTAGAAAAAGTTCGCTCTTTCATGAGTGATCGATTCAATTATGCTATGGATCCCAGTAAAGTGTACAGCAGAGGTCTAAAGACCAAAGAAACAATATGTCCAACCCTTGGTACTGAAAACCTCCCCAACCTAGGCCATTTACCTAGATGCCATTAGTTAATCATTTTAGGAATGTTTACTAAGCACAACTGAAAAATGCAACGACTTAGATGCCATCACTTAATAAGTTTAGGAAATTTGACTAAGCACATATAAAAAACGCAAACATCCCCAGTTAATCTAGTCATTTGCAACAATTCTGTTTGTGGCGTTTTTTAGCTATTTTGATTGGTTGAAGAACTGTCGAAAGTATTTTCAAACATGATTTGGATGTTTGGCATTAGACTAGGACATGATCCGTGGTTATTATAAATTGACCCAATTAAAATACTTAAATATTGAGGAGATATTTCGTTCAGCAACGGGATATTCTCTGAGAATTTGATTGTCTGGGTTGTTGTAGTCTCGGGACCTTGACTCTCTAAGGTTATTGTAATACCATGAGTATTGCTCAATAATATTTTAACCTTTAGAAAAATATATAATTTTATCTGCAAGGAACTTGCGTTCAATCTTTATAATGTTTCTGTTTGTCCATAAAATCATGTTTTGGAAACGGTTTCAAAAGATGTTCACATTGGATCTTAGACGAATTTAAAAGATGCACAAAAAATCAAGTTTGCGAAAGTTGCATCATTTCTTAAGGCTGAACTGTCACATAAATTGCTGCTGTTCAGTTTTTCTCAGGAAGCTTCACGTGTTCCAATTTTGACAATTATGAAAATTCTCTTATTTTGCTATTTTTAAGGTTTCATGCTTCGTAGGGCTTCTAGAATTATTTTTACTTTGATTTCTTGGAGAATTAGGGAATGTTAATTAGGTATTTGTGTGGTTTTTACGTTTGACCCCACTCTGATTTCTTGTAGAATTATTCAAGTTGAAGGGTTCTCCATTGTCACTTTTTATTTAATTTTTTTGTATCTTTAATGCGTTGTTTTGTGTTAATTTTTAGGCAGAAAAGCCAACACTATCAGATATCAATTTGGATATACCGGTTGGGAGTCTGGTGGCAGTTGTTGGTAGTACTGGAGAAGGGAAAACATCACTGGTATCGGCAATGCTAGGGGAACTGCCTCCTATGACTGATGCAACAGTTACTATGAGGGGATCTGTTGCTTATGTTTCACAAGTTTCATGGATTTTCAATGCAACTGTGAGTTAAAGTGTTACTATAGATTTTTCTGTACTTGTTGATGTGGTAGCTACATTGCCTGCTGCAGTCTGTTCATTAAGGGGAACACAACAATCTATAGCTGCAGATGTCACGTTAACTAGTTTAAGAACAAGATATCGTGAAGGAGCCAATGGTAGTCTAGTTTGATGGTTAAGGCTGTGGTGGTTTAACCCACACGTCTTGGGTTCTATTCCCTACGGAGGCACGCTTGCCTTTAAAAAAAAAAAAATACCGTGAAGGAATGAGTAACTTGGTCGCTATATCACCATGGTCTGCAAGATGGGATAGTACAATCTATGTTGTTCAGACTAGATCTATAACTTAAATAGAATGGCTTCTAGGCCACAATTCACTTTTGATTTTGGAAGTAAACATGCATTGATGACTTCAGTATCCTATCCATGCAGGTGCGTGATAACATATTGTTTGGCTCGGGTTTTGACTCAGCACGGTATGACAGGTCAATAGAAGTGACTGCATTGCAGCATGACCTGGAATTACTTTCTGTAAGTATTATAAGCATCAAGTAGAAATGTGCTTCTGCAGTCATATGATGCTTTTGTTTTTTAAGTACGCATGAAAGCATGCTATATTTGTGAAGTTTTATTCTGACCTACAATTTTTGACACTGTCACTGATAGGGTGGTGATCTCACAGAGATTGGTGAAAGGGGTGTGAACATTAGTGGTGGTCAAAAGCAAAGAGTTTCCATGGCTAGGGCTGTATACTCTAATTCTGATGTGTACATATTTGATGACCCTTTAAGTGCACTAGATGCTCATGTTGGTCGACAGGTAAATTTTGCGTTAACCAAATGGAATCACTCTATAAACCAAAACTAGGCTGCTTCATTATCGTGATTATTCTGTTTCAGATCACTGGGATTAGATTGACATATATACTGATCATATGCTTTCTGCATTGTTTGGATTTTTCCTAATATTGATGTTTGGAAATCTTTACTCGAATGCTGCCTTGTATCTCTCAGCCTCTTCTACTTCTTACATAGATATAGAAGATCAGCTTTTATTTATTTTGAAACAAAACTGTTGCGACAAAATCAAGACGAACTATATCTTTAGCATGCACCTTGCCTTTTTTTTTTTTTTTTTTTTTTGTTGCTACAATTGAAATTTTACATCTTAATGAGTTGCAACCTGAGGAAGAAATGCAATGTTTTGAAATATAGGAAGGAAAAGGGATCTCTTCATCCACAGCCTTAAGTCAATTGTATGGGCTAGGGCTCACAAGCTTCAATTGTTAAGAACCACCAATGCTACTCAAATGCCCAATCTGTCAGGAGCAAGAGTCAAGTGCTTAACTAGGATGTAACATTTCACCATGCTTCCAAAGTTGACATCCTCATCAGCCCACTCGATCAATACTCATCTGTAGATATCCCTCTCCTCTGCGATAGTTTCACTCAACTATCAATATTCAACAACTTGGTACTATGCCCATCCATAATATCCAGTTGTCTTAATCCAACCTATAGGCTTGGACGTGAGGTTGGCTCTGATCAAGTGCTAAGAACTAGCCAATACCTTCAGAAGCTCGAGCTGTCAATGAGGGGAAAGCTATATACTTAACTATGATTATAAAAAAAAATGCTTAAATAGGTTGTTACTAGAGAAGAAAAAAAAGTCGCAGTGTTAGATGAAATGAAGATACAAAATTGTGAAAACCTATGACATCCAATCTTGCATTCCTCAACTCGGGCCATGCTTTGTATACTCGAGTTACAGGTAGTTTTTATAGTCTTTTCCGAGTCTGAAATGCTTCAGGCACCACTACCTCCTCTTTTTTTAAAGTGGCCCCCCTTTTTATCTTTTTCATGAACCTGTCATCGTTCAACTATCAATGACTGGGACTTGTGCCACTTAGTAAAACATCTTGAAAATTTCTCGAGCCATTCCAGTCTTGGTCTTGCAGAGACAACATGACACTGGAAGAGATTTTGTTTCCACAAATACAAATCAATCATTCGGCAAGTTGGGGAAATGTACATGTTCGAGACGTCCGGACGTATGAGAACTTGTTCAATTTGAAATTTCATCTCAGCAGCGAGGAAGGTGCTTGTGTTCGTGCAAGATATTTAAAAAAATATAAGGAAGTATAGTGTTTCAAAGTTTTTTATTTAATTTATAGTACCTGGGTATACTAATTGTAACACTTGGCTTTCAAAGTTTTTATGTAATATGGGTTATTTTTTATTATTTAATTGGGTCATTCCATGTTAAGGTCCGGAGTACGAGTCCAATTAGGTTTAAGATTTTATATTGGTTAAATAGGCTTCAGAAGTTGTAAGTTAGTTTTTTTGAAGTTTAGAGAATTCTTATCAAATTGAAAAAACTGTCACAAGTTTCTTGTTATTTGTTTATTGCTTTCATATTTAAAACTATCAATTGGTATCAGAGCGGTAAAATCTTTGGACAATGATACCACCTAAAAGAACTAGAGTCACCAATGCAAGGATGGAATTCATGAAGAAAGCCCTTGCGGATATCTGGAGCAGTTGACTGCTGTCTTGGTTGCCATCTGTGAAAGGTCCTGTCGTGAGGCTTGACAACAAGATAATTTTTCAATTTCGTCTAAAGAAGAGAAGGTGAACCCTACTGCCGTTGATTGAGAAAATACGCCTTCGTTTGATGACTATGAATGTGAAAAAAAGGGATCGGACCTTTTAGAGTAAGATATTCTGGCTATCCGCGAATGTTCGGGTCGTGAGGACATGAAAATCCGCATTACTGATCTGGAGGAGCAATACCCAAATTCAGTAGTTCGCAACTTAGCTCTTTATGAAAGAAGAAAAGGTGGTTGTGGAAAACAACCATAATTTCCCAGATTTGTTTGAAGTCCCTACGTCTAGGGTTGCTAAAGAAACAAATATTGCGAATCACGAGTTGCGATTTGCACAAAACCCCCAACAGGTTGTTTGTAGTTAGGGAATTGAAAACAGGGATGATGAAAACTCTAACCCCCAAACTCAAAGAGGAACAAAAAGAGAAACAAGAGGAAAATTTGATGAACAGGTCGAAGTTGCATCTGAACGGAACCCGAATCGCATCCATCATCTCAACAACCCGTGTCATCGTAATTGTAATGCCGGAGGAACCAAGTCAAGCTCCATTGCTTTCCCCTGCAATGCTACATGCCCCTCAAGCCCATTATCATCAAAATCCTCCACCTCGTCGAGCTGCATCGCGGCGTGGATTAAATCCACCCATCACTACTCGGTGCGAGAACACAGTCGAAATGGCCTTTGCTCGTATTGCTTCATCTTCTGATGAAGAAAGTTATGTTCGTGAGTTTAATTTGAAAAGATGGAGTTATTTGCACCCCCATGATTTGTTTGTTCCATCGCATGCAGTTGAATCTAGTTCAAGCGATTATAACGCTATGCGCCACCCCCATGATTTGTTTGTTCCTCATGATTCTGATTCTTTAGATTTTGATGGACAATTATTCACCAATGCAAGAAAGGTTATGTACCCCGTGGGACAAAGCTTATAATTTTGATTTGGACTTCTATGAACCACCGCAATGAGCCCATTTTCGTTCTCTCAATCAAAGGGGGATGAGTCCATAATGATGCTTATGAAGTGAGAATAATTTTGATGTTTTACCTATGACTTTAGATCTTTTTGTTCGTTGCTTGGAACATATACAACATGGTGATATTAAATTAAATATTATAACTTATTCTAATCCTGGTGATGCTGATGTTTTTGTTAATTGGATTGACCAAATAGACAAGGTTTTGGAATATAAGTCTCAGACATGTATTAAAGCTTTGCATTTAGTTGCAAAGATTTGACCATAGAGAGACATTTGATAGAGAAGGCACCAGTTCAGTCTTGGCTTGAGATGAAAAAGTTATTACAACGTGCTTTTATTCTCCAAAATTACAGATTGCATAAACTTACAAATGGAAAGTCTACAGTTTCTGAATACACTCAGAAATTTCGTCTTTTGTACAGTAGATAGTAGACTGAAAAGGAATGAACAACAAAAGATTGACATGTATTTGCATGGATTTTCTCAGCCTATACAGGAGGCTTTGGATATAATTCTGATTACTATCATCGCAAAAGTACAGCAGTATGTTAAGAAAGTCAAAGCACGTTCACGTTATCATTTGACTATTTTAGTCACATCTTAGACAACTTTGGTCCCTACCACACCGGCTAAAAAAATTGCACGTCTTGTTGCTTACAATTCTAATTTCAAATGTTTCGGCTATGGGTAAGTTGGTCATCTTCGTCGAGATTGCCCAAGTGATAACTACCTTTATTGCATATGGAGAAGATGGAGATATGTTGGTTGTTGATGCTTCCCCTGCTGTTCATGCGGCTCATGAGCACATTTCCTTGGTCAATGCGGGCTTGGCTAACAATGGCTAAGCTCGAGGATGAGCTTTTTCGAAATGGGGGAGAATGATATAATATAGGTTTTTATTTATTATTTAATTGAGTCAGTCCATGTTAATGTTCAACTAGGAGTACGAGTCCAATTAGGTTTTAGGGTTTTACTTTGGTTAAATAGGCTTCTTTTTGAAGTTTAGAGAATTATTATAAGATTGAAGAAACTTTGTCAAATCAAATTTCTGGTTATTTGTTTATTGCTTCCGCACTTAAAACCATCAAACCCCTATCGCAGTTGTAACTTGTAGCCATGCATATTTTGAAACTTGACTATTCAAGTTCACCTTTTTCAATGCAAACATTATCTTACCTTAGCTACTGACTACAATGTATAACAACTTTCTGAGAATATATTAACTAAAATAGGTTTGGCATACAGCGAAATGTTTTTATAAGGGAAAAGAAAGGGTGAAGCTGTGAAACACAGCTGAAAAAAGAAAAGAAGAAAAAGGACTTGCAGTTGTTGAGGCTGCAAATTGACAGGGTGCAGAGATTTGGTCCAATAGAAATAATATGATAGATGGCATTAACTCCTATATGTAAAGTAAATGTTATGAAATACGTAACATTATAGTTACAAGGATTATTATGTAAATATGCTGAAATCGTTGAGTTACAAAGAGAAACACAACATGTCCCTACAATTTGACACTTTTAGAAAGTACCAGAAAGTCATTAGCTATACAGGAGATAATTTATTGAACTTCTCTCTAATTCGAGATAGGATTTTTCAAGAAAAATGGTTTTCATCCTAAATCCCTCATGGTGCAAGTCTCCAAAAATTGCTAACAACTAATGGCCATGCAACTAGCTAGCTGGATCTTTGTTCTTGAGTTCTTTCTAGTTCTTCTCTCTACCATCTTTTTTAATTTTTAATTTTTTCTTTGCATTAATATGTTTTATTGCATTTCCTGCTGTCCAATGTTTTTCCAGGTATTTGATAAATGTATCAAGGAAGAACTGCGAGGGAAAACGAGAGTACTCGTGACAAACCAGCTTCACTTTCTCCCACAAGTCGATAGAATTCTTTTAATTCATGATGGAATGGTTAAAGAGGAGGGAACTTTTGACGAACTTATGAATAATGGGTTTCTCTTTCAGAAATTAATGGAAAATGCAGGGAAAATGGAAGAAATTGTGCAAGAAAATGTAAAAGATGGGAAAAGTGACCAGAAGACCACAACGCCTCTTACCAATGGGGAAGCGAATGGAATGTTGAAAGATGCAAGTCCTACAAAGAAAGGGAGAGAGGGCAAATCTATGCTTATCAAGCAAGAGGAACGTGAAACGGGAGTTGTCAGTTGGAAGGTTCTTATGAGGTAAAAATAATTCTTAGATATCTGGGTATGTCCTGCACTTTTTGTGATTATTTAATGTATAGTGTGGTTCCCTCCAAACCTTACTTATGCCAAAATATTTCTAGGCTGATTTGTTTATGTTCAAGTTAGCCGTAGCATTGGATTGTGTTAGTGTTAGTCTGTTAGATCAAGGTGGGTTGACAGGTCAACTGACCAAACACCAACATGGCTCGTTTACATGCAACACCAAAGCGGGTTGACAGGACAGGACCTTCTCAACCTGCCAAACCTATAGGTCAATAAACTTTAATTTAATGTATTAGTTGTGAATTGAATCAGATAATCTGATTTTGATGTATTTATAGGAATTTAGTTCCATAATGTTCGTGATATTGGCATCAGTGTTGGATCCAAAACCTATCATTGGATCAAAGAATCACAATGGCATATATGATACTGTACACAAGATTACAAACTAATTTTGAATAAACTTAAGGCTAAAGTAAACTATTTAAAGCAAAGGATCCTGAAATAAACTATTTAATACACTATTTGGATCTCACAGGTTGTCTTACCTCCCGCCCACTTTTCTTTGTTTTCAAGCTGGTATGAAAACAGCTATCATGCTCTTAGGTTCAAGGTCAGCAAACAATTTGTGAACTCTAGCAGGCACACGTACTTGCTTATGTGTACTCACACAAGGGGTTAGTATTTAGCGCTTGTAGCATGTCTGATGAAGTGCCATTCTTTCACTATATGTTTGGATCCTGTTTAACCAGGTAATCGTCCAAGTTCATGGAACTTTATCAACCCTGCTTGCTTGCTCTTCACAAAAAAAAAAAAAAAAAAAACAAGTAAATTATCGTCGTAATAATGTTTCATAGGTCTATCTATGGGTTGTAGTGCCTAATTTTTCAAGTGGTCTTAATTGGAGAAGTTGACGTAGCCCATAGCTCCAAAGCTTCAATCACTGCAGTGGATCTAGCCGCAATGAGTCCTTTCTTGCTTTGCCAAGGAAACAAATTACCTACCATGAAATTATTAGCTTGTCATTAAATTTAGGGTTGTGCCTTGTTTATTGTTGTTGCATACCATGAACTGATATGCTGACATTGATACTTTTGTAGGTACAAAAACGCATTGGGGGGCCTCTGGGTAGTTACAATCCTCTTTATGTGCTATATCTTAACTGAAGCTCTGCGAGTGTCTAGTAGTACATGGTTAAGTAGTTGGACTGATCAGAGTACTCCAAAGAACCATGGACCTGGGTTCTACAATCTGGTTTATGCACTTCTATCATTTGGTCAGGTATGTAAGAAGCCAAGAAATGCTCAATAATTTGTATACCTCTTGATTTCATTGAATAGTTGATGCAGTTATAGTGTTCTCATTTTTTCATTATTTAGCATGTTATCATCTGAATTTTTTTACAATATTGCTTGAGAGTTACACCTGAGCTTTGTGAGGCTAACGCCTTACGCCTCAGGCCTCATGAAAGGTTGTTGCCTTGATGCCCGGTTAAGGTTTTTTCACCTTGATCCCTTTAATTGTGGTGATTGGGAGTTGCAAATCCCTTGGCTTGAGGAAAAGTCCCTAAATATCCTTTCAACCATCACCGATGAATTCCTCTTTGAGGCCACCTACTATACCATTGTTACAGAATATTGGAGTTCTAGGCAAAGAAAGATCAAGAAAACATTTTCTTTTTCATATTTACTTTTGGCGACTCTGTAACTACTTGTAAATATTGCCCCTAGTTAATCACTCCTGTGAAGGTGTGAGGTTTTAGCTTAAATTATAAAACTGATGCTAGTGTGGTTTGAACCCCAAATGGTGTTATCAATCACAGGTTCTTTGCCAATGAATTGAAAAGGCGTTGGTATAGAAGAGTATAAGTCCACACTTAAGAATTTTCCGTTGTATGGAATATAATGGAGCTTGGGACTTAGCTCTACGGGGAGATATAAGGGAAAGGGAGTTTCCGAACATGACCCAAATCATAGAGCTTCTTCAACTTATGACTGTACAGGATGACTCCGATGAGTGGAGATGGCAAGATGAAACTGGTAGTTTTCGATTTCAAGCTGTCTTGATAAGCTGTCCAACATTTCTTTGCTCACAGAAGTGGAGCTTATCTTCTCATTTTTGTAACTCTATTTATTGGATGGAAGAGGTCCCGCCTAGAGTCAACATTCTAAGATGGACAATTGTGCTGGGGAGAATTTTCACTGTTGATAATCTTCTACGAAGAGCTTAATGTTGGGTAGCATATGTGTTCTATACAAAGGGGAAGCAAATCTATTGAGCTTCTTTTCTTCAGTTGCAATTTCTCAAAACAGGTTTGATGCCAAAATGTGCTTAACTAGAGTCCCCTCCCCAAATGCTCAAAGTATCCTTCACTCAACGTGAACGCTAATTTCTCTTGCAAAGGTACTAGGTTATGAGACCGTTTCATTGCCATAGTTATCAAAATGCACATCGTATCGTGGATTAGAATCCTAAATTCGGGAGTTGCATATTAAAACATATTATGTATTGTAAGATACGTTTAAAAAATAAGTGTATAGGTGTAAAAATGTATAGTATATATTTAAGCATATAAAAGATATAAATAAGACATTCAAGTAAGAAGGTCCCAGACTATGTTGTCTAAATGGCCGATGCGGAAAAAATCAGGACTAGCGCATCGCTGCAAAAAATCCCACATCAAAGTGGATTTGAGCATCAAAATGCTGCGGTGGACCGCTTCACTTGCAGCGCTATGGGACACGAACCTAGTTGAGGCACCAATAGCATATCAATTAGTAAATATTTGATTAGCTAAATAAGTAACAGCATATCCTTAAAGGGAAAGCTAACATCACCCAACGTACTACTATGATAAAGTCATTGGTGTGGCAATGGGGTATCACATGTGGAGTCATCGCAGATCAACCTTTTCATATTTTTATATTTAGTTAGGATAACATTTCTATTTGCAATTCAAGGTTTTTGTTTCTGGTTGTGGGGTTTTTTGTTTACTAGCTGACAAGCTCAGTCACTAGGCCTCTTTGTATCCCTCATCTTTTCTTAGTAAAATTTATGATTTATTATTAGTATGCAAACTATATAAAAATTTACAAAATATTATGGTTCCGCCTCAACTTCGTTGCAACTCCACCGCAACTCTCGCAACGGAGGTTGACGCATCGCCCTGAATCTCGCTTCAGACAACATAGATCCCAGAAAAACATTTCCAACCTTGTGTAACATATACAAGTAAACTATTGTCTATCCATACATCCATTCATTCATATATATTTGTACAGAATGTTATAAGAATGTATATCATACAATACTTATTGAGATGCATACTATAGCCCGTGGCAACCATTTGGGTGAGTTGGAAAGGGGCTAAATGACTTAAAGTTATTTGCTTGGAGATCAAACCGCTTCTATTTGGAGTTGCGGGACTACTTGGGGAATGATCACTAACAATAATTTTCACGTGTGTTTTTATTGGATGATTTATTTAAATTTAGGGGATGGTTAAGAATTTTCTTTGAGGGGATAAAATAAAGGGTTTGATGCCTTTAACTTAGAGATTGTGTGTTCTCCTAAAGAGGCGGGGTTCGGGAATTCGACCTTTCCATCTCAAGAATAATGCGTCTTTATGTAAATGGTTGTGGAGGTATGGTAGGGATACGATCAAAGATAATTACAATTTGTCAGGGAGTAGTTGACTCCCAATACATCCTCCAAGGCTCCAGCCTTTTATCAGACTATCACATGGAGGAACATTTTTAAATTTAGGGATGATTTTCTTCAAGGACTAGAAATAGAGATGGGATGGGGGGGAGGGAGATAAAGGGAAATTCTAGTCGGATGTATGAGTAGAGATGAGGGTTTTCAATTGGGAGAGGAGTTGGGGGACGGGGATGATACTTAAGTATAGAAGAACGATAGGGGAAAATTGATAGAATTAAAACTGAAAATAAACAGTAATTGAAAGACAATGTAGGAATTATAAGAAAATAAATCTACGATAAAACAGATAAATGAAATAAATTTTTTTTTCTTTAATCAACTCTAACAATGAACAACCCGCACCTTATTTAAAATTGACCTAACGACAAATAAACCTATACCTAAACCTAATTGGAAACTAATGCCTTAGCTATTATGGGTTGTTACTAAATAGGCCCAATTACAATATTACTAATAATAATATTACTAAAAGAAACCGCTTACATCAACCTCCCCGGGTTGAAGAAGCTTGTCCTCAAGCTTCAAGGGTACAATTGGTGCCTTTTGTCACTAAGGAGATGAGTCCGCCTTCACCATCAGCCAAAGAGACCTGGTCCATACATGTTTGTTCATCAACTTCGTCTATCAGCAACACACCATTTCGGACAATTACTTCGGAGGTATCCAGACTGACTACACATTTAGCCATGTTCTCAGCAGCCAAAAGTGTATAAAATTCTTTCAATGTTAAGACAGACTGGAGTCGTGCATCCAAACTATGGTAGAAACAGAAAATTGTTTGTCGTTCAGGTTCGTCGGGCTTAGCGCACATATACAAAGTATGAAACTCTGTAGCATAATCAATAAATGTGCATCGTCCAAAGAGCTCGCGCTCGTAATTCATAGGAGCAAAAGCAGACCGCATTAATTCACGCATATCATCCCAAGTGTAACCTCAATGTTGTTCATCGTGCACATTCCTTCTGCTTCCAAAGATTTCGAATACTCTTTAACTTGGTAGCTACCAACTGTACTACCTCCGAACCTCGAATGTGCTTAAAATCAAATATACTGTCAATCTCGATGGACCAATCTATAAAAGATTCACCCATGACAACTTCATCATAAGAAGGCACCTTGAGTTTTAAACCTATAACATCCTGATGCTCAAGGATAATTATCAGCCGAGCCAACTGATCATTATCAAAATAATTACCTCCACTGACGCTCATATCGCCTAAGTTAAGTGGTTGAAAATGAGAATTACCACATTTACCAAATTCTCTACCTCGACCTAAAGGAGGTCGAAATTGTCCTTTGTCCTGAGCAGGCGGCCAAGGCGGGTTATGATCTCATGGCAAGTCTGCCACCCACTGTTTGGCATGTCCACGTGGTAACTCAGTCATATCTACAACAAAAGTTTCAGGGGAGACGCCAAACTGTGCAGACACTTCAATAAAAAATTTCAACCCGAGGGAAAAAGGGTTTTGTGATGGAAAATTGGAGTAGGCAGGAAGTTGGTATTGGAAAAACTCAGGGTTCAACCAGCTACCCGAGTTTGGGTCATAGACGGCTTGTTGGGAATAATGGGGGTATTGTGTGGCATAAGGTCTCAAAGAAAAGGTATCGGGGTGAGGGGAGAGAGAAGTGTGGAAGGATTGTAGATATGCTAAGCGGCCTCCCAACAGGATAGGTGGGTGAAATAGCCTGATGGGGATTGGTTAGATGGGTGGGACAACTGGAAGATAGGGGTGCACTTATCCTTTGTTGGGCGATCGATGGTTGCTGGAACAGGGAGAAGAACATGATCGATCGACCTGATTTGGTGTCAATCTACTGAGGAAGAAGGGTAGGGTGTGTCAATAGACTGGAGGGGTGAGAGGATCGGTCGAAGGAGGGGGGAGGTTAATCGACGTGGTTTGTGAGGGGTTGTCGATCTACTCGGTGAGACAGTCGATCGTTTGTGGGGAGGTGAGAGGAGGTGTGATAGAATGATTGAGGAGAAGGATGGGGCGTTTAGTTGACCGATGAAGTGGAAGTTTTGTTGATAGACAGAGGTTGAATGAGGAACAGGTTGGCGTCGATCGACTGCTGAGGGTTGGTGTCGATCAATTGAAACAGGTGGTTGGTAGTCGACTTGGACAGAGGAGGGAAGAGGGAAGCTATCGATTTGACGGTCTGTCCAGTGGGTGCTCCGCTATCAACACTGGTGGCCGAGGTCCCCTGTCGCTGCTTGTGGTTGTGATGTTGTTTGGGGTCCACTAGCTCCTCTGTTGCTTGCCGTAAACTCTGCCTTTCCATCCTTTTCATCGCTATCGTCATTGCCTTCTCAATCTTTTCTTCCATCCTTGCTAGTTGGCTCTTCCCCTCTTCATCTTTGAGGGTTCTCTCTTGTTCAAGCTTTGCATCCAATGAACTAGTTGCAACCTTCCATTCATCTTTGGCTTCAATCTCCTTTCTCTATCATCTTCCTAGCATTTTCTTTTGCGTATGCGTCTGATTTTGTCTTCGTCATGCAAATGAGCACTTCGGCTCTAATACCAACTATAGAATTAAAACTGAAAATAAACAAGAATTGAAAGACAATGTAGGAATTGAAAGAAAATAAGTCTGATAAAACAGATAAATGAAATTATTTTCTTCAGTCAACTCTCTAACAATGAACACCTACACCTTATTTATAATTGACCCTAAACCTAATTGAAAACCAATGCCCTAGCTATTTTGGGATGTACTGAATAGGCCCAATAACAAATTACTAAAGATAATATTACTAAAAGAACTACTTACATAAAAAATGCTTTACTATTACATCGCATTTTTCAGTTTTGGTTAGAAATACTTTACTCGTTAGTCATCTATTAACTTTCCAATAAAGTTATAAAGGAGAGAAGCGAATGGATTCCAGCCAGTTTTTTTTTTTTTTTTTTTTTTTTTTGTCATTATGTGGACATTGTTCTTTTTTTTTTTTTTTGGAAGGCGAGCGGGGGGGGGGGGGGGGGGGGAGGACATTGTTCTTTCTAAAGAGGCTTTGCCAAACTAGTTGTAGTTTGTGTGCTTAATATCCATAGAGCTCTAGACACCTTGTTCTTCATTGCATGTGAATCATTGCTTTTTTAGTACAGTGGGTGATACCTGAGTCAGTGGAGGTGCTGGAAAGCTCCATTGTTTGTTTCCCAGGGGGGTTGTACCTTTCTTTATTTGCTGGGTGTTTTGGAAGGAACAAAATGACATAATTTTCAACAAGGTCACGAATCTGAAGGGAAATACTATGAATTCTAGTTACAACATGGTTTTGGGTATCTAACTACGCGTTTAATGGTGTATTGTTTTATCAGCTCTATGTAAACTGGGATGACTTAGTTTTTTGGTCCTAATTCTTGTAAAAATGGTTTACTTAAGTTGTAATCAGATCTGTCCTTTAGCAATCAACCAGTAGCTAAGTTGCTCAACCAATAGCCCAAAGTGCACACTTGTATTTTGGCTATTTTGTCATCAATCTCGAGTCCCTTGATCACTTCAATCTGTCCTTATGAAATTTACGACATGATTCCATCAATATGTCCATGTACCACATTCACTACACCCACACCCACACCCACAAGAAGCCTGTTTTAGGAGTTTGATCTTGTGTACTTCTTGAATTTTTCTTAGACTTATTCTCATTGTGAATTCAATCATATTATTGATTTTACCCAAAGAATAATTCAAGCTTTTCACGGTTTAAGCTCCTTAAGCTTATCTTATCTTGATTTTGTTATTGAGAAGTTTAGATTGGTTATCTCTATATATTAACTAGATAATATTTGGATAGCCATTCTGATGTTTTCATGTTTAATTGGGGCAATATTGTTATGAGAGAAGCCTCACTATTGTAATCCTTGTATGGACAGTGATTACTCACTCACCTATATTTCAGTTTTAGTTATGAATTTTGTTTTGCTGTTAAAATTTTGTTCGGATACATTCGTATTTGTAGTGTTCACACCCTTATTTGTATCTGAGACTCATGATCTCTATGTTATTTGTGATTCAGGTTTTAGTGACATTGACAAACTCATATTGGTTGATAACTTCAAGTCTGTATGCTGCAAAAAGGTTGCATGATGCTATGCTGCATTCAATATTGAGAGCTCCAATGGTGTTCTTTCACACCAATCCAATTGGAAGGATAATTAATCGATTCGCAAAGGATCTTGGTGATATTGATCGCAATGTTGCTGTTTTTGTGAATATGTTTTTGGGCCAAGTGTCACAGCTTCTTTCAACCTTTGTACTGATAGGTATAGTCAGCACCATATCCCTCTGGGCTATCATGCCACTCCTGATCTTGTTTTATGCAGCCTATCTATATTATCAGGTACATATTATTTCCTACAAGCTTTAATTTTGGTTTATTTAGGTTCGTGTACACAATTTTGCTTTTATCTCTTCTACACAATTGTTTCTTGTTTGAATGTGATGCTGGTGATGTGAGTCATGTGACTGACCTGTTTTCTACTATCTAAAAATGAGCCTATTTTTAATGCTATGCCACTCATATAGGTCAATTGCTTTAAAGCTGAAATACTTAGCAGCCAAATCCTCTTGTTCACTGATGAATCGCCCCCAGGGTTCCAATTACTTCTTGCCGGCTGCTTGGGTTTTGTTGGCCAACTTAAAAACTGACCTAGGGTAATAGTATTTTTTTGTTCCGTGGACAATGATACTTTTCCTCAGCGAATTCTGGAGTTAATTGAATGATGGACGGTTGAAAGTTCCATTGACTTGGTTCTTCTTTTGCAGGTCTTAAGAACCAAAAATCCTTAGTATAAATTATACTATGACATTTAGATTTGAAAAGAAATTTCAGTGCTTGTTGTAGTGATATTGAACGGTTATCTTTTTATAGACATAATATGGGTTGTTCTATACATCACACATTTTCTATTATTTTCTAAGAAACATAAGAATTCCGTGGGATTGTCATATCCTGCATCACAAACTTTACGGATACTAGCCTAGAAGCATGAATCTCCGTGGAGTTGCCGTGACTATGTTAGACATGGATACAGTATTCCTTGAATATTTGTCGGACATTAACAAAATTTCTTTGCAAAGGACATGGAATGGGTTAATTCCAAAAAAATTTATTTTTTTAAGCATTTCATGAGATGAGCATGCCTCAGTCATCTTTCAGATACTTCTGAAAAACTGGATACCTTCCAGTTCCAGCCATTTGTAGGACACTTGTTAGATTTATTTCTTGATTTATGCTACTAATGGGCTATGCCTATGGTATTTCCCCTTGTACCTTTTTTTTGGTTCACTTTAGAAATGTTTCTCTGAATGAAGATGGAGATTTTAAGAAAGCATTGTTATTTGTGTTTTACAGAGCACAGCCCGTGAAGTAAAGCGTTTGGACTCCATAACCAGATCTCCTGTCTATGCGCAATTTGGAGAAGCTTTAAATGGTCTTTCAACTATTCGTGCATACAAAGCCTACGATAGGATGGCTAATATTAATGGGAAGTCCATGGACAATAATGTCAGATTCACTCTCGTGAATATGAGTGCGAACCGTTGGCTTGGTATCCGTTTGGAAACGTTGGGAGGTCTCATGATTTGGTTGACAGCAACATTTGCAGTCCTGCAGAATCAGAGGGCAGATGACCAGGTGGCCTTTGCCTCAACTATGGGTCTTCTTCTCAGTTATGCTCTAAATATTACAAACCTCTTGACTGGTGTCTTGAGACTTGCAAGTTTGGCAGAGAACAGTTTAAATTCTGTTGAGAGGGTGGGAACATATATTGAATTGCCTGCTGAGGCGCCTGGTATTATAGAAAGCAACCGACCCCCACCTGGATGGCCTTCATCTGGATCAATTAAATTTGAGGATGTTGTCCTACGGTACAGGCCTGAACTTCCTCCCGTTCTGCATGGCTTATCCTTTACGATTTCTCCAAGTGAGAAAGTAGGAATAGTTGGTAGAACTGGGGCTGGGAAATCTAGCATGCTTAATGCCCTATTTCGGATTGTGGAACTGGAAAGAGGAAGAATTTTGATTGATGGTTGTGATATTGCGAAGTTTGGTCTCACAGATTTGCGTAAAGTTCTTGGTATTATACCACAATCACCAGTTCTTTTCTCAGGTATGCAGTTTCCTGCTTAAATTCTAGAGCTTTTTCACTAGCATACCACTAAGATAGATGTAGTTTTTAGCTTGTGGCATGCCATCTAATCTTGGAATATATGCTGGCAAGCAATTCCTTATTTCAAGTTCAGGTTATGCCATCTCACAAATTTAATTTTATGTTAAGGGTTGTTTAATATAATTTTCTCCTTGTTTGTTCCCTCTCATTTCATCCTTTTTTCTTTTTTTTACTTCACAATAACTCGGGATCTAATCCCATTGAGATTCTAAGTCTGTCTCCTGTAAATTCCAGGGGATGCAATTCATCCCGAATCCCGATGATATTAAACTGATGATAGACATTTAGCGTTGCTTCCCATTACCATTAAAAATCGATGTTAAAACTCTCTTTAGTGACTGAAATGTTGAAATTGTTTTAAGTTACCTAAAAGGCTTTACATGTACTTAACCTCGTATGACATTAACAATTTATGTGATACTTTTCAAGTGGTCACAGTCTTCTTCTGACCTTTCAAAGGACTTGCATTGATATTTTATCCACAACTAATGTGAATGTTTGGTTCGTTGTTGCCTTGTTGGGAATGTAGGACTCTAGATGATTGCATAGATAAAACATTGATCAATTGTATTTCCATATGTGTTGAATAAGTGTAAGTAGCTCAGAAACTTGTTTGTTTTTGCCACACATGTTTGTTTCTAATCAATTTACAATGATGCCCTTAGCACTTGTAGGCTTTGCTCTTTTATGTAGGTTGTAATAACGAAATTTGATAGGAGATGGTTCACACAAGTTTTCACACTTCAGTACTTTTAAGTGGTTCCGAATGGTTTGCCTCTTACAAGTATTGCTAGCAGACATCCCCCAAGTTGGATTTTGTGTGACCTGGATAGTGCAATAATCAATGAAATATTAATCATCATTGTGGCTAATTACAATGGAGGTGTATGCCTTTAAACCTCGTGTATGCTTTGTTATTGAGGCGTGCAACATTTTTGTGTTATATTTGGACATTTTTAATTGTTTCAATTACGGGATAGTATGAACTTATTTTTTACAATAAATTAATAACATAAAGAAAATAAAGTGGACACAATTCAAAGAAGCTGGATGAGCCCCACGAAGGCTAGGATCGGCATCTTCTTCTCTTAATCAAAAGATTTAATAGTTTTGCAATGAGTTTTTGATGTATACTACTTTCATTGATAAAAATAAAATAAAAAAATGTATACTATTTTCATTAAAATGTGTCAAGTGACACACTCTTTAAAATAATAATTTGAATTTCTAAATTGGTTAGTGCAATGACGTGAAATGTGATTGAATTTGAAGGATGTGAAATTATGAGTTATAGTGGATTATCTTTTTTTCTGTTTTTGATTTTATTTTGATTTTTATTTTTTGACAATTCTAACTACTATATGAAATGGAATACACACAACAGAAACAATATAGTATGCAGTTTATTCTAATCAAACAAGAGAAAGATTGAAACCGTAGGAAGTTTATCCTCGAGAACCCTAGGTCTCATTTCAAGATTACATCAAAACTCAATAATTCAAATTCCTAATCTCTCTAGAAGTTAAATGCACCCCTTTTATTAACTAAATTAAAAAGTACTATTACTGTGGCATAACATTACTCATCAATGTGTAACTTATATAATTTATCTCGAGTTATATATTTATATGCAAAAGGCTTACACAAGCCTTGAGGCTTACGCATCATCACATGCCATTTGCACGCCTCAGCATTTAGACCTTGGTTGCATCCCAAACTGCAGTCAGAAGCATCTATATACAACTGATATCTGTGTTTGTGCACCATTGGTCTTTATAGGAGTTACTTATTCTTGTTTCCTATCCTGACTGTCGAAGGTTTATTCTGACTCTTAATTCCGACTGTCGAAGGTTTATTCTGACTCTTACTTTTCTGTTGGTTAGGTACTGTTCGATTTAATCTTGATCCGTTTAGTGAACACAATGATGCTAATCTTTGGGAGGCTTTGGAGAGGGCACATTTAAAAGATGTCATCAGAAGAAATTCTTTGGGTCTTGATGCTGAGGTACACATTTTAAGATTATTCAAACAAGCATTAGGTCATGTTTGTTCTACAAAGCTGAGGTTACTAGATGAGAATATTATGAAGGAATGGAGTTTCTCTGATTGCATGTTTACGTATGTTTTTGTGTTCTCAATCGTGTTATTGGTTAAATCAAAAATCATTTTCACTCGGTAGTATTATTTAGTGAGAAGAATTACCAAACAAATAAATCATTACACAAGTCGCTTGAGTCGGTAGTGGATAACGGGAAAAAAAAAACTATAAACATGGATTCTAGAAGACAGTGGGGGGTCTTGAGAAATCAATTAACTCTAGGTTATTATGAATAGTTCATATGGAGTGCTAGCAGTAGGCTATTTAAAACTATAGCTAGAATTGAGAGAATTATATATAGTATATAGATAACTCAATGTAAACAAGAAATCAATGTTCTAAAAATCGGCGCGCTAGAAGGTAGAAAAACGCCCAGATTAAAGTCTGGGCGGGTTCTGGGCCGCCTGGGCGATTTTTTTTTTTTTTTTAATAAGGCTGATTGTGTTTTTATTTTATTTTTCTTTCCTCTATTTTAGAAATAAACAATTTAATTGTTTTTTATTCAGTATATGTCTAAATGTACCAAAAGATGATTACTTAATGGAATTCTCAAAGGATCTGCCGGTACCAATTTTAGTAATGTAGATTTTATCAAACATGACTTAGGTTATTCATGCAATTTGAAGAAAAATAAACGAGTAGGTTTGAATATTTGTCCACAGATTCAACTTTGTATAAAATACCCATCATGACCAACTTCAGTCATTTGAGTTTTTATTAATTTTGTTCATGATTGTTAATTTTTTATGTTTTTAAATTTTGCATATGTATCTTGGCATTAAATTGGATGTAATTGATAAGGTATTATGCTTAACTTTTGTAAATTATTAAAGTTATAATACAAAACCTAAGACCGCCTAGGTGTTGCCTAGGACCCTGGGCGCGAGGCACCTACTCGCCGCCCGCCCATCGCCTAGCGCTTTTTAGAACACTGCAAGAAATAACTATTCAACAATCTACTACACAAAACGATTTTGGTCGCGAGAAATAGTGAATTTTAAGCCGTGTCATTTTTGTTTCCCAATTTGCTCTTCACAAAGTTTAAAACTCCTTGTATCCCGATTTATTTCAGGTAAAAACTATTTTAGATATTATTTTCATGATTACAAATTAAAGTCATCTCTACTATATAAAGAGGCTAGGCCTCATGAATAGTGGAATTGTAAATGCCTCATGGTCAAGGAAACAACCAAAATCTCCTTCGTCATTTAGTTAAATAGTGTAATAGTTAGGGTATAAAGTGAATATTAAGGTATAAAGTTATTTCAATGGAAGAATAAAACAAAAAACTCTTTTAACCAAACCATTCAAGCCATGAAAGTTAGGCGAGCCACTTAAGCCATGAAGACTTATTGGCTCAACTAATTTTCAAATTTCTAAGCCCATTTTAGGAAATAAACTTCAAAAATAAAAGGAACTTCATATTTTTTTTCATTTAAGCATTTTTATATGTATATAATATAATTCTTTTATACAATGTATTTTTTTAATCTAATTTGTCTTTTTTATTATTAAAGATTGTATTATTTTAATGTGTCACTACTGTATTTTAAAATTACACAAAAAAATCATAATAAATAATATATATAATGGAAGATTTTTTTTTTGTTATTGGTCCTTCTAAATATAAACATTATTGGTGAAAATCAACCCCTTATTTATAAAATTCATTAACTAAAAACCCCAAAATTAAAATTATTTGTGTTATTTTTTAATACTTAAAACCGAATTTAGGTACGTGTTGACAATATGATAAACAACGCACACATATAGATAATTCTGCTTCTTAAAAAAAAATCCATTGAATATATGCGCACGTAGAGCGTGTCACCTCACTTAGTGAAGATAACTCTCGTAACCTATCTATATACTATATTATGGACTTCCAAAGACTAGTAGGATTCTTTTTGGACACTTCTAGAGACTTTAAGAAAAAAACAAAATATTAATAATAAATAAGAAATAAAATTCCATCAGTTGGCCACCACCCAAGAATTAAAGTTTCTTAAAAGACGAACTTTTTTACTTCAGACTTCTACAAGCGAGAAAACTCCTAGTCCATGATAGGCCTTTTTTGTACTCTAGATGTTTCAATGGACTAGATGCCCTTTCCTAGATTAAATTGTTTACAACAAAACTTGTTGAACCAGAGATTCTAAAAAAATTATTGATTTGGAATTTTGGACCATAAGTATGTATTTGATCAACAAAACTGTATCGCTTTGGTCTCACTAGTACAACACAATCTTTTCACACAATCGTTTTCTTCTACTTTTTCTTTTTCACGTTAGAAACTGAACTAACACAGGAACCCTTAAATCCATAGTATATAAGCTATTATAACTTGCAAATATAACAGGTTTTGTTCAAAGTAATAGTGATCATTTATATTATTACATTGATATATAAATAATTAATCATGTGTAAAATAAAAAATTGTACATAACAAGTAATTATTTATTAAATAGAAAAGCAATTTTTAATTGATAAAAATCCAATTATTTGACAGTAATATGTAACTTATCCATAACAACTTGAAAGATATCTAATCTAACTCTCTCCAAGAAAGTCAACTTATTTGTGAAAAGCAGTCCAGGCCTAAGTGGTGGAGATTCTTATGATAATTGTTTTATATGTAAAAGAGAGGTGAAGAAAATAGGGGGGAAAAGTGATCTTATAATCTTAGTTTCCAGGCAAAAAGGCTCTGCTATGTATTTTTTTTGAACTGCCTTATTCATGATATTAGCGATTAATCGCCAATAGATAGGTAGTAGTACTGTAGTAGAACAACAACAGCAATATTTTATTATTGTCTCATATCTTCATTGAGTTAAATTTTGATTAGAAAGGGAACATTAATATCCATATTGATGTGGGATGCCTTAAAGTTTATTAAGTTTTGGTTTGAACTGTTGATGTTGGGTGCCTTGAAGTTTATGTGAAACATTGATAATGATAAGTTCAAAGTTATGTGATTCTTATCTTACCATCTTATACAATGTGACATGCATCTTGTCTTGTGGCTAGGTTTCTGAGGCAGGAGAAAATTTCAGTGTTGGACAAAGACAATTATTAAGTCTTGCTCGGGCGTTGTTGCGGAGATCGAAGATTCTTGTTCTTGATGAAGCAACAGCTGCTGTTGATGTCAGAACTGATGCTCTTATTCAAAAAACCATTAGGGAAGAATTTAAATCATGCACCATGCTTATTATTGCTCACCGGCTAAATACCATCATTGATAGTGACCGGGTTCTTCTGCTTGACGCCGGTCAGGTAGGGCCTGCACTTTTGCTTGTTTTCTTGTATTTATCTAGTTGCTTACTTTCTGTATGAGTAGAATGCATCCTAAGTAGCATCAGTCCGTTTATAATGGGGAGCACTCATGTTTAGACTCGTGACAACATACTCAAATGATCTGTACCAATCTCATTTTAGGTGAACATGGTATAGATACTTCTGCACTGTAAGTAGCGAAACATGTGATGTATGTGATTACTTAAATAAGTTACAGCAAATAAAGTGAAGATGAGGTAGCAAGGCACACTGAAAAGGGAAATTGATGTTATGTTGAAATTAGAGAAATCAGAGTCCCAAGTACAAATGCTTGGTAAGTAGAAAATCACAAAGTAAAGAAGTATACCACATGGAATCATTTAATTTGCAAGGATGCGGTCTATGGCTAATTCTCAGATGTAGTCTTCTTAACCTCGGATATCTACAGGAGATTAGAGGCCCAAGCCGAACTCTAAATAATGTGGCCCCTTATATGTGTGTATATATATAATCCATGAACCATTTAAATGTCTTTGGTTAGTTTCAAGCCTTGGGACTTTTGATGTCATTCAACACAAGTCTTACTACCTAAGCTAGTATCAGCAATAAAAACAAAAAATAAAAATAAAGGCTGAAACTACATAGGTAAAGCAGATTTTTTGGACCCAAACAACTGACAATTTCGTGGTGACCCAAACCAAGCTAGGCCGGCTTGCCTTCAGTGCTGGTCCTATTCCTACTTGTTAACCATTGTCAGATCTCAGATCTTAGATTTGACACCTATGATTCGAAATTTTGGTCTTGGAGTACCATCTCGAATTCACTCAGGCTACAGAACTAGTGCTCAAGAAATTATGTCCCTACAATGGGGAGAAGTTGGGACCTGCCTAGGTTTCAATTCAAAGTTATACACTTATTTCTACCATCTTATGTTTAGGATTGTTTTATATTAAGCAATTATAAATAAAACTATGATATGATAACTAGGTTCAACTTTTCTTGGATCTTATGCATAAACAGTGTGGCTTGTGGAGATGAATGCTCCTTTTGACAAGAAAATCAAACATTTTCTCTTTTGATGTCCAAGACTTGTATTCAACTTGAAATATTACAGTTTCCATCTATTGTTTGAAAAGAAGATTTATATATATTGTGAATAATTTTCTTCAGGTTCTAGAGTTTGATACACCAGAGGATCTTCTGTTGAAAGAAACAAGTGCTTTCTCTAAAATGGTTCAAAGTACTGGAGCTGCAAATGCTCAGTACTTGAGGAGCTTGGTCCTTGGTGGTGAAGGAGATAACAGGTTGGGTAGAGAAGAGACCAAGCGGCAAGATGGACAGAGGCGATGGTTGGCTTCTTCACGCTGGGCTGCTGCTGCTCAGTTTGCACTTGCTGTTAGCCTCAGTTCTTCACAGAATGACCTGCAAAACTTAGACCTTGAACATGATCACAGCATTCTGAAAAGGACCAAAGATGCTGTCATTACTCTGCAGGGTGTTTTGGAAGGAAAACATGATAAAGACATCGAGGAGACACTCGATCAGTACCAGGTTCCGAGAGATAGATGGTGGTCAGCTCTCTACAAAATGGTTGAAGGTATTACAACAATATCCTGATGCACACACTTTTACCATTTCATATTTTGAATGAAAATGAGATAAGATAAATGCAATTTTATATAAATCTGTTAGCTAAAATTTTCATCATATGAATATGATCTATATGGAACCTTCCAAATTATTTATATGATTAGAAATTAAATTTCAAAATAGTCTAAATACACCCTACCAACACTCAGTCCATTCTTAAATTTCTGGTCCCATCAAATTTGATGTCAAACACGACAGTCATACTGGAGAACATATGGTTCTTTAACTTATCTTATTGTGGAGGGTTGAATTTTGTGCAAGTGAGGAATCATCCTTGCAAGAAAAGTAGATCATATGAATATTTAACAGCACTCCATGTGCCTTTAATACTCCATATTCTTTGTTCTCGACATGCCTTTCAAGCAAGGAATATATAACCTTACCTAGTTAAGTAGGAAACATCCTTAGCATGAGGTAAGCACCTCAGCCTTTTGAAAGCAGGATCTTAGACTTTTTATGGATATTGTTTTGTGATGAGGAAGCTTAGGATACTCAACAGAGGGACTTCATTTCTCTTCAAATCTTTGAAGAACATCACATAGGGCCCATATGATGAGAAATTTAGTAAGGCAGTTGACGGAACTTCAGGCTTTTTTTTTTTTGTTCTCTTACTTGTTGGTGTGCTTGAGCTAGCTAATTGATGAAATTCAGTTCTGATTAACATCATTGATTTATGATGGTCCCAACTGAGGGAAAAATGGGATTTTGCATTTAGTATTAATTGGATGATTGAGTCGAGCTGGTTTTCTGTCTGAATATACTGCTGTTAGAATGTAATCACGTTGACGGTCTAGACTTGATGTTTGTTTCTCACCCCAAATTATTGTTATTTTTTTGTTTCCAGGTCTAGCAATGATGAGTAGGCTGTCTCGCAATAGACTTCAACAACCAGAGTTTGGGTTTGAAGATAGATCAATCAATTGGGACCATGCAGAGATGTAGGAAACAGTAAAATCTTTCATCATATACGTCATTAGGAAACAAAAAAACGCCTGGTTTCTCGCAACCTTCTGTAGCATGGAAGAAACTTAAGGGATAAACCTGAATTCTGCTACCGATGTATATTGTGAGATCACTTTGAAGCGGCCAAGTGTATATTAGCAAGTTGACAGTTAGTAGGATACGATGAAATTGAAATTTTGTTGTAATTTTTCAATACTGGTTGCTGCTACAAAGCAATTGGTATCATAACTGCTTATTAAAAACACTATTCTTAGGCAAGTTGTCCATCATGATTCTCCTCTTTTATCTTGAGCTTGTTTGTGGTTTTATTGTCACTTGGCAATTGTTTAGGATTGATGGAAGGATTTGATTATGATAATAACAGGAAAATATTTGAAACTCCAATAACTTTAACTTAGTCCTTCATCTGGTAGCCATGCTTGTTGCCAACCAAAGAGATTTTAACTTCTTCAATAATATAGCGTCTAGAACATGGATTTATCACCTGTGGATGTGTGCCCAGGTTTTTAATTGTTATGTGTTGCAGCTATGCAAGATTTTCTAATATACAAGATTGTCAATTTGTATACTTCTTGGAGACATAATGATTGCTTGATCAGAAGATGGACTCGGGTGCCTTAATTATTAATCAATTGTAGGGTCGGTCCTGACATTTTGGGTGCCTGAGGCGAGCACCCGAAATGGTGCCCTGATAATAATAAATATTTTACATGATAAACAAATCATTAGTGCATTGAAAAAGGTATAGGTATATATGTGTAATATATAAACTTTTTTTTGTTATTACGTACACACCCTAGGAGACAATCACCTATCCCCACTTATAGGGTGCAAAACTCAATATTACAAAAAAGAGAACATCAACAAAACGCTATTTATTACATGAGAAGTATCACTATAGCGGTGCCCTTCTCAGACTTTTAGATGCAAACTCATCTATTAACCTTGTGTAATCAAACTCACTTAACAAAGACTTTTCAATAATAAGATCGACAGTTCATTCAATCTCTTTGTGACACGATCGACGACGAAAGATAGTTCTTAATAAATTTCAGCCTTGAAAAATGTATTTCCGCCAAGGCCACCATGACTGGTATTGCCAACAAAATTTTATAAGCAACCCATGCGTTTGGAAAACAACCCTTTCTTAACTTCAAATGGTTCAACACTTGCATCACACTCTCTGTATCCTTTGGCAAACATTATCTTCTCATTGATGTCAGAAACTCCATTATGTTTTAGAACCAATTCAAGATTCTTAAAGTTCTTAAACTTGAATCATCACATCTTAGTCTTTTCACATCAAATAAAAAATCGATTTTTTTTTAATACTTCTGAAACAGTTCAAACCTGACGTTGACTGAAGAAAGAGTTTGATCAACTATGGAGAAAGAGTTTGACCTTGACTCTGAATGATTCTTCTGCTGATTGTCATGTTCATCACTGACATGTTTCAGCTATTGTACATTTCCCATGAAAACATGTTCAATTTTTCATCTTAGCCATAACATAACATGGCAAGCAAAAAAAAAATTTATATCTGTAGTTAGTAAAATAAGAAAAATACAATTATAAAAATATATTGTATATATCAAACTGAATTAAATGTAATCCAATTTTAAGCAAAATAAAGTTACAATATCAATAACTTTGGCAAGGGGCAAACGAGCGTAATAACTAGAATATATAACTAAAATCACAAAATAATTGGGATAAATATCTAATTGAAGCTAAAAAATTTTGAAAATTTACGAACATAATAAGATCCTAATACATTTCATTGAAAAATGTTTATATGAGGCTCAAATTTTGTACGAGTTGGCTAGTGGCATATATTTTCATTGAATTCTTTACTTATTATTTTAGATATTAATTTCAAATATTTTTTTAGTTAAAGGTTTTACGCCACTTGTGAACAAACAATTCATTGCTTTAATGTTTGCAATTACATATAAAATTGAGTTTAAAACAAAAAAGTAGGGGAATGTCACAATGACAAAATTGTATAGACATAAAGAAATCATATGCTCCGAGATGACCAAAAATAAATTTTTATTAAACTAAATAATTTTTTTAATGTTTGCAATTACTATAAAATTGTATTGAAAATAAAAAAAAAATTAGGCGAGTAACAATGATAAAAATAGTAATTATCAATAACCATCAAAATGTATAGTGAATAGCCATACACCAATAGAAAGATGAGTATCAAATTTGGGCTGTTTACAAAAATTTACAAACTTTCAACCAATACACCAATAGAAAGATGTAGACCTAGGTGAATGAACAATTTACATATTGTATTATACATTATAAAATTAATTATTTTAATGGTTAAGTATATAATAAAATTATTTTAAGCCCCCCCCCCCTTGCCCCTTAGTAGGTCCGCCCCTGCAAATAATCATTCTTAGCAAGAACTCAAAATTCTCAAACTTTTGTTTCGTGTTTCCCTAAGGATTCAGTCTCACTGGCTACTTTGGGGTCGTTTTCTTGTCCTGCCAAATCTAGTGAAGCTTATCTAATTTCACATGCCTATTCTGTTATTGCCTTAACGCTTTCCACGACTTTCCCAATGTGTATGTTCTGTTATTAAGTGTATACTCAAACAGACACATTATCTTTAAAAAATCTTCCATGGTTTTGGTGGCAAAAACAAAGTGTACAAACGTTGCACCACTTCGAAAAAGGATACATCATTAATATAAGAGCAAGCAATATCAATAGGAACAAGATTAATGCCATGACAACCACATAATATAGATCGCTTTGGATTTATTTCAAGTAATCTTTGCTACACACATTTGTTTTTCCCTTTCATGTTAGCTCCATCTCAAATGTTTATTTGAAGGTTCTTGCTAAATAACACCATCATTTCTACTAAAGGACACCACCACATTTTTTTAATGTGCTGAAGGAAACTACCATTATAAACCATCTCCCACTCACTGTTCATATTCTCTTTTCTTCGTCTCTTCTCCATCAACGCCGCCATCTCGCCCCGCCACCGTCACTATCTCGCCCCGCCACCACCACGTCTCCTCCTCGTCCCATTCACCACCACCACCCCGCCACCGCCACCTCTCTTCTTCTTTTTTCCTTTTCCTTTTCTTCTTCATCATTAATCACCACCACCACTGCCACCTGTCATCCTCCTCCCATCTTCTTCTTCTCCGTCAATCACCACCACCTCTCCTCCTCCTCCTCCCCTCTCTTTTTTTCTTATTCTTCCTCTTCTTATTCTCCTCCTCCTCCCCTCACCTCTTTTCCTATTCTTATCCTCTCTATTCTCAGGAACAACCCCAGTTCTACTGATGGACACCACCACCACTGTTCATCCATTTTTTCCTTTGATGTGCTGAAGGACACCACCACTGTTCATTTTCTTTTCCACCGTTATCTTTATCTTTTCTCTTCACTCTTTTGTACATCAACAGACGACAGAGCAGCACTACCCCGCCCTCCACCACCGCTGGCCTCCCCTTTTCTCCTATCTTCCCAAAACAACCTAGCACTCACTCATTCAAAACAAAAAAAGGGTATTGTCCCCGACTTTTGGTCAACTTATACGCTCGATTGAGACCAATTATCAAGTTCATCAAAACACGAAATATGTCGTACTGTAAGTTATTTAATAAACACAATTTGAATCACCACTCATACAAGGAAAACTCATTTTCCTCCCAACTTCAAAAATATTCAAATTTAAACGGTCCGAGTTAGGTTCCTCAAAATTTGGAACCGATCCGAACCGTGCCCACCCCTATTGTTACTAATCTGTACAAATGCCTTTTCAGTTTCAATATGTTGATTTGAATATCCAAATACGTTTAAATGGCCAGGGGACGGATACCTTGTTGCTGGTACGGATGGTGTCGGAACAAAACTCAAGTTTGCATTTGAAACAGGAATCCATGAGACTATTGGAATATACCTGGTATAATTTGGACTCTGTCGTGCACTTTGTACTTGAAATTGTTGTATACTTGATGTAGGTCCGGGGTGAAGGTTGTGAAGCCCCTTAACACTTTGTGTGTCTTTCCAGGTTGCAATGAGTGTCAAAAACACTGTGACTTCTGGAGCAAAGCCATTATTTTTCCTTGATTATTTTGCTACAGGCCGCCTTGATGTTGATCTTGCTGAAAAGGTAAATTTATTTTTCCTTTTTGCAAGAATACCCTGAATTTCTCCTGCACGTTTGTTTGTTTTCATCTAATAGGCCAATACATGAAAAATGTTTTAATACTAAAATTTGCCATGATTTTATTCATTTGCTTTACAGGTAGTGAAAAGCATTGTTGAAGGATGCAAAATGTCAGACTGTGTTCTTTTAGGGGGAGAGGTAATCCTTTTTATTTCCTTTCTTTTCTCATCTTTTTTTTTTGTCTTTTTCAGTATTTTTTCTCACATATTATTGCTGAACCTAAGGTAATTTCGTCTTAAAAAAATAAGATTTGGACTATTTTAGAAAGTCGAATCTTGCATACTTTAGAAAGTATCTTGTTGATATAGCTGTTAGGTTAGCGAGCATATGTTACCATTATTTGAAGCATCACTTTGGTGATATATTTGTCATCTGTCAAAAAAAAGACATGCGTTAAGATTTTTTTGAGTCATGATTTCTACAATATGATTTCCTACGTAAGGGGAAAAGAAGAAGAAAAGTTAAGATATGCTACATTCATCTGATGGTTAGAAAAATATGGTAAGAATTATTTTGCATAATTGCTGACAGTTGAAATGCCAGGGTTCTATCCAGATGGAGAATACGAAATTAGTGGTTTTGCAATTGGTGATGTGAAGAAGGATTCAGTCATTGGCGGTAAAAATATTGCGGCTAGAGATGTCCTCATTGGCCTTCCATCTAGTGGAGTACATTCTAATGGGTTCTCCCTTGTGAGAAAGTCGGTCATTGATAGCTTTGACAAGTCACTTGTGCATTTTCAAAGCCCATTTTCCTACAAATCCTCATTGCTTTTGTAATGTCCTTGCAGAGTGCTAAGTCGAAGTGGTCTTTCACTGAATGATAAGCTTCCTGGTACACATCACTCTTGGCGATGCTCTCATGGCTCCGACTATGATCTATGTTAAACAGGTAAATACTCTTGTCTAGACTGACATCATTTTGTTTATATCATGTTGTTGATTAATGGCGTGGATTAGTAGTTTCTCACCCATATTTTGAAGTAGAACACATTTTGTGGGATGATCGATATGGTGTGCAAGATCACATGAATTGTTGTATGCATCGTTTTTGTTGTATGTCTCATAGACGATTTGTATATATAATTTCAATTTGATGTTGATAGAGTATAAAGTTGTTTGGGATTGTATTTTTTTGTAATAGACAAGTTATTGATTATACGAAAATTAATATAATTGTGTTCAGGTTTGCAATGTTTATTCTGAATGACAAAAAAAAGGCAATGAGAAATCTGAAAATTAATAGAAAGAACCAATTTCATTATAAAAAAAATGAATTTTCATTAGTAATTTTTTTAGCTACAGCAAGTTAGTGTTAGCAACGGCAAATGCCGTCTCTATTTTGATAATTTCATTTGCAACTTAGCAACGGTTTGAATCCATCGCTAAATAGCCACGGCAAATGTTGTCCATGTTTTGTTAATTTGGTTTGCAACTTAGCAACGGTTTGAAGTCGTTGCTAAATAGCCACGGCAAATGCCGTCTCCGTTTTGTCGATTTGATATTCAACTTAGCGACGGTTTTAGGCCGTCGCTAAATAGCCATGGCAAATGTCGTCCCTATTTTTTTAAATTTGGTTTGCAACTTAGCAACGGTTTTAAGCCGTCGCTAAATAGCCACGGCAAAAACCGTCTCTATTTTGTCAATTTGCGACTGTCTTAGCCGTCTCAAACATTTTAAAAGCCATCACTATTGCTACTGTCTCAAATAAAACGACGGAATTTTTGCAAATAAAACGACGGAATCAGCAATGGAATTTTTGCAACTTAGCGACGATTTTTAGCCATGGCTATTTAGCTACGGAAAATTTTACCGTTGCTGATTCAAATAGCGACGATTGAAATAGCTACGGTATTGCGACGGTCGTTGAGCTGTTGCTGGTTCATTTTAGCTACGGTTTTTTGATAATTAGCAACGGTAAAACGCCGTTGCTGAATTGACTTTTTTTTGTAGTGACAGTAAAGATTTCTTCTAAAGCATCCTTTTACTAGTAACTCTTCAGGTCAGCAAATATTGGAGTCTTTATATGCTTAAAATGTTGCGGTGTGCACAGAAGTCTTGGTACGCATATATCAAAGGTACACCTGATCAAGCTTTCATGTACAATGCAGCATAATAAATTAGGTTATATTAAAATCTTATATTTATTTGTAAAAATAGTTCTCAAGGAGGAGCAATTTCAGATGATTGTATAGACTGTAGACCAAATGTTCGCATAAATGATACCCTAACATGTCAAGTGCTAAAATAGACCACTTAAGTCATCTCTACCTAGGATTTATTAATTCAAGAGGAAAAAAAAAAGTGTAACTCAAGTATAACACAACTTGTCAATAAATGGGTTGATTTGATCGTACTTGTTTGACCAGATGATTAAATTTGGACCGTTAGATTTTTCTCAAGATGTGAATTATTAAATTTGGACCGTTAGTTTTTTCTCGAGATGAGTGTAATATTAAATTTGGACTGTTAGATTTACCCCATAACACACATCTCTAGATAAATTTAATATTACACTCATCTTGAGAAAAATCTAACGGTTCAAATTTGATGGAACACACATATCAGAGTAAATCTAACCGTTAGATTTTGGTGAAAGAAATAACTATTGGATTGTCCTCGAGATACGTGTTAAAACGTTTAGATTTTGGTAAAAAATCTCTAGTTAAATCTAACGGTACAAATTTAATTATGCATTTATATCAAGAAATATCTCTCGAGATGTGTGAATTATCAAATTTGGATTGTTAGATTTTTCTCGAGATGAGTGTACTATTAAATTTGGACCGTTAGATTTATCTAGAAATGTGTGTTCTATTAAATTTGGACCATTTGATTTTTCTCGAGATGTGTATTGAATTGTGTAGATTTTGGTAAAAAAAATAAGTGAAAAGTGTGATTTAATTTGTAATAAGTGAAGTGTGGTTTAATTTATAATAAGTAAGAGATAGAAAGATATTTAATTTGTAATAAGTAAAAGAGATAGAGAACCATGGATTGTTTTTATTTGCATCGCGACGGATGAAAAAGGTGTGCATGATGTGCACATGAACCCCCCTCAATCCCATCAATCATGACATGGGAAATATGATTGTCATGTACTTTCTACTTTTTATGGAATTCTCAAAGTTTCTTTTATTTTGTTTAATCTCATTTTTATTATTTAGGCTATTATTAGAAATCTTAAGGACTGTCTAATTCAATCAATCTATTATAAGTTATTATTATTGTTTTCTTATTCCTTTTCCAACCTTGAATTTCTCCTACTTTTCTTGTTTCACCTTCGTCATCTTAATCTTCTTCCTCTTTTCTTCAATTGAATTGAAGGAACTCCATATCCTCTTCTTCTTGCAAAGATGATGCATCCACGCAAAGATATGACACAGTTAGCTTGTTTAACCATTGGACTTCTTCCCCATTACCATCTTATTTCATTACTATCACTGCCACTGTGACCAACTACTTCCTTTGAATCACCACAACAGTCAATACCGCTCCGCTACCACCAACACCAGTGTATAAACTGCACCTCAACATCCACTACTGCTACCTACATCCAGTCGCCATCATAATGTTCTCCACCATTAGCACTACCACAGGTCTGCAGCACCTCAATCTCCACCACATTAACAGTACAACTCGCAATCATTACCAGCACCACCATGCCATTACACTGTCACCATCATGAAGACTATAGGCACCATCACTAACACCTCAACATTAACACTAGTACAACACACTACCACAGTACCACCACTCACCCCCACCACCTGGATTACCCATCCATCACCACCACCACCACACCACCATTATCAGGCAAACCCTTTTTTAACCTCTTGACTTCTAGATTGATGCATTCAGTTTCATTCAAAATTTTCATTCCATACTTTATATGTTGGCGCGCTGAGCGCGTGCGCGCACCTGGGTCCACTATACATAGCAACGATATTGTTCCCAACTTAAACACCCTCTGTCTTGAGACTACCATCCGGGCCACAGGTGTGGGGTTTTTATCTTAAAAGGCCTTATTGCTATTAGGTAGTAGATCATCTACTTATAAACCTTAGTGATTGTCCACTAATTGTAGCTCAGTTGATCGGACATCCACTCTCTTTGTGAGAGGTAGCAGGTTCGAGACTCACCAGTTAGGATTTTGTGAGTTTTCGCCCGATTATTAGGAGCACATTTGCTCCGCCGTTGATAAGCCTTCTGGTATTGAATGCAGCTGCTTAGATGGACTAGACCGAAGCGAAAGCGAGTCTTCATGCAAGGTGGAGGCGATGGACCGGAGCGAAAGTAAGTCTCTATATGAGATGGAGGCGACGAGGACATTAAGTGGCAACAATATTGTAGCCTTCGGGCCTGGTTTGGTTAACCCTATAGGGTCAGTCATGTAGCTTTCGGGCATGGATTAATAAATAAATAAAAAGGGTCCACGACCCAATTTAAAAAAAAAAAAAAAAAAAAAGTAGTTCGAGGATGATTAGTTTTTTTAAAAAATAAAAAAATAAAAAACAAAAAAAAAACTTAGTGACGACTCGTCTTCACTTGATGTGGGACTATTCAAGCCAACTTCATCCCAACAATCTCCACCTTTGGCGCGAATCGTCACACATCCTACAATCCATCCACCGGTCTGCAACATCTCGAAGTAATCCTCCTTCTCGAGTCACATATGCGACCACGATCATGTGGGTAGCACTCGGTGTACGGGCTTCCTATCCTGGCGTTGTTGGCTCCACCTTAATCACAACCACTGATATCTTCTCGCCTGGACTACAATCATTGTTTACCTTTGGTAGATAGAATACGTAAGCGAGTCCAATCTTGGAAGAACATGTATCTCTCATATGCAGGCAGAGTCACTCTCATTAAAGCAGTCTTGAACAATCTCCATGTCTATTGGTCCTCTTGCTTCATCTTGCCTACAAGTGTTCGGGATGACATAACGGCCATTATGAGGAGTTTTTTGTGGTCGGCCAATGAAAATCACACAAAGACTCCTATGGTGAACTAGCAACAAATATGCAGACCTTATAATGAGGGAGGCTTGGGCGTTAGGTGTATTGAAACCTCTAACAAGGCTGCAATGATCAGGCATGTGTGGAATATCGTCTCCAAGAAGGATAATCTGTGGGTACAGTGGACAACTAATAACATTATCAAGTCAAAGAACTTCTAGGTCATGGACACTCCAAGTGACTCTTCCTGGTGTTGGTGTAACATTCTCAAATGCAGAGATCAGGCAAGCAAGCTAATTTTACACTCAATTGGAGATGGGAAGGACACTCTGCTGTGGAAAGACCCATGGCACCCCCTGGGCATCCTACTCAATAGGTTTCCACAGCATCTTACGTATCACTCTATACTACATCGCAATGCCAAAGTTGGTGCGCTCATAAGGGATAACAAATGGGACACCCGACTGCAAGACAGAGCCACAATTGCTGATATTTGTGAAGATCTTGAATCGGTAGAGTTGGACAGTGCTTACAAAGATGAAGTCACCTGGATGGGGGGTCTCGATGGAGAGTTTACTAATAAGAGTGCATACCATTCAATGAGGCAACGATCGCAATTAGTCTCATGGTCCAAACTAGTGTGGTTCACAGGAAGAATACCAAGGCAGAGTTTCATAACTTGGCTTGTTTTGCATAAGGCTCTCAAGACCCAAGACAAATTGAAAAAATGGGGAGTCATTGAAGGATCAAGTTGCTCACTGTGCGGTGATCAACCAGAGTGTGAAAAGCACCTTTTCTTCAAGTGTAGATACTCAAGTTATGTGTGGTCCGTTGTCCTCCTTCAATTGGGATTATAGAATACATCCTTTGGATTGGGCAACAGAGTGGAAGTGGTGTGAAAAGAAATTCTCTGGTACATCCCCTAGATCAGTGCTAAAGAAGCTTGCTTTGAATGCCACTATCTACCATCTATGGACAGAGAGGAATTATAGAGTCTTCCAGTCCAAGTTTAGAGCAGCAAGTGATCTGGTGCCCAAGATTACTCAAAATGTTCGGCTACGTGCTTCAGTACTAGATCTACAGGTAGAAGATAATGGTGAGAACAGAGCGCTATTTGATAAGTGGCGTATAGGTGTTCAATTCCATATACACACCAGTATTGTGCATGCATGGCAAAAGCCTGAACTAGGATGGTTTAAGGTGAACTCGGATGGCTCTCTAGCAGGGAATAAAGGTGGATAGGGTGCATTGATCAGGGACCATCAAGGTCTAGTAGTGGCAGTTGCAGCTGGAGCACAAAGAGCACAAACAATGACTCTACATGAACTACAGGGAATCGAATTGGGGATCAAGCTAGCGCAAAAACATGGTTGTCAAAAAGTGGAGCTAAATACATTACTACCACTAAAGCTCCCCCATGGGAAGCAATACATATAATTAGGCGCATCAAGGAGGCAATTAGGACATTTGCGGAATGCAAGGTCATGCATGCAATGCGAGAAACGAACCAAGCAACGGATAAACTCTCAAAACTCTTGCCTGACCATGAGTTTATTGAGATCATTCCTAGTTCATTTGCGGAGGATATTAAGAAAATTGTTTTTGATGATGCCCGAGATAGGAAATACACTCGAATGTAACAAATCTGATCCTTTTTATTTTTAGTGGTCTGGGGAGCCCATATAAACCCCCACGCTTGCCTTTCAAAAAAAAAGTCCCAGAAACTATTATGGGTGAACTGGTTGTTTTAGGGATTAGAGAGATTGTAGTTGGTTGTTGCATTTTAAAATGTCACAACTTTTTCATTATTGTTTTGTTAAGGGAGCGAAGATTTTAAGCGAAAGCTAAATAACTCCAATATTTGCTACTTTGATCAATGGTAGTTTTGTTTGCTTATGAAAATGTCATGTCCTTTACATATTTATGGTATATCTTAAAGAGGTTGGATCTCTACACCTAGATTTTAACTCTACACCCTAAGAAAAAAACATGTATAGTTGTTTTTTAGGGAATTAATTTGTAATATATAAAATATGTGGGTGGTTTTACAATTAATTTGTTAAGTTGTAAAATGTTGAAAAAACCCTAACCCGAGAAACTTTGTTATCAATTCTAGAATCGTTAAGCACTCCTAGCATAAAACATGTGTTCAAGTATCCAAGCTACATATCGGAAATTTTCAGATCTATTTAAGTTAGGACATCAACAATATTTTATAGGTATGACATTGTTCATATTGTAGGATCGGCTTTTAAAAATGCTATATTTTTTATCTTCAAAACCTAAGAATTATCCAAAGTAGTGTAAGTAGTGTCGCATGTAAGATACTTTGACATTGATCTTGAAAATTGTGGCATCGATCTCGAGTTGTTAATGGGATCGAGTTATTAATTAATACTATACATTTTTTTCTTGTTAAGAATATACCAATATCACTATGGGTGTACCATGCTACTAGTATGGTAGGATCAATATAGTTTCTCTCAACGTATGTGCAGTTCATAACGACAAGGTTATCACAAATGACATTACACCAATATAGGTTAGGTCATCAGTGTCACTAATGCATGAAAATCGCACAACGATGTCACTAACACGGATAAATGAAAATTGGACAATTGTGTCATCTTTGAAGTAATTTATAAAAACATCCCAAAGTAACTCCAATAACTAAAAAAATTATAACAAGCCAAAAACCCCAACAATTCAAAATATGGAATGGCAAAATGAAAAAAAATAAAATAAAGAAGTGAGAAATCCCATGACTATGCTTCACATTCTCTTCAACCCGTATCATGTTTTGTTGTTTATAACAAGCCAAAAACCCCAACAATTCAAAATATGGAATAAAATGAAAAATAAAATAAAGAAGTGGGAAATCCTATGACTGCGCTTCGCATTCTCTTCAACCCGTGTCATGTTTTGTTGTTACTAATAGTACTCCTCCCTCCCTTCTCTGTGACTTTTTTGTGTTACTTGTGATTATTTGTGCTATATTTTTGTGAAAAATCATCGTCTTGTTGAAGTGATTAACTTGTCAATTCGTTATTATCGAAACAACTAGCCCTGGTCCTTTTCGTATTGTCGAAATTGACTAGTTGTGATCATGTTTTGACTGAAATGACAAAACTGAGTCAATTTGGAATTGTCGAAAAGACTAGCCCTAGCTATTTTTCTATGCTTGAAACGTGCAAATTGGGTCATTGATATTTGTCATGTATATAAAATGGTATGTGAAGTTTGATTGTGAATTCAGAAGAGATAGAGATACAACGTCGTTGATTGGTTGAAAAGTCATTAATTACTTTGATTGCTTGTTATCGATGAACTCACTAGTATAATAGCTACACAGAAGAAATCATTGGAAACTTAGTCAATGGAGAGCGAACCAAATAGAGACGAAATAGAAATCATCGGAGATGAAGGAGAGCAAGATGATGTCGAATCCTAAATCACTCAATTGGATAAGGGGTCGTGAGGAGGAGATCATGATAAGTTTGTAGGCTTTCAACTGTAAGTTGTCTAACTGATCGTTTGGTTTCAGTTGGGGTCTGTGCAATTAAAACAACGTTATAACGCCGATATAACTCTGATATAACACTTAACGGGGGTGAGCCGTTACGTTATGACATTATCACGTTATAGTATCATAGCTTCGATTTAACGGCATTATATGTCCGTTATTGAGATAACGTTTTTTCAATAACATTTTGTTCTAATACATTAAAAAAATCACCCATTTAATTCTCGATCGAACCAAAACCCTAGACTCGTTGGAAAGAAGAAAGACCAAAGCTGACCGTTTTCAATGGACAGATAACTAGACATCGTCATTGATAGAGAACAAGAGAAGAAGATGAAGAGTCGATCACACTCTCTGTTGCGATCTCACTCTCATACGAAGGGAAGATTTTTTTTTTTTTTTTTTGAATTTAATGTTATGAACATGATTTACTTTTTTTACTCTATAATGCATTAATACTTTATGGGTGTATAAAAATATATATTTAAAAGCTATTCCGTTATATCCCGTTATTACCTATATCGTTCTTGGACCGTTATGAGTCCATTATCCGTTTTAACTGCATAGGTTGGGGTTAGTGTTTAAGTCAATGAAAAGTGGAATCTCTAATTTCCTTTGGGGTGTGATTTGGATGATTTTAAAAAACTCAAATCCAAACATGGGTTTTTTTAGTAACCGGGTTATTTTAACATAGGGTGAAAAACAACACCCTTAATTTATCTTGAATCTCTTTTTTGCGAGTAACAAAGTTATTTGGGTTAATACTATGGAAGTGACATACACATAATTTGCATGGATCTTAGTTTTCTCACTAACTTAAATTTCAAATCTTAAATCGTGAAACTAGAGCTAGGAAGACTCGGGTTAGTCATTTTTTACATAACCTAGTTATTTTGGGCTGATGGTACAAGGTCCGGGTGGTATAATTTTGAATATATTGAGATATGCAAGTTACAACAGTGACCCGAGGAGAAGTAGAGCATTGGTGTTGTTATGGAACTCATGTTGTCATAGGAATTTCTGAGACATCTCCCATGGAGAGCTCAACCTCAAGCTAAAAAAGGCGAACCATTCAACAAAATTTCAAAAAAATGTCGAAAAGTTATTTTGGAGGACAATTACAGTCTTCATACTCGTCTATTGGATATAGGATCAAATTAGTCAATTCAGGCTAAGCTTTGTCTGCGCAAGACTATTTTGCGTGCTTTGGCTCCATTCAAATTCAACCAGCCCATACCCTTTTCTAGCAATTGTTTGGGTTGAAAACCTTAAACACAATGAGCTTTGGCGTTTCCAATGGACATGAAATTTACACTCAAAAGCTCAAATAAAACTCATATTTTGGTTTTTGGCTTTTGAGTTCGCCCATTGGAGTTGCACTAATAACCCAGATTTGGGTATCAAAATCGTTGGAAATTTTTATTTAAAACTTACATTAATAAATTTTAAAAAAATTGTTGTTTTTTTTTTTTCATAAAGCGATAAACCTTGAGGCCAAAATATCAACTGTATACTTGTTTTGGGAACATTACAGCGAGTGATTTCACTTATACATGAAGAGAGATATGTGGATATTAGACATGCGCAGTGGAAGGAGAAATCGATTTTCTAGTGACAAAGGCTCATGGTAGGGCCTTAAACCCTGCTGCCAAACACCACTTACCTCATCATTGCATCAATCCCTTAAAAGCATACCCCTCTTTCTCTCATCTGATTTTAACATCAAATTTTCGAAAAGAAATAGAAAAGAAACCAATAAATAGAACATCAAAATCAAAGAAAGGGCTTCAGTAGGTGTAACTGTGTAACAATCCGATCATTGACAATTTCAATGCTTCACTGAAATCCATTAAGATAATTACTTCTATCACGTTTCATCGAGGCTAGACTTGTTGGGTTCATTTGCTGAGCTCCAATTGTGCTTTTGAAGGTTGCCGAGGAGTCATGCTTTCCTTACTATAACACTTTGATTGTGAGAACCTATTATAGATTATCGATATATGCTTTCCAGTTATAACCTATCATGAACTTCATGTATAGCAGCATAAAGTACATATTCCAAGACATCTCATAACATTATACAATTCCTCGAGGTTTACTGCATTTGACCCTCTGTGCTCATGTTAACTGACACCCACTTGTGCCCATGTACATGGGCAACTTGAGCGACTTACTTGGAAGAAATGCATATGTGCGAATATACAATACTACTCTTATCCATGTGGAGGATTAACCTGCTCCAGCATGGTTTCTTGCTGTCTGGAATACTCGTTACGTTGCTGTCGCTGCTGCTGCCTGCTTGGATTGTTTTCCTGATTTGCAGACCGCAGATTTTGGCTCGTTCGCCATCTGATGTACTCCAAAAGAAGAGAATTTGTGCTAATTGAAATGCCAAACCCAGTGAACGATGACAGGAGCACCGAGAGAATTGCAGTTACGTTGAGCTAAAATTTGAAAAACATATAGAGGAAACTCCAACTTATGAGAAAATCTTGATAATTAATTGAAAGGAAGACACAGAAAACTGTCTACTTACTACGGCATAAAAGATATGTGCAAACAGAATGACAACCGCAAACTGGAACGAAGCATATGCCCAAATGTAACCCTTGCTCACTGAAATCATGAAATATTAACAAATTTTCAGTAATAGTTCATTGGAGAAATGTTGTAATAACTATAAAGTGCAGATTCTATTCATTAAATCATAAAACCCAGTCTTACACCATCTCCTTGTTCATGTTTAGAACCCTCATTGGGTCCACTTCCCCCTTGAGATCGGTGACTTTCTTTTCTAATCTACAAGCAATATCCTCATAGGTGAGATTTAGCTATTGTTCATATGCTGTTCATTATTAGTTTGGATCATGATAGTAGCTTTTTCATGAAATCCACAGTGAAAACAACTCTTGATTCTCAAACCCAATATTGGTTTCATCTGGTTCAGGTATATAGCTTTATTTAATAGTCCAGCAAACATTCACAGGACAGTAGGTCCAGGAAATGCAAAACATTGTGTAATAGAGTATACATGGCATTAGGCAATGTAACTCAATTTCTGCAGTAAAGGATCAATACTATGAACAGAAAATGTAAGAGATTTACAAGCAATACTTGCATCTGGATTTCTCGTCATTTTCTGTGTGCCATATGCATTCAGTGTTCAAGACCAACTTTGTGGCCTTCCATGTAACAACACTTCATTTTCCAAAATAAAAAAATCATGCGGACACCCTGATACTCCTATCGAACACTCAGATCATTAAATTTTTCACATCTCTCAAAGGTTTCGATTCCTTACAAATGTTACAAGCATAATATGGCAAGACAATAGTACATATGAAGAATGACTCAAAATATAAAACTTATTGCTATTCATTAAATAATATAATATAGAGGCATTTGCCCATACTGAGTCTTCTTGGCCTACGTGTCTGACACCTCATGCTGCTACATAGAAAATGAGGCATGTGCGTCCTACCATAGAATAATCAATATGCAAATATCGTTCTTTTGTTTTACGTAACAAAAAGAGTAGATGATAGATGTGATAGATAGAATAAAATTTTACCCATTGTAGAAGCGATAATGGATGAAAGAAGGCCTAGAGCACAAGAGAAAGGCAAGGAGACGGCAAGAGCACGAGAATGCAGTTCAGTAACCTGCTTAGATTAAAGTGAATGGCATCAAAAGCAAATGGGTAAAATAGGTGGAAACATAAAAGCACAATAGTGAAATAAAAAGGAAATGGCAAGATAAAAGCTTTTGTGTTTTTTATTTCTTTATATGAGTAGTTAAGCATCAGTAGATGGATGCACTTTGACGGCTTGGTTAAAGTGAGATAAGAGAATATTTGGATAACACATTGGACCAATGAGATAAGAGATTATTTGGATAACACCTCTCCAGTGAGTGTTGTCAGCTGTGCCGTTAAAACAACATTATAATGCCAATATAACTCCAATATAATGTTTAACGGGGGTGAGCCGTTACGTTATGAGATTATAACTTTTTTATCATGGCTCCGATATAACGCCGTTATATGGCCGTTATTGAGATAATTTTTTTCTTTCAATAATTCCGTTTTAACCTTTTGTTCTAATATATTAAAAAAATACCCATTTCATTCTCAATCGAAGAAGAATGACCAAAGTTCGCCGCCGTTATATCGCCGGTTCATAGAGAACGAGAGAAGGGGAGAAGATGAAGAGTCAATTGCACTCTCTGTTGCGATCTCACTCTCATATGAAGGGAAGATTTTATTAATGTTTTTGAATTTAATGTTATGATCATGATTTACTTTTTTGTCTCTATAATACATCAATGTTTTGTGAGGGTATTAAAAATATTCTGTTATATCACGTTATAACCTATAACGTTCTTGGACCGTTATGTATCCGTTATCCGTTATCCGTTTTAACTGCATAGGCTGTCAAACACCCAATACAAATTTGTAGAATGGCCAGAGCAAGATGATTTGTAGATGCCAATGGTGTTATGGTCTAGTGGTTAGGGCTGTGTGGGTTTGTCCCCCACGTCCTAGGTTCGAGTCCCACCTGCGGCATAGGTTATGGGATCCTTGAAAACCCAGCTCGCCTTCCAAAAAAAAAAAAAAAAAAGGTAATTTGTAGGATTGTTCTACAAGTTCCTTTAGTCATTATCATTAACATGTTTAAGAAAAATAAATGTTAATGAAAACATACATCAATTATGTAAAAATTTTAGTCGGCGCTTGACTTTTGCTTTTTTTTCCCCCTTGTTGCTGAGAATGAATATTATCTAGCTCAATAAAAATAACAATAAAAAATTAAAAGGAACAACAAAATGAACATAGGCATTACTTTCCGTGTATATGAAATGATAGGTATTTACCAATAGTTGCTCCAAAAAGCAGAAATAGGCAAGCATGCTGACCATAACAAGAACTGGCACATCCTGCCAGACCCTGCCACACAAAACAAAGGAATACCTATGTCAACTTGATGCGTCAATTAGAGCAAGACATGTCATTTTTTAGAAACAAGATGAAATGCATGAAAATTGAAATCACCATCAGTTTTTTTTCTCATGTTGTACAATAGCTTAAGCAACTTCAGGCAATGTATAAAATAAAAAAAAGTAAAATATACTAGTAAAAAAAAAAATGTATAGAAAAGATTCCTTTGAGAGACAAGCCATATGGAACACCAATTCCACAACATACCCCTTGCTTCCATAATAACTTTTGGATCATGCTACAAAAAATTTATATTCTTTCTTTCTAAGTCGATTTTGTTCAAGGATGTTTGCTTACAGACAAATCTGATTATGAACCCTAACTTATAAAATGTCTTTGACGTGCAATTGGGGGTGAAGTCCTCCCAGAAAAACCCGGAAATTTGTATGTTTCTTCAGAAAAGAATTACCCCATATTGCATGAGAAACTTAACAATTGCCTTGTAGCAGTAATGGATCATGCTTTTAAGAGAAGCTATAACATGGATAATGAACATAACTGCAAATATTTTAACTGACTTTGGTACTTGAATAGAAGTGTGATAATGGGCATATATCAAATACAAATAAAAAATAAAAACTGCATAAGTGCAAGAAGATATGCATGTATTGTAAGGCATGAACTATTACATTGAATTCTGAAACCTCAACATGATCGTCGCCTCAAATAAGATCTTAAGATCTCACCAAGATTCAAGGATATTGCTACCAGTTGGGTCTTTAACATTAAATCCAAATACTAAACCAACATCTTATCTGCAGCTATATATGTGTACGCCTTGGTAAATTGTATCTAACTTTCTTCTATTAGTGGTACTAGTTTTGGTAACTTCATTGCATCTTTGTCCGCTTACCTCTATTTTACATGTTCTCGAACTATCAACTAGCTTATTGTTTGCTAGTACCTAGTTAGGGCAGGAAAGAAAAAAACAAAGAAAGGTATGCAATTTTACTCCAGCCTTACCTTGAGTTCAGAAAGACATACAAGCAAGGGCCAGTAGAGTAATGGACTTCATTTACCATTCTGTTTCATGCCCTCTTCTGTTCTATTGGTATCTGAGTTTTCCTTGCGAAGTACGAGGAAAAAAAAACTAGTAGCAGATTAGTAACAGCAAATGGTTCAACCCTCATGTGACAGAAACATATGAACGTGAGCAAAAGGATCCCATGTTTGGGCTGACCTACAAGAGGAGGATCCAATAGGGATGGTAAGGCAGGAAGCTACTCGAAGGATAAGGCAGGACCATTGAAGATGAGGCGAAAGAGTAGATTAGAATTGCCAAGAGGGTCTAAGGATTAAAGGAAACAATAACAGATGGGAATCCAGGCTTGAGAAGATGTGTTCAGTTCCATTGGGCAAATGAGTAGAGGACTCAAGAGAAGGCCATCTCTGCCATTGCATTGGAGGATTCTGACTCCAGTGAGAACTTGATCCAGTCCCTCAAGGCATCTGGGTTAGTGGAACACCATGTTTGTTGTTATATGCAAGATGTCTTATGATGGCTTCTGAGGCCTCGTTGTTTCTGAAGTGGTTACTGCAATTATCTTTTCTCAAATTAATGAATGTTAATTTTTAAGAAAACACACACACATGAAACGATCATGCTGGCAATGTAAACAGTCTCACAGTTGAAGGCATGCTAATGATTTTCAATATACGGGATCTAAAACTAGCTTAACTGAGGACACATTGCTTCAGAAAACCAATATTAAATGGAACAACCCAATATCATAATAGGAAGTATGATTCTGGAAACTTAGATTCGCCGCATCAGTGAAAAGAGACGAGAAAGTTGGTTCCTATGGCATACGAGAGAGCCTTGGCCCGCTGCACCCGAGATTATTGAAACTCTGAACCTTCCCACCTCATGTACACCAACAATATTTGCCCATGGCATTAAGCCCCATCATGGACATCCAGTTGTGGGGTTTATCTAAAGGCCCATTGGTAGTAAGAGACAACATCCCAACTTATTCTATGTCTCAACTTACTACTCTTAAAGTGTTTGGTGCATAGTTATCAAAACATGTACATGTATCATGTATCATGTATTGTAAGATATGGTGCAATAAGTATAAAATATATGTTACATATTTAAGCATAAAAAATACTTATTCAAGCAAGGATGTCCCAGAAAAACTTTCATTGAATATGACTTGTGTAATACAAGCAATTTGCGTATCATCCATCCACTCATTCATGTCACTAGTAAAAGGACGGAGCATCCCTATATCATCCTATATAGGTATTGGTGTACCGTAAGATATATATACCCTATCTATGAGGTTTATATACAATGTGAATCATGCATATCATTAGATATTAGAAACTATGGTTTCCACAAATGTGAGACAAATTATTCTAACTCAAAATGAGCCAAAGTCCAAATGTTCGATCAAACAAGTTACCCCTTCCCAGATGATGGAAGTGGATGAGCTTTTCTCCATTCTTTCTCGTCACAAAATGGGTAAGCCTTATAAGACTCAACCAATGTGCATTGAGTTTTTCTCAACGTATGATATATTGAGTGGTTAGCACTCTTGAAATACCAATACATCGAAGGATGGAAAAGGTTCTCCGTTCGGAGGTGGGGCATGAAGGGCTAGGGTCGAATCTCAAAGCTCCCGGTCAGTCAAAAAAGATCTTTGACTAAACAACACACACAGTGACAATAACAACAATAATATAAAAACTCAATGCACAAACAACAACAACAATAATAAGAACCTCCTAGAGAAACGGTTTCATAGAACTCTTATTCATGCTATTATCAAGAAAATGAATGCATAATATAAAAATGAGAAATAGCTAATGATATTGAAAAGTCGACTTTTTCGTCCGAGAAAAATTAGCAGTCACTTCAATACCTCAAGCATTTACAAAAATAAAATGATGGAATTGGGATATTTATTAATATTAGCAATAGTAGTACTTTAGGCATATTAATAATTCTAGTATTATTATGATATTGTTTCCTATTAGGTTTAGGGTTTGGTTTAGAAGTTAGATTAGTTATAAATACGAGCGTAGGTTGATCATTGTAATTAGACTTATGATGGAATAAAAGTTATTTTTTTTACTAGTTATTTCAGTTTTTTTTATCATTGTTATTTCGAATTATTCCGTTATTTCAATTCTTGTTCAGTTTATTTTGATTATCGTTCTTTTAAATCTATAATTGGTATTAGAGTCGAACGATTCTAGTTCATTTAATTTGAAAAAAAAAAGTTTGAAGAAAGAGAAGTTTGAATATTAATGGATGAACGACGAAGAGTTTATGAAGAGTATGCACGAAGAGTTTAAGAAGATGCATTTATTTTTCGCATAATGAAGAGCAGAATTTAGGGCAGCAATGAAGGCAGAGTTTGCAACATAAGAGCAACCATAGACAAGGACATGGAACGACAACCACCGGCAGTGAAACAAAAGACCCCAGCCACCACCATCGAGGGCGACGCATCTACTGGACAGCCTGCTGCCCAATATTCCATAGTCGATCAGTCACCCAAGTTTCCACATCACAATGTCGATCAACAAGCCCCTGTGCAACCTCAGTTGGTCAGACAACTTGCAACACTGTTGCCATTCGATCGAACTTCCTCCGTCCACCCATCCCACCACCAGCAACCAGATTGTCCTTCTGATCCACAAATTTCATCCACCGATCAACAACCACCTCTCCTAACACTTCTAGATTGCAATCAGAGTCTATCGACGCTTCTACCACCTCCTGCCACAAACCCAATTTGATCGACCTTTGCCAATCCTGAGCCAGCTTGATCGCAACTCAGACACTCCCCAGAACTTCGATCGATAGACCCAATCACCCCTGGCCATTGATCGTCCACCATCCAAACCCCCTCCGCAATCAATCATAACACCAAATTTCTCCTGTTGCAGTCGGGTTGGGAAAGAAAAGGAAATTTTTTTTCTTCAGTCCCTACATTCAATTTATGATTCAGTCCCTGTTAAAAATTATATTTCAATCCCTAACCATCACTTTTCACTTAACCCACGAATTCATATGGCTATTTGTACCGTCATAAATCATATGTACCACTAGCAAGTTCAGATTTTTGTTGCTATTCACAACCATTGGCACAATTTTGTACCGCTGCGGAACAAATTTTATGATCCAATTTGGGTCAATTTTATGACACATTTTGAGGCAGAATTTGGGTACACCTTTACCATCAGACAGTGGATCAGTATTCAGATTGGAGTTTATTTTTTGTGCCAAGTTCTTTGGGGTGTCAGTGTCTACAAAGGGAATGTTAGAGGTTGACTTCTACTAGGACCTTTCACCGTGTGTTCTCATCACGATTGCTTATTTTTTTGGACTTATTCGGCTTTAAGTTCGAGGATGAGCTTCTTCAACCCGAGGAAGTTGATGGAATTAGGATATTTACTAGTATTAGCAATAGTAGCATTTTAGGCATATTAATAATTCTAGTATTATTAGGACATTGTTTCGTATTTGGTTTAGGGTTTGTTTTAGAAGTTAGGTTAGTTATAGATACGAGGCAGATTGATTATTGTAATTAGGTTTTTGATGGAATAAAAGTTATTTTGTTTATTAGTTATTTCGGTTTATTTTATCGTTGTTATTTGGAATTATTTCGTTATTTCAATTCTTTTTCAGTTTATTTCGATTATCATTCTTTTAAATCTATCATAAAATAATAATAACAACAATAGTTAATGATAATAATAGATTATGGGCTTCATGGGACTAAAACAAGTTTTCTTCATATCAAATAGGACTCATTTTGGGTTTTTTTTTTTGGTTCATTTCAAGACGTGAACTATGTTTTTTTATAAATCTGTTTCAACTGAAATTTTGAGGAATTGTATGAATTAAGGAATAACATGTTAAAGTTTCATCTTGATTCGACATGTGATCTTGAGATATGCGTAAAAAATTATTCGGTTGCATGTGAATATGTTTTTCACTAATTTACACCCTATTCGGTCAAGGAGCTAGGAGCGAATTTATCGAATACTTAGGGAGTAATCGGTAAAACTCGAGCAATTCATTCCAATAAGAATTTTTATATATCTACGCCTAGGAACACTTAATTAGCATAAACAACATCAAGAAATTCAACATTTCTATACCTATCATGATAAAATGAGTATCACCATTGTCGAAGTAAGTTTATATTAGCTAAAAAGTATCACAAACATCTCAAATTGTTAAAGATAATTAATCACTACATAACACAAGGAAACCCAAAGCAAACTCAAAAACAACAAAAAGACCCATGAGTTCCATGATTCCATTACTACTTCATTACTATTCTAGATCAATATCAAAATCATAACCATCATCTACATTTTGCCAACCCACAACACCAAAGAAAGCTTGGTGAACAAGTGATTCTTTCTCAGTCTCTTTGGTGTCTCTCTTACTTTCTCGATTGACTCTCTCTTTTGGGTTTGGGAGGGTAAGGAGCCAAAAGGCAAAAACACATGAAGAAATAAATAAATAAACCAGCCGAGTTCAACTCGGTTACTCGGCCGAGCTTCTGGTTAACCGAGTAAATGGGACTGAGTCCCATTTTTTGAAATACGCCTAAGTGGTCGTTACCGAGTACTCACCGAGTAAACTACTAAGGTTTTCATTTCTTCATTTAACTTGATATTTTAAGGGAACATGTGGAGTGACATTAGGATTATTATGTTAAATTTCAGCTCGGATCGACAAACTTTCATTGAGATACGCATCAAAATGTGACATGTTCTTGAGCACCCCCCCCCCCCCCCCCCCCCCCCCTAGTGACCACCATGGACTGATATGGTGGTACCGTGGTAAGTGTTTTAACTACATGAAATTAGTGACTAATTACCATATTTGGATGGTTGTTAGTCGCAACGTTGCATGAGAAAAAACCAGTCATTTGATTAACCACCATCGACTATGTAGTCAATGGGACCATTAAAAGAAAATAGGTGTAAAACCCTAAAAATTGGACTTTTGTATAAAGTTTTGTGATTTTGGTCCTTCAAATGTACAAAAACCCATATGTAGCTTATTTGGTATGATAAAACCTTTTCCCCTCCTTTATAATAACCCAAAATGCCCCTAAATAACAAATTACACTTAAAGTAGAAAATAAAGATAAAACATGCAGTTTTTCACATAGGGATACAAATTTCCTTGTAAAAGATATATAATAACCAACTTAAATGGAAACTTTTGAAAATGAGTAAGAGATATCATTATGAAGCTGTATAATTGCACAGTAATAACCAAGAAACATTTTCCTTGCCATACAATATAAAGCTATTTTCTAGGAAGAAGTTATTAAGAAGGATGGTAGTGAAAGGAATATCAAAAACCTTTAAAGTTAACACTTGCCTGTAGCGAGTAACTTCCCGTTGCTGTATTACAGTCACTGGACTTCTGTTAACGTTCTGAACAGTCTGTATTCTCAGTAGTGTTACAGGTAAATTCTGAACATCTTGTTTGCAAACATCACACGTCCTGTTACCCTTTATGCTAAACCATTTCACTGCACATTCTTGGTGGGCAAGTGCAAGCTCACCTTTGCAGCTACACTCCATCTTAAGAGTCTCACCTCCCTCCCCAAGCTCAATGAAACAAATTCTGCAAACTGCTTCTTCTTCAGGGATATCCTCACCAGGATCTTCAGTTGCTGCAATGAAATGTCACTGAAGATTTAGTTACTAAAAGTCGCATGAATTTTTATTTCTTTGGAGAGAGAGAGAGAGAGGTGCATCATGCATCGCAGAACTGCTGATTGTTGGATTCAATTGACTTTAATATCATAAATATGGTGATTTACCATTCAAATAGTAATCCATGAAAAGTATAGAGGTAAAAAAATGATATAAACATTAAAAACTGAACCAGGGTGTTTGTAATGAAATAAAGAAGATGATTTCATGCAGCCTGACACTCTAAAGAGGAGCCTAACTTTCAGTAGCAAGTGTCCGAGTCATAGAAGCCAGGTTCATAGAAGGCTAGAAAACATCTACAGTCTTCTTCACTGATCAAAGACAATCATATCTTATAGTATACTCCAATCAACAACCTCAGGCCATTCAGCCAAGTTAGGCTCTCGAGAAGAGAAGCAGTTTGAAGATGCGGGAACTTTGTAAATTTGATCAAAGAAGGGTGTGATACGTGCTGGTCTTTGCATATGAGACTAAGAGAAGATCAAGGGTTTTTGATCAACTGTTGATTTTGGATCTATGGCTTGGATGAAGGTATGGTAGCATGGGCAATTGGGCATGGATAGCTTTATTTCAAGATTCATTATTTGAAAAACAAATAGTGGCATGCTTTTTAACTAAGCGTGTTTTTGGATATCAGACTAATGTGCAATCTAGGCAGGGTAGATTTGACCAGGATGGAAGAGTCTATCTCAAATTTCAACAAAAAAGGAGGTAGTGACGAAAAATTAGTGATGGATCACAAGCTAAGGAGCAGTTGAAATCTGATCACAACAGGGACCTTAGACTATAAATTGTTTTGAGAGATGATCAAATAAAAGGGATCTGGTTGAACCTCAGTACGCTTGAGCCTGAATCGCACTAAGGCACACCCCAGTTCAGCACCTTAGGAAAACTTTCAAACAATGTTAGGAACTAGGTTGTATTTGGAATTTGATTTTTATGAGAATACCCTTTTATATTCTTTTCCTAATAAGGAAAACCTTGTTTGAGTCTAGTTAGGGAAATATTTCGGCCCACTAAGTTGCTAAAGTCCATTTGCCCATATAAGTCTCGTTTGCTTATTACACTTCATATTCATTGTTTTTATATTCTGTCTCTGATTCTAACAAAACTCAGTGAAAGTGGGCTTGGTATTTAAGACGTCCCGAACAGTTCTTATTTATGAAAGATCAAACTTGTTAGGATTCCTCACAACTGAAGTTGAGTGCAGTTGTTTCAATGGGAGACAAATTGAACCCAGCAAGGAGCTCGAGCTCGTGGGGGGAACTGAGATAGAAGAGACCAACTCGAGCACCATGGGATATACCATAGATCACAGTTTCTTTTATCAGCATCTGGTCCAAACAATTTGAAGAAAGGAAGATGCCAAGCGGCTTTTGAGACCTGTAGGAAATATGAGGATAAGTTTTGAAGGGGCGTCTACATGTGAATTTTGCCTCATCAGGATGGGTTTGGCCAGCGAAAGGTGATGGATTGCATAATGGCTAGTTTTTAATGCTTTTCTGTTTGTGGGTTGGGGCTAGGGAATGTTGAATGACTGTGCTCAAATTTAATATATAGGATTGGCTTCGTAGGGCCCTGAAGTTCTCTCTGAGGCGCTGGAGCTAGTGGCCCTTTATTTTCTTTCTCCAAGTCTCAAGGATTACATTGCATTTCTTCTCTTTTTATTCAATGGAAACTTTATCATTTCAAACAAAAAATGATGACAATAATAGAAATAAAAACAAATAAATAAATGATTATAGGATTAACACATACTAGCATCAGACTTTGAAGCAGCATTAGGTGAAGCAGCACTGGGAATCACAGGACGAGGAGTTGCAGAAATAACACGTATAAGACATCCCGAAGAGTCCATCCGTCTTAAGCTTCTGGTTTTAACATTCATGGGGACAGAAAGTGAACGAGTTATATGTTGCTGGACTTCTGGTTTCTGTACAAACACAAAATCGATGAAGTGTCTAAAAATGAGTTTCACTTTTTTGAGATGTGCTGTCATATAAACTTTTAAAAAGTGAAGCATACAGGATACATCAATGTGTGGGATGCTTTTTGTTTCCCCTTCTTGAGAAGGATCATCACACGAGAGTTGTGGAAGTCTTGCACAATAAATTTCTGAATACATAGAAATGAAAGTAATTTGTAATTTTCTGTTACATCGGACATATATACAAACTCATTATATTCTACTTCAATTAGACAATTAGCCAATAAGAAGTACAGGGCAATGATGTGCAGGACCTTTCGTGGCCCTTCAATTACCTGTAAAGGCAACAAACTAGTTTTATTCTGGTCCATTAACCACTGAATATTAGCTTTGTCAAAGAATGACTCCCATGTTAGTTCTCCTAATAATAATTGCAAACAACCCTAAACTACCTAAATACGCCTGCTAATGTCTTTTGATTAAGCTCTATCTTACAAGCTCACTTTACCTTTTCTCTTTCTACTTGTCTTTTTCACTTTGTCATCTCTCACTCTCGCTGGATACCCTCATCAACAACATAAACTCCTAATCTTCTGAACAATAAGAACTCTCCATTTTGAAGCATGGATGCATTGTTTTGAAACCAAAGTACACAACACCACTTTAAATACAGGCGCATCCACAGGGAAGCACTAATCTATCATATATGCACAAAACCATTTGGAACTTTAAATACAGGTGCATCCACAGGGATGCACTAATCTATCATACATACACAAACCATTTGGAACTTTGGAGTTTCAATGTATTAAATCAAAGTAAAAGCAGCAATAATGGATGCACTAATCAATCATACACAAAATCCCAATTTTGAATATGGAACACTGTTTTGAAATCAAAGTACAAAGCAACAATTCAAACATAGTATTCCATCCACAAAATGTATCAATCAGACAAACTCCCCAGTGTGAATGCCCTTTTTTGAAATCAAGTGCTTGCATAACCACATAAGTAATGAGATATTAATGATGAAGCTATTAGAGATGTGGCTCGATTGCAGGCAAATTAGTCCCACATGGATGAAAGAGTCACATCAGGTGCAACTAATAAACATGGGATGTGTCCCTCACTACTCACTAGTAAAGAGACATTTTTGGGGGCAGTGGAGCCCAATTGGTAAGAACCCCACATCCGGACACAACGGGAGTTTAAGTTTGAGACAATATCATTGGTTGAGGCATGTGTTGGCCGACAATCTCGTGTGTACGCTTTGCGGTGGTCTCCTAGGCTTCACCCTTGTACCCAATACATGTGGTATTAGAAACGAAGGTTCGGCATTGGACTTGGCGAGTTGGATGTGTAGAATAGCATGTTTAGGATGAGTATATCTTGAGTAGGCTCAAATCTCGCCAAGGTGAACATTGTTAGAAATGTGGCTCGATTTGAGCGTGCCATTAGTCCCACATGGGTTAAGGAGTCACATCAAGTGTAGCTAATAAGCATAAAAATGTCACTCACTAACAACGAGGCATTTTGAAGGCAGTAGAGTGTAATTGGTGAAAACCCCACACCCGAGCACGGCGGATGTTTTTGGTGGGACAAAATGTTGCTTGAGTAATCTCGTGTGCATTATACTTGGGGTTATCAAAACAGTTTGCAACCAAAAATAAAAAATAAAAATAAAAAATAAAAAATAAAAAATAAAAAATAAAAAATAAAAAATAAAAAATAAAAAATAAAAAATAAAAAATAAAAAATAAAAAATAAAAAATAAAAAATAAAAAATAAAAAAATAAAAAATAAAAAATAAAAAATAAAAAAATAAAAAATTTTGACAACATGACACAAATAACGAGGACTTCACAAAAAATTACCTTACCTTTTTCACTAACCTGAAACCCAAATGCAAATGGCCTCAATTCTCAGTAAACTCCATTATACATGTGATAATGATGGTAGGCAAAAAAGTGATCAGATGATTCTTTATGTTGCTTAATTATCATACAAAAATTTTAAATAATGCATAAAATCAAGGTTATCAAGACTCGAGTTGTATATCCTGTACCATATTACAACGTAAATTTTTTATATGATGCATATTTTGACCAACTTTGAACCTCTTCAATTTGTCCATTTTTGCCCTTTGCTTTATTTATATGGTGTAGTAGGTTAGGGGCATCTTAATCTTAGTACTTTCTTTTTCTAATTTGAGGCTTTAAATTTCCTTCACTTTTAAAAGAACTTAGTTGTTGAGATCAAAATGAAAAATAAAACTTAGAAACTTTGTCTTTGAGGCTTGAAGAATTAGGTTGAAATCGAGATTGTGAAGGTTTTGATTCTTCCATCTCAAGGTAGTTCCTCTAGAGAAGTTAATCAGAGAGAGAAATTATTAAGGTTCAAGCAGCAAGGTAATCCATCTATTTTTTCTCACTAATTTAAGTTGAGTGTTTTACCTGATTTAGAAATTTAAAAAAAATTTAAAAATAAAAATAAATAATATATATATATGTTTTTCTTTCCGACTTTTTTTTGGTAAAAAAATTATAAGGCTACAAAAGTTACATCAGATCTCCCCCACCCCCCCCCCAACAACAACCGCTGCGAACCACCTACATAATCATAGTCAATGTCTCTGCCTTGGCATTGTCTTGCTCCATTATCTTCCCCATAATATCCATATCCTTCTATTATAGCTTCCCCAAACCTTTCGTAAATCTTGTTTCCAACACCCATAAACCAACCTACACATCAAGTGTTAGATAGAACTTCGCATAGACCTTCAACCACATCTTCTTACTCTAGATCCATTCATTCCAATCTATGCTAATCAATCCTAACATACTCCATAATCCCTTACCATAAGACCCTTCCCACAACAAGTGTTTGATTAGTTTTCTTTCAGACCATTTCACACCAATATTCTAAGTACATAAAATAGTTACGTAACTAAGTTTAGTGTCCACCATGCACACATCCATAGCACCTTCATAGTTTACCAAGCACTACACACACCTGCTTTATTAGGAATGTCATGTCATTCTCTCTATGATCATCATTACCATGTGTCATGTAAGTTTTATCATCTACAGAATTCACAAAATTAAGACTTTTCCAAACGACGGCCTACTGCATCCACTTTGAAAAAAAAAATGAGTCTAAACAACCTGTCATGCCAAACAAGACTATGAGTATTTATTGTGTTCAACATGTCTCCTTAACAACCAAACAAGACAGGCATCCCAGCTCCATACATCACATGATATCCTATCCTCCTAGGCAAGAGAAACAAAAAGAGAAATGAATTAAGCATTACCTAGAGGTGGATACCTTAATGCCGTGCCAAATGAAGACATAAGGCCTTGGGCTATTGTTGTTTTCAATTCAAGCTTTAGAATGACTTCGACAGCTACTAAGTTTGTTGTATCAATCTTCGCAATACATACTTTACCTTTACTAAGCATTTAGTTTGAAATTCTTGTAGCAAAGCTCAATCAAATGGAGTAATGCGGACCTTATTTAAGATTACTCTTGAGTTCTTCAATTAAAGCACTTAATAATTCATAATGTTTGCAACATTCCCATTTAGTTTCTACTGGCGCAGCTTATTAAGCGCTTTCAGTTTTTTCCCTAAAAGAAACCGTAAACACTTTTTGGGTATGTTTGGCTTATCCCATATCAAAAGCATTAAAAATATACCAAAAATAAGCCATCTTTCCTCGTGTTTGATGAAATCCCATGGCTTTTGCAGGAAACCCACATTCCTTTTTTGCTTTTATCTAACATTCCAAAACATCCAACATTATCATTATAAGTTTTAAAATATACCAAATCTACCCTTGCACATTTGTGCTCATATATTTAAAAATATACCATTGTCATCAACGTCCCTTCAGAAACAAAATTGTTGAGAGTTTAGTACTTAATGTTGAATTGGAGTATGTTTAACGAAACAACCACTGTTAACTCATAATCAACCACTTCGTAGAAAAGTGTTACATATCATCCACTAAAAATCAGCTAGCCACTGCTATAAGTTACAAATACAACCTTACAACTCCTTGGTTAGTTTCATCAAACCCTTCAAAGATATGGAGCACTCCTTATTAGATAGAGCCTCTCCTTCAAAAATTCGTCTATTTTTTACCTTCCACAGAGCCTAACAAACTGGGTTCCTCAAAGCCAGATCCACTTCCCAATCCTAGAGATATCAATGTGTTTCCATTCAACTAACCACTCTAATGGAGCCCTGAACTGGCCTTGACACTCTGAATTCTTTAAGGAAGACGGAATAGACTGCTTTGAAATATTTGTAATTCATAAGTTTGTGATCAACAAACTCCTCATCCTGATTGCACAGCACGCAATGTCTGGGATCTGAATCCCTCTGTTTTCGAAGTTACCCACTATGAGAGTTTTGCCTTGGATGACAGTCCGCAAGAAGACGTTTAGTCTAGGAGGGCAATGCTTGATCCAAATCTTCTGGCTATGTTGAGAGATGAAGGGGATTCCATTTTGAAGTAATAGCTTCGGAATTTGGAATTATCACATACAAATGAACTTGAAATGTAGATGTCATCAGCACTTGTTCCTTTCATCATCTCCTCCCACTCATCTTCTTTTCAAGCATCTAAGATAGGAATTATATCTCCAAAAGTTTTCGCTAACAAGACTGATTCTAACATCAAACTTGGAAGCCTTGATTCTCTTTTGTAAACATTTAGCAATCTCCATTGATTGAAGTCAATGATATGTGAGAAATCACCTTGTTAGCAACTTTCTTCGAAGATATCATTCTCCTTTGCGAAAGTTCATCAATTGAGCTGATCTTCTTTTCCAAACTTTGTTTTACTTTGAAATCTTGCATGAGAGCAACTAGTATCCAAAAGTAGGTTATACGATAAATCAATATGACTGGGGTCTTGAGCTAGATCTGAATAAGGTAGTGGAATTATGGGTTTGATGACATAACCATTCTGGTGAAGATTTATAGACGAAATTAGGAAATGTTCGAAATCTAAGTGAGATTTGAGGAAAATGATAGATCCACCATGGATTAGATTGGATTGAGTTAAGTTGAAGCTAAATCTAATGTAAGAAAAGGAAATTGAGATGAATTATCTGCTAGATAGTGAGATCATGGTTGAGAGAAAACTCTCTCAAGTTCTATTTCATTCAACAGAACAATTTGTCATAAACCTCATTTTGAGGTGAAAATAAATGAAATATAAGGGAAATATACCCATGGGCACTCAGATTTCACACAAAATCCACAACATTAATTCACCATTCTGTAGTAACTTTGGGATCAATCTACTTATTGTAATCTATCTGACAGTTTTTGTCGTTGTCTCCATTAATCAGTCACATTAGGGTATAACTTAGCATACCGTTGTTACTGCCTTGTGTTTCTGCCACATAACAATACACGTAAGGCAAGAACTAGCACATTATATGAATTTAGGACATCATTCATACTATGAGAACGAAATTTGACAGGGAAATAAAAAACAGTATCTGATAAGTTCGCAGAAGATATATAGTCCCTCTTCAGACATTTATAGTGAAAGATAATTGTGAAGGACACTTACAGACAAATCAGCTTGATCTTCCAGATTCCTCTCCACAACAGACTTCGAAATGGAATTTGCGACAGGGGTGACTGGTAAAGAGTATGTTCTCTTTGCTGATGAAGATGAGAAAACCTTCGTCATGGAGAATGATCTTGAAGTAGAAGGCTTTTCCACTGGAACATCTGAATCCGATTCTGGAACGAGAAGAACCGTCTTCTCACCTTCTTGGGACAAATTTTTTATCTTAAGGCTACGCTGGGAAAGCAAATTCTTCACTGAAGTTTTGAACCTCACCGAGCTTGGTCTTGGAGGCAAGCCAGCTCTTATAGAAGAGGGACTTGATACTGAAGGAATATCTATTCTTGTAGAACTCGGCAATGTATTTTCCATGGACCTTTCTGGTATTTGAAGAGAAGATAGGTTCGGCCTCCGTGATTGTTGAGTTGACAAGGTTTCTCCTATTTTCTCATTATCCTTAGCTTCCTGTAACACCATCACACCATTTTCAATCATATAGAACACATACAAATTAATCCCCCATAAATTGTGGAACTTAAACTTGGGATGTTTCATATAGAAGGCATACATTAATAAATTAAAACATAAAAATAATAATAATATAACAACAATAACGATAGTTTCATGTATGGATGTGTCTCTGTACTTTTTGGGTCAATGTGTTCACACCCTGTCCTGTGTCAACCACTGACATGCGTATCCATGTCATTGTTGAATGTGCCTAACTAGTTTCTGTAGTCAGGCGATCTCTAAAGTTGGAATCAATAGTCTAATGCATCCATCATACGCATTATTCTGATTACGATTATGTACATAAGCATTAAAGAGGTAATGATATTATCTTCTCAAGAGCTCCAAGGCCATGAAAAGAATAAAGTGAGACTGATGGATTACCAAACCTGAATCTGATGTCCATCTCTAAATTTAAAACTGAAGCAAACTTAAACCCCACATGCTAGGCTGGCACACTTTGGTGGTTGAATTGAGGACAGTATCGGAGTTATATGTAATGGGTTCACATGTTCGGAATGCTACCAGAATTAACCGTGCACGCCCTTATCAAACTTTAGGGTGGGTTTAGTTCTAAAGAAGAATTGGGAAAACTTTCTTCAGTTGTCATTTTAAAAATGCAGAGAACTTGAAGACCTTTTGTATCACCATGGCTTCAATTTATTCAAAATTTAATTAACTCCGACAATAATTCCTAAATAACTCCATATCATAATTTTCCAGAAAATGCACAGCACAAACCCAATCATCTCCAATTCAAACTAACTAGCAAGACGCATCATCTTGTATAGTTGTAAGCAAATAATTAAACTTTTCCAAACTCTGATTGAAGAACATGTCAACGAATAAGCTCTTAATCAAACAGCAATGCAATTATATGGGAAAAGGGATCGAACCTTATTATCAGAATCGGCAAAACTGGAAGATGAAGAGTCCTGTGTAGGTTGGTGAAGTGGCTGTTCAGCTGACAACTCCATCGAACCAAGGGCTCGAACGAAGTAAAGAACGCTCGATCTCTCTATCTCTCTCTCGCTCAGGGTTCTCAGGTGAGATCACCGAGGCCAGCCAAAGCCAAGAAGAAGAAAATAACAAAGAGCAAACAATGACAGTGAAATCAAACCAAAAACCAGGAAAGGGCCAAGTGAGAGTGAGTTAGGCCAGCTTTTGAGTATTTTATTGGAAAATGCTTCCCTCCTGTCAACTGGTCTACCACTTGGTCAAGAGACATTCTCTTCCTTTCCGCCTGCCTTAATTTCATGGGAATCAAATAGTATATCTAATATGAATTATATAACTATTAGAGTATGCCACGTAAATTTTAGGTTAGACTCAGTCAAATTTAAATCAGTTGGAAAAAAAAATCAAATGTCAAGAATGAGTTTTTTCTCAATCTTTGAATTCACCAAACATGAAGTTTAGGATTTTTTTTGAATGCGCATTAAAATGTCCGACTCATTTTTTTCTGGTATGATCGGCCCATCTAATTGCTTTGAAAAATGTTAAAGACGTGAAATACATTATACATTTTATTAATTATAAAATATATATTTTTAAAATTGTAGCGCTTATATTGATTATTGATTTTGTTAGAAATATCTTCAAAAATGCACTTCCATGATACTAAGTTTTTCAAAATTGGACAACGATGTAGATAGTTATGATAATTTTCTCTTACTAAGGGCCTGTTTGGTTGCACAGAAAATATACATGGAAATTGAAACTGTTTCCGTGAATCTGATTCTGATGCCTCACTCTCTGACTTTGATTCACATGAGTAGTGAAAAAACAGTTTATGAATAATTGATTTCCTTTCAGTAAATAAACAACCAAACAACGAAAATCTGCATAACTATGTAAACAGATTCCATTTTCCAAATAAAATGTCTAACCAAACTGACCCTGAAAGGAAAACACAATACTTTCTCTCTCCGTTACATGTACATTCCACAAATTTTTTCAAAAGTTTTTCATTATTTTTGCCCTTCTACATGTTTTATATTTACAAATATGTAATCATAAAAAATGAATCTCGACCCTCAAATTCAATACATTTCCCAACTTTTAATCATAACCATCTTTTATCTCTAATTTTTTCGATTTGACTTTATCTCAGTCTGCAATAAATAGTAAAACACATATGTGAATTGTAAGATAGATGGCTCTTATTGTGAACAATGGAAGTGTGTCTTCGTCCTGATATTCTAAATGCACAAAATGTCCTTCCAATTCCTTTCTTATTACAATAATAAATAAATTGAAGGTGAAAAGTCAAAGGGGTATTCGAACCTCTTGTGAACAGTGGAAACGTGTCTTAGTCCTGATATTTCAAATGCCCTTCCAATTCCTTTCTTATTACAATAATAAACAAAATGAAAGTGAAAAGTCATTGGGATATTTTTTTAATTTTAAATTTTTTTTAAAAAAAACACTATTACATATGTGTATATTTTTACCTCCCAATTCAGATTATTACAATCAAACCCAGCCTCTCTCAGATATTGTTAATTATAGATAAGGCTCTAACATAATTTACTTGAAGCCCCTCAATTATCTATGAATTATAAATAACTCTTACATCTAACATTTAGATTTTTCATTTTTCCCTCAACATTTCATAATTTTTACAATCCAAACCAGCTCCCTCTTAAACATTAATAAATTATTCATAACCCTTAACATTGTTTATTCAAAGTCTCTTCAATCATCTATTCATTATAAAAAGGCCCTTACAATTAACATTTTTATTTTTCCATTTTTTAATCCAAATTTCATATTTTTACAATCAAAATCAGTCCCCTTCAAACATTGATTAATTATACTTAAGCTCCTAACATCATAATTCATTTGAGGCCTTCTAACTATTCGTAAACTATACATAGGCCTTAAAATTATAAATAATTATTTTGTTTAAAAATTCATTAATAATTTTTAAATTCATTAATACTTTTTACTTTTTACTTATTATGAAATTGTTGTAATAAAATAAATAAGTATTGAACATCCGTGCACATAGAGCGCGTCCACATCCTAGTTTATCTGATCTAAATCTATATAAACTACATAATGCAAGTTCTTATGAACAGTGAAAGGTATGTCTTCAACCTGATTTTCAGATTGTCCAAAATACCCTTTCAATTCTTTTATATTTACAAGAAAAACAATATGTAAGTGAACAGTAATCGGGGGCATTTTTGTAAATGTTACATATATATCATTTTACCCTCCCGAATTCAAATTATTTACGATCAAAACCTGTCCCTTTCAAATTTTGTTAATAATACCTAAGCTCCTAATATAATTTATTCAAAACCCTTAATTATTTATAAACTATACATAGGCTCTTAAAATTATAAACATTATTTTGTTTAGAATTTCAATAATAATCATTTTTACTTATTTGAAAGGTTGTAATAAAATAAAAAATGTACTAGATATTCGCGCATGTAGACCGCATTGACACCCTAGTTTACTCCTAATTTGTCTACTTGTAACACTGATTTTTTTTTTTTCAACGACTAATTTTATTTAATTTTCAACAATTTATTGAACCCATAAATTTTGGGCCAGGCATGACAATTGAGTTTTGCAGTCCAGCCAGCACCAAGTCGAACCCAATATCTACATATAGTCATATACATGTCTAATAAAAATTTTAAATTTATTAGAGACTTTTTACACCACCCTACTTTCTGTAATATGCTACCAATAAAAAGAAAAAAAAAACATACCATCACATTTCCTTTCCTATCTTTTTTTTTAGGGAACAACACCACCACTACATCGCCTCCCCCCATCACCACCTTGCCCCGTCCGCCGGTCATCACACCTTTCATCTCCTGTATTTTTTTTTTCTTCTTATTTTCCTATGTTCTTTTTATCCTCTCCTCGCTTCCTCTTTTATCTTATCTTTTCTTTTTATCCACCGTCAACAGCACCACCCCGCCTCACCTCCTTATTTTTCCTTTTATCTTTTTCTCCTCTGTTTTTTTTTCCTTGAGCATATTCGTGCAAATAGGGTTTCTCCAATGGCAGGAGCCTGCGCGAAGGGCCAACCATTTGCACTAATTTGCTTGAGGGCGGGAAGAACAAAAAAAATGCTAAGAAAAGAAAATAATAAGAAGGCAGTGGCAGGATGGTGTTGTCGACGGTGGAGAATAATAGAAGATAAGAGGATGAAAAGAATAAGAAGAGGAAGAGAGGATATATGGTGGTAGTGGTGCTGCTATGTCAGTTGTTGTGAAGAAAAAAGAGACGATGGAGAAGAATATGAACAATGGTGAAAAAATGGTTTATATTGGCGGTGTTCTTCAACACATTAAAAAAAAGGTGGTGGTGTCAAAAAGTTGTTGCCTTTTATCAAATTAGAAATTCTATAATCTTTCAAATATAAAATATAATTTGTAAAATGTGTCAAAATGAACTTGTCACATTTTTTTTTTGTTTTATATGTGTTTTTTATTTTATTTTTTATTTTTATCAAATTGAAGATCTTGGTGGAATTAAAAATGTATGTTTTTTTTTTTTTCGAGTAAGAAGCAAATATGTAATAAGAAAGAAAAAACAAATAATCACTAGGCTCAAATGACTAAGCAAGCCGTATATGTTGATCAATTTGCACATTTTAGTATCAAATTTTGATTCAATCTTTTCGTTTTAAATTATTTATTAAAACTTTAACTTTTTAGGTCAAAAGGCCTAGTTGACCAATACGACTAATTCTGGCAAATGGGCAAGTTGAACACTTGACGTTAAAATTGGGTTGGTCGTGAGCATATAGAAGCCAACCCGAGATTAGGTTCAGCTGACAATGAGCAAAACATCTACACATAGGATTGGTTACAATCAATATTGTCTACGCACCCATGTAATATTTGTGAAATGATCTAGGCATATATGTGGACAAGTAATAATCAAATAATTATAATTTCTAGAACATGATAACCAAATCATATAAGTCAATGATAAGGAAAAGTTTACCTTCTACTAAATGCAAGTTTTTATGATAGATGAATTGTTTTGTCATAACAGTAGAGAGTGACAATTTATTTTATTTAAATCACTCACACATGTTGGATTGTTATTTTAAAAGATATTTTTTTCAGCTCATGAATTTGCAAAGCGGATAGTCGTCATTTGGTATTAAAAGACGTTGAATATTTATTGGTTATTACGCATATATAACTATTGACACTATCAACAACTAATACAGTTTAAGGAAAATTTCGATAACATTATATGATTTGGCTTAACTTATATCATAAATGTTCAAGCTAGCAACCCCAACAGTTCTCGAGAGAATATCTTTAGTAATGAATAGTGATATGTAAATGACAATTTTATAGTTAGTGTGTCAAATACATTTGCATCAGTGTATTGCAACATGTTTTTATTAGACACCCATTATCTCAAAACTTAGACAAACGGTTATGTGAAAAAACATCGCTCTTATTAAGATGAAGGCTTCAGGACATGGAGATTATCAACATCCATCCCAAGCAATCTTAAGAACATTTTACAAGTGTTCCATGTAGGCCATTGGACTCAAAATTGTCACGTTGAAAACATCACCAATATCATGAATATTTATTGCTATCGCATAACTTTATATTGAAATATGTATAAATGTACAATTTGATATTCACGACAACAACTAATATATCACATAATCAAAATAAACATCATCATAATTGTAAATATGAAAATAAAACCTCCACACAATTAGAGATACATAAATAATAATGGTAGTATCTGAAAAATGATAAACCCAATTGCACTATCTACAAAAAATGACATGAATCCTCTCATACAAAATGACAATCCTAAAAAAGACTCAAGTGACCCCATGAGGGTAACACGTCATCTAACTATAGATATTGAAAGTCTTTAGTAAGAGATCTGCTATCATCTCCTGGATTGATATATGTAGGATCGTGACAAATTTCTCATCATTTTTTTTTTATCAATGATGTAGTAATATTTAGCAAATATGCGTTGTTGTCTGAATTACAATACCTCGACTTTTTCAAATATTTATAAAAAAGACCAAAACATTGTCATCGTAATTAATTTTTTTCATAATATTTTCCTTATTGATCTGACTGGACAAACTCAATCGTACGATCTAACGATTTTTCAACCTCAAGCTGATTAATCTAGAATACATCTAGATCTTTTAGAAAATGAAAAATGTAAATTTGTGTTTTCGGATGAAAACATGCAAAACAAATATTGCTTAAATGAAGAATATAAGTATATTTATATAATTCATCAACTAAAAGGCGCAATAATCACAACAAACAACATATTGTTAAAATTGGATTGTCAGGAAATAAAGTCGTAATAAAACATAACTAAACAAAAAATTGAAATCACATTATGCCTCAAGAACGATAGATAAAAGGTATCTACTAAATTCAAAACATGTCCATAAACTAAGACTAATCTAAAGATCTCAGTGAACTAGACTACAACCTGCTATACATTCCCTAATAAAAGATTTTCCTTAAGCTTTATCGTTATTTTTGTCAAGTGCAATGTCAGTGTATCATCAAAAGTTAACTCAAACTCTCTAAGATTAAATGACCAACTTAGACACTTTAATAGCATGTTTATCACATATCCCCACTACATTTATATTTCAGGAAGAAAGCAAGTCAAATTTTGATACTGCATAGTTTTGACGCACCCTTTAGATATGGTTTATGTAATTCCATCGTGATATTTATGTGCCACGTACAAAATAAGCTTCTTACTATGAGAAAGACTTGTTCAATGACTTTGATCAAACCTATCTTTCTATCAATGACAAACACGGTTAACGTGTTGTCTGGCTTAAAAATCTCCAATAAAATTTTTAAATCCCAAGCGTACGTCTCTTCATTCTCTGAAGACATTAAATATCATGCAATATCAAAGTTTTACCGGTCGACGTAAAATTTACAATTTCAAATAGTGACATCCGATAGCGATTGGTTTTATAAGTGCAATCCATAAGCATTGCTAATGAAAAACACTTGGCTAGTTGAATTGACTTAGGATGTGCCCAGAAAATAGAAGTCGCTCTATTATCCTCATCTATGGTATGTCACTCAATGTAGTTGTTATTGTTCAATAAGTGCATGGTGTGTTGCAAAACCATTATCCCTTGTAGTTGAAGCGTCTTTAGCCTCATAATAACGTTGTAAATAATATTTAAATAGGAGACATTGTTAGGAAACATCTATTTCATATCGGCCAAGATGTATCGAGGTGCGACACGTGATGTCGACATATTCTACAAAATATTATATCTACTTCATTCAATCTGCCCACAAAGGAATGACTAAAGAACGACTTTTGGGGATGGTTGTGGCTTCCACATGTGATTAGCAACTTTTAATGGTAATCACCTTGTGGCACCCCTCTCAACTGAAACGAGCAGCCACATTTTTTTTTTGTATTGATTGATTGACCATTGGTGCTATCAACCTCATTCTTGCATTTTTTTTTTTTACTTCCCTTCCCACTCACATCCAAAATGGATATTTCCTTTACGTTTATTATCAATGAGTTACAATTTTGTGATAATAACAACTGTGTTATTATCCTGACCAATGCCTTGCACCAAACTATCAAGGTCAACTTCAATGGAAACACCTACAAAAAAACATGTTAGAAAGAGCAATAAACTTGTTAAACTGGTTATACATGAATAAACTTTATCTATTCCATAAGAAAAATATTACTATCGTCGACTACCTCCTCTAGTGATCTTTCCCCTCTATGGTTGTTGGCTTCACGATTAGTTTCAACATTAACTTCACTAGTCTCACCATTTGTATCGACGTAATTTTTGCCATCAGCATGATGATCATCCTTCTATATTAAGTAAATCAAACAAATTATAATTAAAATTATATATTAAGTAATGTAATGAAGAAAATGATTAAGACAATGATTACCTCTAGAAGGTTTGTGTATTTCAAATATGATTGAAGTAATACCAGGTTGTCAACATCGTCCAAAAGCATATCAAAATTTATTACGTTCATTACAAAAACCTACCCACAAAATAATCATGAACGTATAAGTAAATTTAAATAATTTACTAACAATAATAACAACAACCAAAATTATCAAACTAACCCTAAAAAAAAAATGTAATTATTAACTAAAATCGACAATAACAAACAAACAAGTTTTAGATAAAGAAAAATTAATTCACCACAACAAAAGTTACACATAACCCTAATAATAATAATGTGGCTTCAAATACAAACGACAGAGGAAATTAAATATGATTTATAATAACCAAAAAAACAAAAATAAACTTATGTAAAATCATCTCAAGTGAAGTGGGTTTGTTATTCATCTTGAAATTATTCATCTTTGTCGTTTTCTCCTATAAATGGAACATAATGCACACCCTCACATCCACTATTATCATCCTCAAGTCTACCATCATTACCTTCACTAAATCCATCAATTTTCAGATAACAACTTCAACCAAATTCCTTCCAAACTAATTTGAAAAACTAGAATAGAGAGAGAATGATAGATGCCGACAAAAAAGGTTCATTCCTCGGAAAGAGATAGAGACATGTGAGTCTCTGCAAGGAAGGGGTTCTCTCACCCTAGTCAATCCAATTTTTTTGGCAAGAAAGCTTGAAAACACGTTTCGGAGCCCCTTTTATTAGTGGTGTTCCTCAGTAGGTTAAAAAAGAAGAAGAGTGTGGTTGTATCAAAGAAGGAAAATGGTGGTGTCAAACAATCCCTGCCAAAAAAAAAAAAAAAAAAACGAAAAAGAAATATATATATTTTTTTCACGCGGAACGAAACTTTCCTTTGGGGCGAAGTAAATGCTCTTTCCTTCATGTCTGAAACCTCACTAAAACCGCTATTCCATTAGCCCCACACAACACCCAGTCACGCAACACACATTGGGAGAGTAAAGAGAGAGAGCAGTCAAGAAACTGTACGGTTCGCTCACACTCTCCGCACCAACAAGACAGAGAGAGACCAAAAGCGGTGAGAATCTTCAACTAAATCTCCAAATGTCTCTTCTTATCGAGCTTCCACTGTTGTGTTTTTGCTAGTATGTTAATTTCTGCATCAATTCGTCGTTAACTTCTCTTTTGATAGTGACGTTGGAGATATTTTTCCTGATTCTCCAAATTTGCATAGTTACAGCAGGATTTCCCAATTATTTTCTGCAATGTAGGTTTCTCTCAGGACTCATTTTGAATTTCCGTAAGTTAGCTTAGAAAATTTTTGAAGCTTTATGAGTTTCTGTAAAGTGGACCTTGTACTTGTGGTTCGTCTTTCTCTCGATTTTGTCTGCAGTTGCTATCTGTAACTGTAAGTAAATACTTTCACTTGATTTGGTTTGATTGATAATGATTGTATGTTTGTGTGCAGTTTCTGTATTTTATATACCAGTGCATTATAAAGATAGATAGGGTGAGAGAAAAACCCTAGCCTCCCAATGGAACACGAAGCTCATATTAGAAAACCCTTAATTTCTCAAATCCGAGTATTGTTTAGAGATTTCCAAAGATTAATTTCAAATCTTTATCATTAAATACCTCTCCCTTCTTTTGATTTATCTCTGATTTCAACTTTTGAGGAAATAAAAAGATCACCTAAATTCGAAGTATCGATCAAGCAACTGTTTCTTCAAGTTGTCTGTGTTGGTGCGTCCTTAATGAGTCCTTAATTTCAATTACTAGGTCTTGCGCACTTGAGAATCATTGCACAGTTTTACAGTGTTTGTAGGGGCTTGCAATGATTTCAAACTTTGGGGTCAAGTAGTACTCTCCCTTCTCACAGTCTGTTGATTACTTGTGCAATGCAAATGATTTTGGTATGACATTTCTGTTAAGAAGGAATGAGATCAAATTGGATTTGGAGTTTTGATTAGTTTTCTATTTATGTCATTTGTAGATTATAATATAATTAAACACATCAAACGGGGCAATGGAAACAGGAGAAGCAACAACTCTTGTGAAGAGACAAGCACCAGCAGCTACACCTAAGTCTATTATAAATCAGAGATATGGTAACAAGGCATGCTATAAAACGGAACAAGTTCAGGAATCTGCCCAAAATGGATGTCCAGGGTTGTCTATTCCGCAACAGGGTCGCTTCCTGTTTCGCTGCTGCTTGCAGCTGCCAGAATTTTCTATTACTTCAGAACTCTGTACAAGAAAAAAGGATGCTGAGCAGGCTGCTGCAAAGATAGCTATTGAAAAGGTTAGCCGCAATTCCTTGTCACTTAAAAGTGTTTTCTTAGTTATTTTTTTTACTAAATTCTCAGCCACAGTTAGTATGCTTCAGTGGCAAATTATAAATTTAGCACACGCTCAATGGGTGGATAGTTGATTATTGGAAAGAAAAAATGTTGTTATTCCTTAAGTTGAACACACTGTTTATATAATTTTATGAAGCATATCGGGTAATGTATAGAAAGTCATGAAACTTCTTAACGTAGAGAAAAGAAATTCTAGAAACAAGAGAGTATGTTGAGTAAGATGATTAATTTTGAGAAAATAGGTTAAGCAAAGGATTATAAATTTAACTATGCAATGGTAGATGGGAAAACCACAGTTAAGATCCAGACCTCTGACTTTGCTGGTCGAATTGCTGCTTGTGAAAAACTCGTAATAGGCAGGTTTGTGGGACGCCGGCTTGCCTATAACTTTGTCAAGGAGTCACTGATTAAGATCTGGGGAACAAGGAACTTCGAGATGAATATCCATGGAGACAAGAACTTTGTCTTCAAGTTTAAAGACGAGGCTAACAGGAACACGGCGCTAGAAACATGATCTATCCACATTGCTAATAGGTTGTTCATCATTAGAACATGGTCGACTACGATGGACGAGGACGCTGAAACTCTTAACACCATTCCTATCTGGGACACGCTGAAGAAGATCCCATTATTCTTGTGGAACCATGAAGGTATTCAAAAGATAGCTAGTGTAATTAGGGTACCAATTATGCTGGATAAGGCCACAGAAAAGGGCTCTAAATTGGCTTTTGCTAGAGTTTGTGTGGAAGTGAATCTGCAACATGCCTACCCGAAGGAGATCCCAGTAATCATTGATGATGCAACCAAAAGAGTTGTCGAGGTAGAATACGCCTGTATCCCTGCTCGATGCAACACATGCTCAGTCTTTGGACACTCAACCAATGTTTTAAAAAGCGTTTTTAAGACTCGAGGCGGTCAAGCTTTTTCCGAGGCGAAGCGTAGCCTCGAGGCGTAGCGAAGCGTAACGAGGCGTTTTTTTGTAAAAAATAGTATACTGCTCTAGTTTGAAGGCATGATGGCATTCATGTGTTGCACATCCATAAAGTAGGATCATTCAATGTTTTTGTAGATGATGACCATCTTTACAAAAAAAAAAAAAACTTAGCTCATTCCAATGTTTTCACTTACAATTATTTGTCAAAATTCCAATAAAATGGCCAATTCAAATGTTTTGTTCAACTTTCAAGTGCAAACTTCTAGATCTAGTTGTTAAAGAATGATTTCCAATTTGTTTCGAGCTCTCCAGATTGTTTAGGCATCAAGAGTTATTCTAAAAACAGAAAACCGGGTTCATTACAATAACTATACTCGATATTAAATCCATTGAAATCATCTTTAAAATACGTAATTAAAAAAAATAAAAAGTTGCTAAAGTGCATCAAGAGCTGTTGGTACAAATGAAATTAATGTAACATTTTCGTTCACACACACAAAAACTAGAGTTGCATTGTCTCTAGAAAAGTTGGAAACTTGGAATCATGAATTGAATTGTCACCATTCTGGACTGATCACCCATTCACAGTGAGTGGAACCTATGTTTGTTTTCTAATTTAAAGGAAAAAAAAAAAGCTTAAAAAGTTAAAAGGTGAAGAGATAAACTGTACACAACAGTCTAGGTCATGGGGTTATCTATCCTATCTTTTCAAGAAAGAAAAGCAGCTGCTCTCTCTCTCTACATTTGCCATCTCGAAAACACCTCGACCAAATAAACTCATTGATTAATCAGAGATCTACATCTCTACTGTTGCCTCTCGATTTTCCACCCCCAAAAAACAGATAATGAAGTTGAATTCCAAAAGAAAAAAACAGATAATGAAGTTGAATTCCAAAAGGCTGATAGAGAAGGCAAAGAGAAAGTGACACAGAGTTTGAGTTTGCTTGTACATATCTGGCAAATGAAAAATTAGAACTGAAGTCAGAAGAAGAAGAAGAAGAAGAAGAAGAAGAACTGGAGAATTAGAAAGATCCTCTCTTGTACGCTTCGCTCTGGTTCGATATTCTCTTCTTCCTCTCTGTTCTTCTTCTCTTCTTCTCCTTCAGTTCTTCCTCTGTTCCCCTCTCGATCTTCTCTTCTTCCTCTGTGTTCTTCTTCTCTTCTTCTTCAGTTCGTCCTCTGTTCCCTTCCCCTCTTCTGTCTGCAACTGGCTGCAAATGAAAAGAGAAGAAATCGATTAGGTTAGGTTTTTGCAAACAAAAATTCTTTAATGACAGCCGTTGGATCTGTCTAAAGATCCGAACGGATCGGATGATCCCATAAATTCTTAAGCGTACGCTCCCTCACGCCTTGAAGCGTGCGCCTCCAGGCGTACGCCTCCCCTCAGAAAGGCGAACGCTTCTAAATGCCACCCCTACTCGTACGCCCAGGAGCGATTTTTGGTCGCCTCGCCTCGACTCGCGCCTCAAGGCGCGCTTTAAAAACGCTTTTTAAAACACTGCACTCAACGATGCACTGCCCCAATAACGGTGTTGCAAAACAGCCTGTCAAGAAGGTTTGGAAGGCCACAGGGTGAACTTTAAATGCTGATACCGAAGATAGTGAGGGTTGGATTACAGTACAAGGCAGGAAAGCACAAAGAGCCCGCACCATTCCAGAGGCTACGCCAGTTGCGCCTCAACAGGCGGACCATATAGTGGAGCACTCTAACACTGCGCCTACCCCTCCTCAGGCAGTTATGGAGGAACAAGGTGGAACAGAGAACCTACAATTAATTCCTATCAACACTCAGGACACTACTGGCGTTGAGTTGCATGCTCGTGTACAGCCTCAACTAATTGAAACTATGGAGGTCTTAGTGGAGCGAGTACGGAATATTGCGGACCAAACTAGGGCGGATGCAGGAACAAGTACCTCGGGAGTCAAGCAGCTTCCTACTCAACTTGTTGCCAATGATTAAGGTAGGATGTTGGAACATTCGAGGGCTCAATGACCCCCTCAAACAACACGAAGTAAGGGACCTAATCAAGCGACAGAAGGTGAACTTAATGGGGTTAATAGAAACGAAAGTAAAGGAGGCAAAAACGGCTAGACTACAACGACTCTTAGTACCTAACTGGACATGGATTGACAATAGTACACTCACTCATGGAGGTAGGGTACCCAGTGTTGTAACCATTAATATCATCTCAACATCGACCCAGGCTATTACGGTGAATGCTCAGTGGTCCCATGGTTTAACTTGTGTTTTCTCATTCATATATGGCAGTAACTGCTACATTGCTAGACAGGATCTGTGGCAGGAGCTCCGTGCGTTTTATAACTCTATTACAATTCCTTGGGCTCTGCTTGGTGACTTTAATGCAATACTGCATGATGCGGAGCGAATGGGCCATGCTAAGACCCAACAAGGAGGATCCCAGGACTTCCTGCATTGTGTAACCCAGGCGTGTCTATTTGACTGTCGATATAGAGGTAATTACTTCACATGGTGTAACAATAGGACAGATTCAGGCAGAGTGTCCTCTAAGATTGACAGGGTTCTTGTCAATAATCTGTGGTTGCAACAACTCCCTGAAGCTGAAGCGGAGTTTTTAAACTCAGGAATTTCTGATCATACCCCCATGACTCTCTCCTTATATGAGCACAGCAACAGGGGTCCAATCCCATTCAAATTTTTTAACTACTGGGTTCATGAGCATGACTTCTACAAAACAGTAGAAGAAGCATGAAGACTGCGTGTGATTGGCACTCTTATGTATCGATTGGTACAAAAGCTGAAAAATGTCAAGCTCAAACTAACCGAATGGCGCAAGAACGGTTTCAATAGAGCAAGCTCGGCAGTGGAGCTAGCCAGGGCTAGAATGCATCACGCCCAAGTTGCAATACAATCTCCCCAACCAAATCATTCTTTACTGATAGACGACGAGCGTCAGGCTGTCAAGGCGTATGCACAAGCAACTAGACATGAAGAATCCGAGCTTAAACAGAAATCTAGGTCCAAACTATTCTTAGTTGGGGACCAAAACAATGCTTATTTCCATAGTATGGTCAGAGAAAGGAGAGTGCTGAACAAGATAATGAGCATTTACAATAGTCAAGGAGAGAAACTGGAGGAACCTGTTGCTATCGAAGAAGAATGTCTCCAATACTTTGGGAACATATTTGCAGGAACGCATGATTCAGCCTATGATCCAAGTATTCTTGACAACCTACAAGTTGAAAACACAGTCACAGATGCAATGGGCATTGACTTAACTAAACCAATTAGCCGTAATGAGATCATTGAGACCCTCGCAACCATTGATCCCAACAAAGCACCAGGGCCCGATGGATTTTCAGCATGTTTCTTCAAGTCCACATGGCTCATAGTTGGCAATGACTTTGTCAAAGCAGTGTCAAATTTCTTCAGGACATCCAAGCTATCGAGGGAGGTAAATGCAACTAAGGTTACTCTCATCATCATCATCATCATCAAAGCCCATTCCCGAGAAACTAAGGTTACTCTAATTCCTAAAATTCCTAATGCATCTCTTTTTAGTGATTACAGACCTATTGCATGCTGCAACATTGTCTACAAATGTATCACTAAGATCCTAACAACTAGGATGAAGGAAGCTGTCAAAACGGTGATTAGCGAATCTCAGTCCGCTTTCATACAAGGGAGGTGCATTCAGGACAACATAATGCTCGCTCATGAGCTTGTCCGTAACTATCACACACAGAGGACCCCCAAGGTGTGCTGCCAAAATTGATCTTCGGAAAGCTTATGACATGGTCCGTTGGGATGTTATTCTGCATATGCTCCACAAATACAATTTTCCAGTGTATGCTGGATCAAGGCATGCATCACTACTCCTAGGTTTGCTATTTGCTTAAATGGCTCGCCTAAAGGCTACATAAAGGCCACTAGGGGTATCAGACAAGGATGCCCTATGTCGCCCTACCTCTTCTTCATGGTAATGGAGATTCTACACATTTTACTAAGGAAACAAGTGCAAGACGATCACTACAAGCTCCATTACAGATGTCATGACCCAGAAATTACACACCTATGCTTTGCGGACGACTTGATAGCTTTCTTCCATGGGGATAGCCAATCAGCAAAGGCGCTTCATGATACCCTGGCAATCTTCAAGGAATGCAGTGGACTCGAGGTGAACCGTGAGAAAAGCTCCCTTTTTGTGTCAGGAGTTTCAACCGAGGAGACCACTTCTATCACTAGCCTGCTCCAGGTTCAACTCGGTACACTCCCAATAAGATACCTAGGCATCCCGCTGATCTCTTCATACCTCTCTCACCATCAATGTGCTCCACTAATAGAAAAGATCAGGAAAAAGGTCAGCTCATGGAAAAACGGATTTCTTACCTATGCCGGGAGGTTAGTTCTCATCAAGTCAGTGCTCGCTAGTATGCATATCTACTGGACAACCTCCTTCGGGCTTCCCAAACAAACTCTGGATTGCATAAATGCTATACTTCGTAGTTTCTTATGGTCAGGTCGAGATGTGGCAACTAAAAAGTCTATGGTCAGTTGGGAGAAGATTTGTTTCCCGTACAAGGAAGGAGATCTAGGCATCAGAGACATCCGTATTGCCAATGAGGCAGCTAGCATGAAGCACATATGGAGTATTGTCACCCGTAGAGCATCAATCTGGGTCAAATGGGTCTGGAAATACCTGATCAAATACAAAGATTTCTGGATTATGAATACTCCTAAAGAGGCCTCTTGGTGTTGGGGAAGGATCTTAGAAGGAAGAAGAAAGACTTCTCGCTTGCTGTCGCACTCTATAGGTAATGGCGAAACGACCCGTTTTTGGAAGGACCCATGGCATCCAAGTGGTATTTTACATGACCAATTCCCACAGGAACTGTTGTATGATTCCACGCTGCATAAGAACGCGACTTTCAGCTATTATAAGGGATAATGCTTGGTGTCTTCCGCCAAATGCTGGGAACTCAATCCCGGGTATCACTAACTATTTGGTTGAGATTGACATAGATGCAAGCAAGCAGGACGAGGTTCTATGGAAAGCAGGGAATACAGGACTGTTCCAAATGAAACCTACATATGAAACACTCAGGAAGCGTAACAACAGGGTGGACTGGGCTGCATTGGTGTGGTTTAAAGGGAACATTCCCAAGCACAGCTTTGTAACATGGATACTCATGCATGGTGCACTGAAAACACTTAGCAAGCTAAAGAAATGGGGGCTAGCTAAGTCTGATGATTGTCCCTTATGTAATCAGGCACCAGAAACAGCCAAACATATGTTCTTTGAGTGTACGTACTCCAATTTTGTCTGGACTCGAATGCTGCGTCACCTCAACTACCATCGGCAAGTTACTGACTGAGATACTGAGTTACGGTGGTGCTGCCAACATCTCACAGGCGCATCCCATATATCTTTAGTCAAACGAGTTACCTTCAATGCCACAGTTTATGCATTATGGATGGAGCGTAATAACAGACTATATGAGCAACAATTCTGCACAGGAATTGAGCTCACAAAGCACATCTACACAGACATCAGACTGCGATTCACAACAGAGGAGCTAGTTGTCGAGGACACTGCTTCCAATAGACAGTTCTTTGTTAACTGGACCTGGACACAGTGTTTCAGCTCAAGAGGCCAGTCCAATGCCATTGGAAGAAGCCAAGAGATGATTGGCATAAGATGAACTCAGATGACTCATTGCAAGGTAACCGAGGGGGCTACGATGCAGTAATCAGGGATGGAACTGATAGTGTAGTAGCAGCGTGCTCAGGATCATCTACAGGGCAATCAGTCCTAAAACATGAGCTTCAGGGAGTCGAGGCTAGCCTGAAACTAGCTCGCTTACACCATCTAGGGAAGTTAGAACTATCAATAGACTCAACCACTGTGGTTGACTACTTAACAAAAAACAGGACCTCCGCATGGGAACTAAGACATATCATCACTAGGATCAAATCTATGTTGGCGCACCTTGAGGACTACCAAATCTGTCATGATTACAGAGAGACTAACAGACCGACTGGCGAGCCTCCTTCCTAACGCAGAGTTTCTGGAAATAACTCCTAGTTCCTTCGCAGAAGACTTGAAAGACATTGTACATGAAGACAAGCTAGGCAAGACCTATTGGCGATTGTAATATCTGAATCATTTCTTTTTGGGTTTGGGGATCCTAAATAACCCCACTTGATCTCCAAAAAAAATAATTTTTTTTTTTTTTTTTAACTATCATTAACTTACTGAAGTACTGTTAGGAATGAAGTAATGCAAGAGCTGTTGTTACTTGGTGTATTATTTTCATATCACTCAACCACCTGAAATGATAGATATTTTATTAAAGAATGATTTATTTTGTAAGAGTGATCTCCCACCATGAAGATCACGTCACACAAATCAGTTTGTTTTGATACTATCAGCCAAATCAACGCTATGCTGATATTTACTAACACATATGGCTAAAGGTTAGCCGCAATTCCTTGTCACTTAAAAGTGTTTCCTTAGTTATTTATTTACTAAATTCTCAGTCACAGTTAGTATGCTTCAGTGGCAAATTATAAATTTAGCACACACTCAATGGGTGGATAGTTGATTATTGGAAAAGAAAAAAGGTTGTTATTCCATGAGTTGAACACGCTGTTTATATAATTTTATGAAGCATATCGGGTAATGTATAGAAAATCATGAAACTTCTTAATGTAGAGAAAAGAAATTCTAGAAACAAGAGAGTATGTTGAGTAAGATGATTAATTTGGAGAAAATAGGTTAAGCAAAGGATTATAAATTTAACTATCATTAACTTACTGAAGTACTGTTAGGAATGAAGTAATGCAAGAGCTGTTGTTACTTTGTGTATTATTTGCATATCACTCAACCACCTGAAATGATAGATATTTTATTAAAGGATGATTTTTTTGTAAGAGTGATCTCCCACCATGAAGATCACCTCACACAGTTTGTTTTGATACTATCAGCCAAATCAATGCTATGCTGATATTTACTAACACAGATGGCTAAAGGTAACACCATTTGTAAATTTCATATATGCTCTGATGTGGCTATGTCCAAATGAACTGATTTTTTTTTTTTTTTGAGGATGCACGATAGAATGAAGAACTTAGAAAATGCTATAACTATCTTGTACAAACCAAAATATAATATTTTGCTGTGTGAAAATGTAGTAATTAAATAAAGAATCCATGAGTATTTAACAATAGCTAAACCCAAGCGGTTGGCTTTCCATCATTTTAAATAGCAATCGCATGTTGACTCTTTAATTTCAGAATATTTAGTTCTACCTCGGACAATTCCGTAATTATCAAGTGATTTGGATAGACTGCAATAATCTCACATTTCTTGTTGAGGCCTGTTTTCTATGTTTGATCGATGAATTTGACATGCCAACAAGAGGAGAGGAAAACAAGGTTTTTAGAATCTCTCCCATTTTTGAGGCAGTGACTTACCGCTCATTTGTCAATATTGAGAGAGAATTGAGTTTTTGAGAGGTGCCAGACGTGGTAGGAGTTGTCATGACTAGGATTAGGAAACTTTTGCCTTTCTTTTGATTCAGCCTATAAGAAACGTACTTTACATTATGGTTAGTTAGTGACAACCTCGGGAACAAACAATTCTGATCGAACTTGGGGTGTGTTTGACTGAGATAATGCACTTCCAGGGAATAAGAGGCACTTCACAGAATCATCAAAACATACATAAATATATAACTTTCGTTACTGTAACATATTGGGGTTGAAGAGATAAGAGTTTAGGGTTTAAATTAAAAAAGGAGAAAAAACAATACTCTAGCATAGGGCTTCAAATAATAATATTCTTCAATGACTTTGAAGAAGTCAATCAAAACGAAATGGGGTTAGGTTCTTATTGATTTTTGTTGTCAAGATACAAACAAAGAGATGAGAAAGAAGAGGAGAGAGGGAGGAAGAAAGAAAGAATGAGAAGGAGAGATAGAGAGGAGAAACAATAGATAAAGAAGAGAGGAGGAAGAAAGAGGGAGAGAGATGAGATTCAGTAGATGCATATCCTTCCTCCATGGTGAAGTGGGCTTCGTATAGATTGATGAGTTCCTTCGTTTCCCGAAAGCATATTCTTTGTTTTGGGGGGAAGTCAATCAAAAGTGGAATATGGATGTTCTCCGCGAAAATGGCCCTATTTCTGTGGAAATCACCGAAATCAAACACAACCTTAGAGAAAATGGGATGAAAGAAGCAATAAGAAGAATGTTCGAAGGCTAATCTTTTCAGGGCTCCCAGTTAGTGGAGATTTTAACCGTAAGCCTCAACTCTTCAGTGACAAATATTTCTAAAATCTTGGCAATGAGATTGAAGGAGCATATGGCTAAGCTGTTTTCGTCATTCCAAGTTGCAACTGTTGATTAACAACTTACGATGGTTCCTAACTGCTAATGAACACGTTGATTCATTGATGGAAGATTGAAGTCCAAAATGCAATCGATGCTCTGTAAGTTAGATTTCTCCAAAGTCGTTGACACTATAAGTTGGAGTTTTTGTCATCTTCATGCTGAATCACATGGGCTTTGGGGACAAATGGAGAAGGTGATTAACACTTGAGGCAACAAACTTCTCAATAAAGGTAATCCCCAACTGTTTTTTTCAATGCTTTTAGGGGGAATTGCCAAGGTGGCCCATTGTCTCCACTCATCTTCTCACTTGCATGGAAAGGCGAGAAGCCCTAACTAGAATGGCATTAGGAGCAAATTACTATGAGCTAGTTAAAAGATTCAGGAAGCAGGGACCTCAGTCCTAATTCTCCATTTTGTGGATGATTCCATTTTATCCTAATTCTCCATTATGTGGATGATTCCATTTTATTTCTGGATCATTGCTAGGAGTAATTAGAGGCCATTAAACCTGTTATTCTTTGGTTTTGAGGTTGTGTTAGGTTTGGGGATCAACTTCCACTAAAAAACTCTTTTTCAGTGGGGGACATTCAAAATCTCGATGATTCAAAGCACCACCTGCTAAATATCTTGGAATGCCTCTTGGAACCAAGTACAAATCTAGAGCAGTTTAGGAACCAACCATTGAAAATTTTGTAGTCATTTGGCGGTGTGGAAACGTTTATATATTTCTAAAGTGAGAAGGGTAACTCTCATAAAAAAAACTTTAGCAAGCATCCTGGTGTTCATGATGTCTACAAAACCAAATTCCAATCTCTATTGCATGAGATATAGAAAAGTTTTGCAATTTTTTTTCTTCTAACCAGAAAAACTAAGATATTGTATTGATGGAGTGTAAAAAGGGATCAAATGATTAATTTGGAGAAGAATCATTGCTGACAAGTATGGGGAAATCCCAAATGATTGGTTCACTCCATGTTTCAGAGCTCCATATGGTTGCTCCATATGGAAGGTATTATGAACAACAAGGCCATGGTTCTAGGAAAGATAGCTTTTGAAGTGCATAATGGTGAAAGAGTGAAAATTTGGGATCAAGCTTGGATGGGGCCATACTCCATTGAAAGATCAATTTCCTGTCATTGTCAATGCTTCAGGCAACAAGATGGGGTTTGTAAAAGAATTTTGGGATACTCAGAGTCAAGCTTGGAACTTTCATTTGAGGAGGAACTTGAATGATTGGGAAATATCTCAAATGAGTAATTTGCTGTCCCTATTGGAGGTTGCCTGTCTTGATGAGCAGTTAGACAAATGGTTTTGGATTGAGAAGGATTCTCCTTTAAGGAAGGGCACATGGTGCTGTCAACCCCTAATGGCGTCCCTGATTATCGACATACAAGTTTTAGTGAGCTGTAGACAATTGTGTGGATGAAGGAGGTGCCTCCAAAGCCTCCTTATTGTGGACAGTGTTACATGGCAAGGCTCTCACTGTGGACAAGGACAACATCAACAAGAGAGGACTGCTCATTCCTAATCACGGTGTCCTATGCAACCAAGATGCAGAGTCCATTGACCATCTTATTGTCCAGTGCTCCTTCACAGCTGAACTATGGTCAATAGCCTTATCTGAATTATCTGAATTCCACCTGCAAGCTGCAGAGGTCACATCTTTCCTGTCTTGTGTTGAATGCTAAAAGGACCTTGCCTTTTCTTACATCTTTTGGGAGGTGGATATGGGATAGGTTGCCTCATGCCATAGTTTGGATGATTTGGAGGGAGAGAAATAATAGGTTTTCAACAACTCAACCAAAGTCAAAGTCTGATGGAGGGGTAGGCATTAATTGTATGGAATTTTTAACTAAGCTCTTTTAAGCAAATGGATGAGGAGGCTTGGTAGAGAAGAGAGTGTGCTTTGGAGAACCATTATTGAAATAATGGAAATGCTAGGGCATGGTTGTGTTTGGTGTTGAGCAATCATGAACCTTAGGTCCAACTTTGAGAGCAACTTTTACTACCGAATAGGCAATGACAATGCAACCAAAGTTTGGACAGCCACTTCTTGTGGTGACAAACCTCTGAGAGAGGAGTTCAAGAACATGTTTGACATTTGCCTTTTCCAAGCTGGTCCAGACAGTAGCTGAATTCTGCATCCCCAATGGTTCCAACCGTGGTGGTTGGGATATAGCTTTGAGAAAAGTGTTTAAAGGGCAAAAAAACTGTCCAATATGATCAAAGGACTGCCAAGCAGCTCTGGACGCTTGTTATGTCTGATTTTCAGGTGAGAGCTAATTTCATTGATTGGTTGGAGCACAACCACTCTTTCTCACTCCCTTCCAATCTTTCTCTGTTTGGAAGATGAGTATGGGATATATTGATTCATGCTATAGTCTGGGTTATTTGGTGAGAAAGGAGCAATAAAATCTTCAGAGACAGTGGGTATTTAGATAAGATGTGGGAGGATGTGAAAGTCACGGGAGGATGTGAAAGTCACTTTGTGGCTATGGGCCTCTAATCATCTGATAGAATGCTCTTTATGTTTAGTTGGAACAACATTCTCATCTCCTGATAGAATGCTCTTTTTGTAAATTTTTTGTCTGGTCAACATTTTGTAATATGCTTTTTGGCCTTTGGCCCATACTGAATATAATATGATACTTTTTTTTTTCCGATAAAAAAAATAAATCAAAGTACTTGTGTTTTCTTCAATTGGTATGCACCCAGGATGATCGCAATGAGTGGAGGTAGCTAGCAACTCCCAATCTTTAAAAGGCGGTGGTGGTTTCCCTCCTTGTCAGCTTGGTAACCCCATTTTTTAGCTGAAAGAGCCATCCTCCCATTAATCATTTTAAATTGGACGATCGAGCATTTTGAATAACCTTCTCAGAAGATGCTTGGACCCTTGGTTATAGGCAACACATGCATCCTTTATGAAATGGAATTTGAAACCATTAACCATATCTTCTTCACCTGTAACTTCACAAAAGCGGGAGCATGTGCGACGAGTCTGGAGCTAGCGCTCTAAAACGCTCAGTCTCTTCTACAGTCGGTTGACCAATGGAGAGTGACAACCTTTTCCAGAAATGGAAATGGCTATGAGAATAGTCCTAGTTTGGCATTGCGGAATCACTTGGGGGTGATAACTGGGCAATCTTCATGATTGTATTTTTTTTATTGGGACAAGTTTATTAATATGTAACCATCTTTGTTTCTTTTGGCAGTCCTGTGATTTCCTCAGTCGCAGATCTGCCTATTTATCAATGATTTGCTTTCCTTGTTTGACTGATAAAAAAGAAACAATAAAATAAAAAGAAGAGTAATTGAAAAATTCAGATATTCTGGAAAGAGTGTTCATAAATTGATTCTTTCACAATTGAGTAGGTGTTGACTTTTGTGTTTACTGAAAGTGATGCTAGTATGTGTGGCAGCCTCCGCCACATATCCCAGGTGACACATCGACTAGAACAAACTATATTTGTATGTGATACTTTTTTAGAAACAAAATTTATTTATTTACTCATGTTTTTAGTTGTAGATTGGTATTTTTTATATAAGCTCGACTAACATTCTATACTATACTCATAAACACTGAAGAATTTTATCTTTCAGAAAATATGTGAAAAAACGTTGATGATGTAAGTATGGAGTGTCTATAACGTATCTTACACCACATTTTTTTATTCTTTGAAAATGAAGTGTTCTTGTTAGGTGAAGGCCAATGTTGAATGTGCCAATGGACTTTTGTATATTGTGGCTTTGTTTTGAGCATATTGTCATTTGGTTATACTGTGTGAGATTCAAGAATTGCTATATCCCAGAATTCTCCACTTGATTGTCATCTTTGAAGATGGCCTCTTCTTCACATTCTTTAGTTTTTTGGAGGGAGAAAATATAAGATTGTTTAATGGGGTTGAACATGAAGCACGGGGCTCTTCTTTTTAGGCCCCCCTCTCTAATAAAATAAACTTGGGGATTCCTTTCAGGAATTTTTTCTACTGTTTTTACTAACTTCTGTTTAAAGTAAGTCAATATATATGATATTGCAATTTCCCTTTCTTACCAATTAGCATATTACTACCAGACTTGTCAGTTATCCTTGTAATTCAATAAGAGATTGCTTTATCTGTTTAAAGCCTCAGTCAGTTTCAGTTTATTTACCTTTACTGCTCTGAAATGTATCAGTTATAATTGTATAAAAACACAAATTTGATACATTCTCTTAAACATTTTGTTTCTCTTGCAGTTAGGTATCCAGTCTACAGCAAGTACCCCTAGTCTACAGGAAGCACATGATCAATTAATTGCTCGTATCTCTTATATATTCTCGAATGAGGTTGTCAGACTATCCTTATCTAAATTGACAGAAATTGTTGCTAATGGTTCTTATGTTTGTTTGGAACTTTGGATGAGGTATCTCTATTAATTTTTGTCAGATGAGATGCCATTGTTCCAGATGCAGTAATGACATCTTCTGTTAATTTACATTTTATTGATGAAGAAAAATACCTGGCATTTTATTTTATTTATTATTATAATTTTTAATCTTTGTAAGCTGGAATTTTTATGAATTTTATTTATTTCTTCTTGTTCCTCTGTAGGGGATAATTTTCTGCTATAGCTCTTTTTGTGAAACATTCTGCACATATATCATGTATGAGTTACTAAACCTCTAGCTCTAGATCTGTAATCTTTAAGTTTCAATTATTCACATACTTTTTCTACATGAATAATTTGTCTAGTTCAAGTAGGACATCAAGTACCACTAACTAGTAACTAGGACACATGTTATTAACAGTTAAAAGTGATAATTGAGCTTCATCTGCATAAAAGTAATCCAAAAGACCATAATAACCAAAGCCTGTGAGGTAGTGAAAGATTCAAAAGCTAAAACTCAAATCCTTTTGTATATTGCAAGAATTCAATATGAAAGCGATAAATACATAACATTTCGCGTTTCAAATGTTTATCTCTACTTCAAGGTCCACAACCTTAGCATTTCTAGTCATTTATAGTCCTAAACCCACACAAATAACCATTTAAAACCTACTTTGAAAGGGACAACAGTTTGTTCATTATTTTTGCAAAAGGGCCTCATGAAGTAGAGTCGCGAGGCTTAGGCAAACTGTAATGACCTATTCTTGTACCACAAATACTCTTCCCACTTAACCACCTCTTCAAAGGTGGCCGAGTTTTTGCTCAAATCAATTAACCAACAAATTGATCCCAACGAGGATTGTATCCCTGATTTTTGATACTATTCGTCACATTTTCTGTTGGTTGAGCTGAAAACGCCTTAGTGTTTAAAGAATGCATTTCCACACTTAAAAATCTTTACTCGCACAACTGTCTAAGCACGTGGAACACCTCTTGGCGCAACAATGAACTTGGGCTAGGCGCATTTCCAGCACACCATCCTCCTCATCACCGGGATTTGGGAGACCAGGTCTTTGTTAGCTATGATCCATTTAATCCATCAGTTACAAACTTTAGTATGTTTCTAGTAGCAAGAATATGCTGCTAGGCTTTCATTCACTTGAGCAAGAAAGAGTTGTGTATTGTGGGATCCATAGTGAGAGTGATTGAGAAGGAAAGAACCAAGGAAAGGAGAGCTACACTATAAGTGAAGCAAGGCAGCTAACATGGTGCAGTCTGAGATGGAGGACGAAGAAAAGAAAGCTGTAGAGGTTAGTCTTGAGTAGATGAAGAGTTGTGTGGGGTTTTGGTTTTTTCCTGATGTATCTCTTGGGATTCCATTGTATTATTAATATTAATATTATTATTATTATTATTTTCTTTTGCAATGAATTTTTTATTTTATTTTCTGAAATAAACAAATACAAACTGGTACATGGCAAATCAAATAATTTATTTCATGCCCCATGGTGGTCATCATGTGCCTCGCTACAGGGGGTGCAACTAGCTTGCCTTTACAATCGTGATCTGAGTTGCCAGCTCCCAAGGTGTTTCCAAGTTACACTGTTGACCCTTGTGAAGGGATACCGAGGTGACCTTGAGTGCAACATGTTTCCAATTTTTTATGTAGAATTCTAGGAACCAGGACTGCTTGGGCTCACAGTATTTCTTGTTAATATTAGTTACATGTACACGTTTCTGTGGACATCTTGATTTTGTTATTTTATTTCATTTGATTGTCTGTTTAAGCTGAACCTCTTCTCTGTATGCTGAAGTTTTGGTCATCATAATAACTTCTTCCGCTGGCTTTTAGAGATTATGATGATATGTTAGATCCTGTTCTTTGAGCATTCATTATCTGCAATGTGCCTTTATTATTTCCACAATTAATGCTTAGCCTGACGGTTAAATTCTAATAAAACATTCTTTTGTCCAGTACTTTTGATTAGAGCATCATCTGTGCTTGAATTTTTGGCGTCTTCGGTTTATTTATTTACTCTTTTTTTTTTTGGCTTGTTTAAAGTTCCTTTCTGCGCTTCATCCCCTGAGTGGCCACTTCAGAGCAGCATTAAAGAGAGAAGGTGATCTCCGTGGCATGATTCCTGTTGCAATACTTCTGGCATGTGATTCAAAGCTTAGTAATTTATGCAAATGCATCAACCTCAAGGCTGAATCAAATATTTTATTGAGTGTATCACTAATTTTAAGGGCTGCAAGATTATCCAGTTCAGTTGCTACTTCTGAAGAAAATCTTTGGATTTGGAGTCAACACCTCTACTCTCCAGACTCTCTTGAGCTATCAGTTAACGAGAAATCCATCTTGACGGAGGATACTTTGGTGGAAGCAATTCGCATTCCCTGCTCAAATGAAAAACCTGTTGAGCCATTGGTTCTTAATATTTCATCTAAGGGATACCACATGGATGCCATTGCTCAAGAGCTTGGAGTTGCTGATACTTCCTGTGTTCTGGTTTCTAGGTGAGTTCAACCTTATATTGCATATTACAGTTATAATTTTCTCTGAGTGCATGTCTGGTTTTTAGTTGCATATGTCTGAAATAACTTTCCTTCCTCTTTTGATGCAATTAGCACGTGCATACCAGTTTAAAACTCATCTTTCGACCCACCTAATCATATTATGTTGATCTATTTTAAGAGAAATAAAGCTCTCTGGAACGTTTTATTGATGTAGGTCATATAGTAGCTACTGTTCTCATTTTGTAATTCAGAAGTTTGAACTACACACTGGTTGAAGCACAACCCTTACATTTTGATATGATCAATTATTGCTTTTCCTCTCTAGAAATGTGATTTTGTTAGAAATGTGTGATTACGTTTGTCAATGCTTGCCTTTTCTGTTACAGGCCAGTTGGCAGAGCTTCTTCAGAGACGAGATTTTACTTTTCTGCTTCACAGTTTCCCTTTCTGTTGGGTTCACCATCTGATCTGTTAAATTCAGAAGAAACTTTTAAACCAGAAGCAGTATTAAATTCAAGGGCGTGCTATCTTTCAGGTCAGAATATTTATGGAGATGCTATCCTGTCAACAATTGGATTCACATGGAAGTCTACAGAACTTTTTCATGAGAATCTATCCTTGTCCTCATATTACAGGCATGTTACACTTCTTGTTCTCATACCATTTTTAACTGTTCTACCCTTTTTTTTTAAATAAGTTTTTGGGAGGATATTTTGGCACAAGATGTCAGATATTGGGTCAGTAATTATAGAGGTTCTCATCTATGGGGATGCATATCCCATTTGCAGTCTTACAAGGGGATATTTTTCAAGGACTTAAGGACCTGATTGGTATTTGGGTGCTTTAGTCTCGGCACCTTAACACAACACTAAGGTTACCATATTATATCCCACAAGTATTGCCCAATAAAATTTTAACCTTTTAAAAAAACATATATCATAATTAAATGTGTCAGTTTATTAAGTCAATAACCAATAACCAAAAATCTATTAGCTAGCGTTTATCGTAACTCATAGCACGTTATAATAAAACCTAAATAGGTGTAGGTATATAAAAAGAATGAGTAGCTTAGGGCTTGATCCAGTTCCCTTATTAGTTAAATGAATCTTAATCAGTTATTAGTTATTTAAAAATAGGTGTAGTTATATTTAATAAAACTATTTATTTAGAGAATTAAAAATAGCCAGCGTTTATCGCTCGAGGCAGAGTACTGTGCCACGGCGCTTCAAGGCGGCAAAGGTGTTGCGAATTGGACGCGATGCGTCTTTCTTAAAAATTAACACCATGACAACATAGCCCTCAAAATCTTTAAACTAAATATCTATCTTCTTGGACAGGTTAGCACAGGGATAGTTGAAAGGCTCCATTATTCTAGCAGGGAAGTATGCTTTAAGATTATTTTTTTGGCCCTTGATCAGTAAATTTTTTTAAAAAAAATAGTCCTTTAATTGAAAAAGGTAGTCACTGCAATCCTGTAACGATTACATCAGCTGTTGTTATGCACAAAATCTCTCCCCAATCAAACATAACACGAGGAGAGTGGTGTATTCTAACTTCTAAGTGTTCCCCACTTGAGCTTTGAGAGGACTGTGGTATTTATCTTTACACTAAGCTGGGAAGACAGTACCTAGGTGGCACATTCATTGAATTTGTGGAATGTGTTTAATTAAGGTCCATACTCCATAGTGACATCTTGTATAACTCTGCTACTTGAAAAATTATTTCTTATTTGATATTATTATTAAAATGTATGTAGCTAGTTTATAATGGAATCTTTTCTACAGGATGCTTGTTGGTAGGCAGCCTGATGGAGGATACAAGATATCTAGAGAGGCATTACTTGCTGCTGAGTTACCGGTGGCATTTACTACCCGTTCAAACTGGAGGGGTTCACTTCCTAGGGATCTTCTCTGTGCATTCTGCCGTCAAAATTGGTTGTCAGAGCCTGAATTCTCTTCAGCTTGTATAGAGAATTCGACAGAGTCTCTTCCAGAAACCCACAAGATGGTGTCAAATTCAGCTAAAGAATCAAAACATGCAGATGGAGGAATTGGTGATAACGGAAAGTCAGTGGGAATGGGAGGCAGCTTCAGATGTGATGTGAAAATATTATCAAAGAATTGTGAATTGATCATAGAGTGTTCACCCAAAGATTTGTATAGGAAGCAGAATGATGCCATCCAAAATTCTGCGCTCAAAGTGCTTTCATGGTTAAACAAATACTTAAAGAATCAAGACATCTCCAGAGACAAGTTTCCTTCGTATGAAGATATTCGTGTTTATCCCCAGAGAATGTTCCAGGAATTGCAATTGTATATAACTGTTCATACGGATAAGCAGACTAACACTTTACAAGGATGCAAATTACTGGGACCAGATTGTGAGGATCAGTTGCGTAAAAAGCAACGGCACGACGAAAATTGTCTGAATATTGAAGGTCCAGATTCCAGTTTTTCCTCATCAAATGGATCCTTGGCATGCATAAAGTACTCTGTGTCTTTGGTGAAAGAAGGAGAACACAGCAAAGAACTTCTTGAAAGTCATGACGAATTTGAGTTCGAAATAGGGACTAGTGCTGTGATACCTCTCCTTGAATCATGTGTGACCCAGTTATCTGTAGGTCAATCTGATTGTTTCATCACTGCTATACCATATCAACACTTGATTTTAGCTGCAGCCACGAATTGTGCCAACCCTCTTTTACTCTTATCCTTACGTAAGTTTACCATTCTTTCATTTAAATTCCTTATAATTTCCTTTTATTAGTTATAGTTGGCCCTGAATAATTCTGTGAATTAGTTATAGTTGGCACTGATTTGTTGTCCCCAAGTTTAATTGGAATTCTAATATTTGGTACACTTTCCATTTTAAATTGTATCAGATCACTATGTTGAGCTTGGAAGTTTCATGGATATTTCATCTGATCACTCCTCCTTTATATCTCTCTGGATTTCATCTCTTTCAATTCTCTACAATTGTCCTCTCACACCATTTAAAACTGTTTTCCTCTTTTCATCGTTTTCTTCTTTAGTAGCTATCCAGCCTCTGTTTTGTCTACTTTTTCTATGTCTCAACTTGTCATGATTTGTTTCATTTTTCTCGTCTAGCTTTTGTTTTGTGAATGATTGTCTATTGCATTGAGGGGCATTTTTTATTTGCAGAAGGTTACCATTTAGAGTACTCCGTAAATTTATTACGGGTAATGGAGCCCTTGGAAGACAGAATGGAGCAGGCTCTATTCAGCCCTCCTCTCTCAAAGCAACGGGTGGAATATGCATGGAGACATATTAATGAATCTCATGCTACTACTTTGGTATTTCTCTAATATTTTCTTATCTTGTTATACAACCAAAAAGTTTCTTTCTAATTCCAGATTCTTTAGCTATTAAAACTTTTCCCTTCTAATTTACAGGTTGACTTTGGATGTGGGTCTGGAAGTCTGTTGGATTCTTTATTGGATCATCCAACTTCCCTGGAAAAAATTGTGGGTGTTGACATTTCACGGAAGAGTCTCATTCGTGCAGCAAAAGTACGATTTCAAATCGTTTAGTCAATTTAAATTTGGACATCATTTTAATGACATTTGCTATTTTTACTTTTATGTACTTTTATGTGACTACCAGAGTAAAGTACAATGTGATTACCAAGTTCCTCACTAGAATTGAACCATGCGATAGTCCCAGGAAGCCTATCTGCTGCACATGTTGGAATAATAAAATGGTTGTCTGACTTGTAGATGCAAGAGAATGAAAATTCTGTAAATATGATACTTCTCGTCATAACTTACTCCCATGTGCTTGATTGAGGAGTAAAAGTCCTGATTGGGTCACTTTATGACTAAACCATGAATTAGGTCCTAGGTGTAGGTGCCAAGCTTTGCTACTGGTTGCAAACTTATACTCATTTAAAAGTTATCTTGAGAATATCATACTTCAAAATGAATTTAACTTTCGTTGATGTTCCAAATGATTTATAATGTAAATATACTTCATGAGGAATAGTCCTTTTTTGGGAAATTATGTCGGGAGCTAAAAATATTATTTTTTAAAGTCCTTTCTTTATCCCTTATTTTCTTCCCGAACACTGTTCTTTCTTCTTTAAAAGCCTCTTCAAGCCACTTCCTAGTTCCTACTTGTTTCTTGTACCGAGATTCAGTCTATTAGTGAAAGAGATTCAGTCACACCTGGTGGACTCTTCCTGTTGGTACTCGGCTTATGTGAATCTACGTGGAAGCAAGATATAAATCCTACAAAGTACTTGAAAAAAGATATTTTCTTCAGATCCACTAGGATTTTGGACAATCCATAAGCAATTTCAATAACTATTTTTTTTTAGAAATAAAAGGAAACAGATGAGAGATCCTCTTCAAAAGAAGCCTGTAAAGCAAGAAAGTACATGAAAAGGTTCAAATCACCACATCTGGTGTTATGTCTAGAACTAGGTTGTCACTCATGTTGCAACTTGCAAGTATAGCTCAACCAAATCTTCCACCTGAAAAACCTTGTGATGCCCATATGAGCTTTGCAAGCAGGTGTAGAAACATGTATCAAGTTACTACTTATTAGCGATTAAAAATTTCAAACCAAGCATGTGTCCGAGATCAACTTTGCTTTCTACCAGTGACAAACCATAATGAGCACGGGGGTGGTTATATTTTGTACTAGTTTTGTTTCTGCCTTTTCTCTGGAAGTATTTAATCTAAACATATTTGTACCATTGCATGCTCCTTTTGTCTTGAACTTGATCTATTGTACTATGATTAGAGAAGTCACAGAAAAAAACAAATGACAAGTTTCGGTCTCATTACTGTGTTAAGTGTGTTCTGGTGGTTAACTGTAATGGCCAGAAGATCCTTGTGAGATTGTAATTTCTAAATAATCTCTGAACCCCTGATCAGCTTCACATAGGTAATGTAGTTCTTCAAGTTCTAAATGTAGGTTGGCCTTGGGGGTACCGAGATAAGCTATTCATGCGCTTCACATGTGATTCATTTCCTGTGAGTGGCGAATCAATTGTGCTTTTCAAAATTTTGAATTTTATTTATGGTGCAGGTTCTCCATTCGAAACTTGGTGCAAATTCTGCACCAACTACAAGCATCAAGTATGCCCTGCTGTATGATGGTTCTATTACTGAATTTGACCCCCGGCTGTATGGATTTGATATTGGCACTTGTCTAGAGGTATGAGAATTCTCCTTCTTGTCATTGCCTTGAACATTTACAAAATGAAAGTTTAGTCATGTGACGTGACCTAGATTCAATATTTACTGAGAAACATTTTCTGCTTGGTATGGAAAAATTGGATATCTCTTCAGTAAGTTACAAGCAGTATGATTAGATATATATGTAAATAGGCCTCACTCATTCCTTCATGGATCTCTGTTAATATTTTTGTAATTAATTTATATATCTCCATTGTTGGATTTTCTCAAGATAATTGAAAATATGCTGATGATTTATCTATTTCTTTTGCACGGTCATGAAATTCTGATCAATAGTCTTAAAATTGGGTAATATATCAGTCGCTTTGTAAGAGCAGATAGTGGTCACTGGTTATATCAAGACTCATCTCACATTGTTTGAGTTGGATGAATGTTGTTCTATCATTCTGCATAAAACCATTCTGCCTTGCATCATGCATGTGCATTTTAAGGCTGTTTGTAATCGTTTACGGTTTTAATGGAATATTAACTGGGGGAAAAAAAGTTAAAGACAGTTCTCAGTTAAAAGCTGATCTATCTCTCATTTTTTAAGTCATGGACAATGTGGCAGCCTTCCTAAAAAAGGGTATATGTGATGGTTGTGTTAATAAATTCCTAATTCAGCTGTATTAATTTTTCTAGGTAAACATAATCATCATAATTGTTGTAGGACAAGGTTTATCTGATTCTTCTTCCTATATGACCATAGCAATTAATGGTTTTATTTCAATTTGGACTCTTATGTGGTTTCTATTTTAGCTAGATAAGAGTTTTTCTAGAAACTTTTAACTGTTTTAGTATTTTAAAGTTAACTCATTCATCTCATATAATTTTAACATGCCTAATGTTTATATATTATATTTTTTTTATCCCGAGTTGTGAGTCTTACAATTTGAATCCGGATTCGATTTTTTCATTTTGCTCTTATGATTTACAACATTGGCGAACATTGACCGACTCTTGATGGGTAGTAATTCAACTCCCAACGAATTCCTCTAGGTTATTGTAAAGGAAAATTGCATTTGTTTTCTCCAGTTTGGCAGTTGGTGGTTTATTTTTTTTTGTTTCTCAAGTCACGACAGATCAGTGTGTCATGTGATGGATCTATTTTGTTGCTTATTTCTTTTGTTCAAGTTAAGCAATTTAAGGCCTATTTATGCTTTCGGGTTTGTCTGTTTTGTATGTTTGTGTCTATTTGCATGTGTGAACAAACACCTAATTCTCCTGAGACCATAATAAGTATCTTTAGTTACTTGTTTGATATTAAAGAGTACTATCGTCCAAATGTAGGTAATCGAACATATGGAGGAGGAGCAAGCATGCTTATTTGGTGATATTGTACTGAGTTCTTTCTGTCCCAGCATCCTTATAGTTTCGACACCAAACTATGAATATAATCCCATACTACAAAGATCTGCTCTATCTGCCCAAGAAGAGGATGGAGATGAGAAAAACCATTCTCTGCCCTGCAAATTTCGCAATCATGACCATAAATTTGAGTGGACACGTGAGCAGTTCAATCAATGGGCTTCCAACCTTGCCTCCAGACATAACTACAGTGTTGAGTTCAGTGGGGTGGGTGGCTCAGGTGATTCAGAACCAGGATTTGCCTCCCAAATAGTTGTCTTCAGGAAGGACCAAGTGATACAGGACACAAATGGTCAGTGTCCAAGAACTGGACACGATGAAGCTCATCATTATGAAACTATATGGGAATGGAATAGCAGCAACATGTCAAGATCCACTCTCTGATTGTTCAAGTCATTTTCTCTCTCTCTCTCTCTCCTTGGCATCATCCAGATGGTTGCGTAGTGTACTCTTTGCTGCTGAACACGTTAACCTAGTAGCTCTTAACTTATGTAGCTGGTACTGGTTGTGAACGGGAATTAGTTTTCGGCATGTTGTAGTAGCCTAGAAGAGAAGCGTGGCAAACTTGGCAGAAATGCATGACCATTTTTCATGTCATGTATACAACAATTCGAGTAGTTGCTTGGATGCCATTTGTAATATTCTTCTTAACGATTTCAAGAAACTATTTCGTTATTTATATCTTTTGTTTATTAATAATTGTTGGATTTTATTACGAGTAATTCTACGCTGCTTTGCCTTTTTGTGCATCTTTGAGGTTTTTACACTTTTTATCCATTCTCTTTGAAAACACAACCACAAACACCATCAACAGAAGATGTATAAGTGTCAAAAAATCCCAAAGTGGGACTCAAACAAGGCAGCGGAGAATTTTTTTTTTGTATTACATGTTTCTTTCTTGCACCTGAAATTACCCCCTGTTATTGGGGCAGGGAGAACTTATTTTTGTTCTTAAAATAAGATTATTAAAGCCCCAAGGGTCGATACACAAAATGGATACTGAGGAAAATCTTCCTATTTTTTTTTCTTGAGAATCCATTTAAAAGAAAACACCAGAATTGTTCGAATAGCCAACAAAGTCTTCATGAATTTTCTTTATTACACTTGTAATATGTTATCCATCAATCATTGCTCTGCATGCTCCAAACACACAATCATAGCAATCATAGATCGCTTTGAAGTGTAAAAATAAAATTGACCAAAATTACAAAAATAACAATTTTATTTAATAGTTCTTGACGTGAGGATCGCAATGGCGATTAATATTGGGCTATCAAACAACTTTAACAGTACACACATTCAAGAAGGAACAAATCATTTTTCATGCGTATAAAACAGAACCTAAGAAGAAAGAAAATTACTTTGGTTGGGGTCAGGAGTCTATAAGGTAAATTATCACCCATCCATATGACAAGCCAAGTGAAAGACTCACGCTGAAGGGTCACTAGATCATCATATGTCTAAAAGGGTTTGTGAAATGTGGTCTTAAAATTTGTAGGCATTATAAGTGACTTTGTTTGAAAGGAAGAAAAAAAAAAAAGGTTTTCCATGGATGATTTTGAATGAAATTTTGTTTTTAGAAAATTTAGTGTCCTAAATCAAATCCTCTTATAAAAATATAACCCAACAAAACACATTGCACATTTGAACGAGAAAGGTCTCTCATTCATTTCTTTACAAATTACACACTCTCTTTTTTATTATGTTTTTTAAGCCTTTCATTTCTTTGAAAACTCAATTCTTTTCTTGATCCTCCTCTATTTCAATGGCAACTTATATACACAGAAAACCAAATAATATTTTATGCTGATTTTTATATCCATGAAAATGGAATACAATCCCACCCACCCACATTAAGAGATTGGGCAGAAATACCTTGGACCAATAAATTACAAGCTTACTTCTATAAATAAATTACAAGATTACATTGGACACCTAATTAACTCAATGAGTTTTTTGTAATTAGAGTTTTTCATATTTGACAATTGCCTAAAGAATTTTTGTGAAATGCATCATTAGATTTTAAAATAAAGAATTGTACAATTGATCTCTCATGCTAAAAAAAAATTCAATATTTGTGAGATTAACATGACAAACTACACAAATGGGTAGGTTAGCACAATGTGTTACGATTTTTATGTAAATAATTTTCAAATATTTATTTATTATTGGGCGCTTACACAAACCATTTGGTTATTGTGACAAACTCTTTCATTTGCTTATAATGATTTTCAAGTATAAATGAAGCACTATTACTTCTTACAATTTAGAAGATGCCAAAACAATCACTTCACTTTTATGTAATGCTTGGAGCAGATCAAAGAATAAGAAAAAAAATATTTAAGAAGAAATGTTTCTTAAAAAGGGTATTAGGCTATTGGTTAAACCTTAGCCATTTATTACTTACAGTTTGTCAAGAAGACAAGAATACGATGGAAATGAGGAATGTGGATTATCAAGATGACGCCGTCGGTCAGGTCATCTCTAAGTCATTTTACAATAATCCGTCCCACTTCAAATTTTATGTGATACTTTATCAGATGCTACCCTAGTTGGATTTCAAATTTATTTTGAATCTCCATACAAAGGAGGATCTAATCAAAGAGATCATGGCTTTAGCCAAGGATATCACCAATTCAGTGGTAAACATTAGACTTCCAGTGTTACTCATATGTGTTGATTTCACACTTCATGATTATTTAGTCTATTATGGTGAAGGGTGCGCTATTGAGATTATGCTAACGCGGTCCTTGATTCAGAACGAACTGAGACCATTGTCAGTCAATAAATCTGTCATTAAAATACTAGATAAATTTCTATTTAGAGGTGAAAATAACACACTTTCCTTGTACTTTGGATGACTTCGAGCTTAGGATGAAAATAACATACTTGTATTTTGGATGACTTCGAGTTTAGGATGAAAATAACACACTTTCCTTGTAGCTTAATGTTGAATCACACACACATATATGGTTTCTGCATGCTCTTATTATGTGAATTGTTCAATAAAGCTTTGCACTTTCTTTTCGCGTAAATTTTGTAAGGTGTTAACACAATATTGTTCCACACTACTACACTAGCACTTGAATTTATTTGTTAATTTTATTTATTTTATATGTCTTTTGATAATTCGGCTGAGCTATGCTCTAATTTATTTGTTGTTAAACAAGATGATAAATTACATCAAAGGCTAATTGTGGAAACGGTAGTCGTGGAGGACGCAAATAAGAAATCCTTTAACAGCAAAGGAAGGAGGTACTAGTAAGTCTGAAAGACAAAGACTGATCTCATCTTATGAAAATGATCATGCTGATAAAGCAATGAAAAAAGTAACTTCTCGAAAATACTTGGCTGTTATAGAAAAGCTTGGGGCAAGGATCAATGATGAAGAAGGTGAACAAGAAGTTGAAGAAGGTGAACATGATAGAAGGCAAGAAGATAGTGGTGGACACAATAAAGAGTAGGAACGGGATGTACCGGCAGATAATCAAGTAGAGGGTGAATAAAGAGAAGGGGGTGAGGAAGGTTATCCTGGAGGGCCAATGATATTTCCATGCTGAGTTCCTATGAGGGCCACATTACTCACACAATTTGGAATGGGATGGTAACTTCATACATCATTTTATTCCCTTATTTTTATTCAAGGTTCTCTATTACCTTTATAAGTTTATGTCCATAACATTTTTTATTTGTTGTTTTTGAATTAACAACGAGAACCACTCAATTGTTGCCACCAGTACAACCGATTATTTGCTTGGGATATTTACAAAGAGTCGAAATACGTTAGAGTGTGCAATAGCACACTAAACAACGTTCACTTGGGTCAAAATACTGTAAGAGATTCACACACGCACTCACAATTCACTCGAAAATGTTTTGCTCTTTTGAAAGCTCAAAACTTTGAAACAACTCTCAGCCACCAAATGTTTTAAGAAATTTGCACACACATTATTGGAAACTCAAAAGTTTGAAACAATTCTCAGCCATCAAAATTTTTAAGAAAATTTTGCAAGTGTGTTATTGCACACTCGAGTCTACCTTAAGAGACTCGCAAATCTTTTGCTCTTTTGAAAGCTCAAAACTTTGAAACAACTCTCAGCCACCAAATATTCTTCATTTTTTAGCATTCTTCATTTCTGTGTTTAGCAAAAAAAATTCGATTTTGAAAAAAATTTGATTTGTGTTGAGAGAATATTTTGATGGATTTTTGGATTTTGAACAAATGGGGTTTTAGATTTGTGGTGAGCATTCTTCATTTCTGTGTTTAGCAAAAAAAAAAATTTCTTTGCTCCTACTTCATGCATTGCTCAGTGATAATTGTATCCCTCCACATAGAAGAAAAAGTATATGGAAAAGTTGTTGATATATATTGCATACCCGTCCATGCATATATCTTACGACTACAAAATTTTTAAATGCAGGAATGGCATTCACAGCGTACGTTGTCTATCGAGGTCTTCAACCTGGAGTATACCTGAGCTGGCAAGCATGTCTATCTGTGGTATCAGGGTATAGGGGTGCTTGTTATAAGGGGTTTAGGTCAGTCACTGAAGTTGAAGAAGCGTATGCATTGTGGGTTCGCTCAGAAGCGGCGAGACAAGATTCAGAGGAATTCAACAACAACGAAGATGTCATGGATAACGATCATGTTTTTGACGATGAAGCCGGTCCATCCAATTATCAAACAAATGACACCCAAGGTAAGAACGATCCTTGGGCTGTTACGAGGGACTTAATCAACACTTTGATAATATGTACAACGATCTTAGTTGTACTATTTATTTTTAAGTTCTTGGCTGAATGATGTAATGTAATATGTACAGCTCTGATGTAAGGATAACGATCATGTTTTTAAGTTTTGTTTTTGCACAATGTTTTTAAGTTTTGTTTTTGCACAATATGTACAGCTCTGTCTCACTGTTGACTGGGATCACCTCTGCCAAAGAGCGATCCAGTTTGGTGGTAATTTGTTGATCTTGCTGTGTGTTTGTTATAAAATCTTTTGCTCTTTTGAAAGCTCAAAACTTTGAAACAACTCTCAGCCACCAAATATTTTAAGAAATTTGCAAGTGTGCAATAGCACCCTCGAAAACATTCACCGAGTCTACTCTAGGAGACTCGCAAATGTTAAATTTTTTTATTTATTTTTTAAAAAAGCTTTGAAACAACTCTCGTCCACCAAAAATTTTGCAAGTTTGGTTAGCAAACCTTCATCGAGTCTTGATAAAGAGACTCGCAAACAAAAAAAAATTTTACTCAAAACTTTGAAACACTTTCAACAACCAAATTTTTTGAATTTACGAGTGTCCTTGAGAAGACTCGTGAATCTTTTTAGAGTCTCTTTAAAGAGACTCACAAATGTGTTTTTTTTTTGTGAAACTCATTAATTTCAAAACCTGCAAAAAAAGGCCTAATAAGTTTTGATTGTCCACACTGCAAGGAAACTTTTTGTGTAGCAATACACTTTGGAAAAAAAAAACATGCACATCCATTCACAATGTGTTATATTCAATTATACAATCTTGTACAAGCATCCATTGACAAAATGATTATCACTCGACTATGGAAAATATAAACAAAGCCAAGTCTATGATATATGTCCACAAAATAATTAAAAAAAACTGGCAAAAGTGACTTACTTGTGTTGTTTATGAAAAAGTACAAAAAGTTGATACTATCAAACGATGTCAAGTCACGAAACACCGAGTGCGGATCTTGCTATAGAATTGGTCGAATCTTTTCAAACTTGCCATCCTCGCCGCAAACGGCGCAATCCAAGCCTCAGCTTTTTTAAGTACACCTATAGGCACATTGTGGATCTACTTGTGGCATTGGTGCATTAGGTTTCATAATCACCCCAACAAAGTGAATTTTGGAAAGAATGCAAGTGATGGATTCCATCTCATCTACATCACAATTGCACAATTGTACGTTGTTGCGGCCAATTGAAGACAATAAGGCCCTAACATCCCATAAGACAGGATTTGAAAAATGATTTATCCATATCTTGGCCCAGTTACAATCCTTCTCACCCCATAATTGAACCCCAAAATCGTACTCAATATGTTCAGTTGGTTCAAGAGCTTTTTTTTTTTTTTTGAAAGGCAAGAGCTTTTGTCTGACCCTTCTCCAGTTATCATAATTTGGATAGTCGAATACCCATCTCAAAGCATGAAATCCATAGTTTTTTTTTTTTTTTGGAAAGTGAGCTGAGTTTTTATAGGATCCCATAACCTATCAACAAGGTGCGACCTACCGGTCAACACCATAAGAAAGTAACCATGTCGCCAGCGGGTCTCGAACCTAGGACGTGGGGAATAAACCCACACAGCCCTAACCACTCGACCATAACACCATTGGCATGAAATCCATAGTTGCCATTGGAAGGAACGTCAAGTATGTCCACAACATACTCTACAATGTATGGGACAAGCCCATAAGGTCGGGAAATACGTTTACATCTCGGACGACTCACACTTGCTTACGTTGCCACCTATTCCTTTGTTGTCTCTTCCTTTGAATTAGCTTTTTCGATAGCAAAATGTTCATCCTTAGTGGACTTCTCAAACTTTTCCTTCTTCGCAACCAACATCTTCTTGCTTTTGCCTTATTACGTAGTTTACCCTTACCAACAATGGGAACGGATGACTCATTCAACGTAGTCACGCCCAAAAGAGCTATCTCTTTCAAATTTCTCTTCATAATAACTTTTTGATCTTCGTTGAGGCATTCCCATTTGTTCCCTATCAAATCCATTTCTGGGTGAAAATATAGATCATCAATATTGCTAGATTTGTCCGGGATGTCAAACGATTGCTTCTAATGTGCATTAGTTGCTGTCAACGAAACTTTTATTTTCGATTTCCTATACGTCATCACTCATGGGCACACGGTAACCCATGAATTGCTCTCAAACACACCCACACTTAGGGTGTGTTTGGTTGCATGAAATCCTATGCCATGGGAATCTATGAGGGAACCCCTACAATTTAGGCTAAATTGATGTATCACTCCACATCCACTATTTAATTGTGTGGTCAATGGTGGGAATGGAAGTCCCATGAACATGGGAATCTCACTCCTTGGTCACCCAAGGCATATGATTCCCATGTTCATGAGACTTTTATTCCCATCATTGATCACAAAATCAAATAGTGGATGTGGAATGATACCTCAAATTGGCCTAAAATATAGGGGTCCCTTCATGAATTCCCATGGCATATGATTCCATGCAACCAAACACACCCTTAGATTAATCAATATCAACCATTACCCTTTTCCAGCCCTCTCATCATCTCTTCCAAGGCCACATGTGAAACAACCCCCTGCAACCTATGGAAAATTGGATCACTCTGTGCATGCCTCATTTTGAATGCACTATCTTCGAAGGAATGATTATTTCCACTAGCTGAATTTTACCATTGAAACAACATTCTCCCAGACATGAAGAAACGAACCCTAAGAATTCATGAGATATTTCTTCAACATCGCGTGTGCACTTTCAGCTCAGGTAGTTGTCCTGGTTCCATAGTGTCTAAGCTTGTCGGTCCATGCATGACAAAAATATTCTCGGCTCCTTACCAAACCTTTCCTTAAAATAACCCACACAAAAAGGATGTGACTCCCATCTCAACTCAAAATCGGCAAGGTTTGCATTGAAGCGTTCTTCAATACTTTCCCCAATCACATCCGAAAGTGAACTCACAAACTTCTCCCAACCCTCATTGGTTTCGAAATGGGTCTTGCACCTTGCCTCAACATTTTTCATAATGTGCCATTTACATAACATTCAGTTGGCTTCAAAAAATACATTGTCAATGGCACTCATCATTGTGATCTCCCTTATCAGTAATAAACACTATTGGGAAGTTATTCCCATCAAGCAAAGAACGAAGTTGTTACAATGCCCTTGTATGGCTTTAGTCTAAGAACTCATAAAATAGAAACCAACATTGACCCATACCGGTGGATGTGACACCAACACATTCGAAGAAAATGGTCGGAGATGCGCTAGACAAAGGTTTTCTCACATCTTCCCTGTAGAGCATCGTGTTTTTCTAGCAAAAATGGTCGGAGAGGGTTTTGATGGCATGAAGCAAAAATTTCAGCCTGTTTTGGAGGGAAAAACATGGTAGGATGCAAAGAAAAACATGGGTGTACATAGCAGCTCTCCTTCTGAATGAAAAGGGGGGAAACACCAATCATTTGGCTTGAATTATCAACTAGTGATGTTGTAAAGATTCTTACATTATTTCCAAAGTTATTGCTACTCTGTAGTCTGCACATATATCATGATTCATTGAGCAATTGTCTCTCATGAGTCTTTCTATCTGTGTAAAAGCTCCAAGAAGATGGTGAACATTAAGCCAAAATCTTGATTTCTTGTACATCAAGTCAGATATATGTCAAGCCAAGCTCTCCATAATTGAACACCCAACAAGCTTTCTTGCTAGACTTTTTCCAATTACTCACTCGCTCACTGTTCGGGAGCTTAAGAATTTTCAAAGAACTTTAAGTAATTAGAAATCAACTTAAAATAGCTATAGAGAACTTTCTAAACAATAAGATTCAAATTTGAGAAATGTGTTCAGTTGGGCACTTAAATCTGTCCTACTATAACTCCTTTCTCCAAATGTATAGTAAAAATTGTATGTTTTCAACTCTAATTTTACTCTCCAATTTTGCCTTATTTTGTTTTTAATAATTACATGTAAAACCAAAGACCAATGAATAGTTTCAAAGGTATTTGTGTATTTTAATTGAAAAACCACGATACATTTTTGTACACTTTTGCCCTCCCAAATTTAGTTATTTATAATCAAACCTAGCTACTCTCAATATTCATTAATTACACATAAGCCCCTAATATAATTTATTTAAAACCCTTCAATGATTTTTAAATTATAAGTAGGTCCTTACAAATGAAAAATATTATTACCACTATTTGTTAAAATTATTAAATATCCACGCACGTAGAGCACGTTAACACCCTCCTGATGACTAGTAATTGCTGAGGCAAGCATGGACATGTTAGAAAATGAAACTAGAATGTAGATACAGAACCCACAGCCATACAAACCCAACAACATTTTTACAATCCTGACCAAATCACAGGAAGCTAAGAAAATGTAACAGATCACAAATTAGTTAACACTCCTACTTCTCTCTTATAAGTGTGGATCATGAGATCACGGATTTGAAGGATCTGAGCTGGCTTTATTGACGTGGCAACCTTTCAAATCCGGAATTCCATTAATAAGAAGGCAGGAATAACTACTTCTTCATCAAGTCAGTACTTAGCTCTATAAATTAAGAAACCATCCCTTCACTTCAACCTTAACGCGCTCTATAGATAGAGACGAGAAATTTTGACCTAGTTTTCGATTCTCAGCTCTCTTCTTCACCGAGAACAAACCTTAACCCCAACTCTCTCAATTCCCTAAAACCCCCAAACGCTAGCTTTCAATTTCATCCTTTTAACCAAATTTTCACTGTAATTCAACAATCCACAAATCCTAACCCTAGATTTTATTTTTTATTTTTAAGGCATCAAGAAAGATGAGATTGCAAATTCAAGAAAAATAAACCAAGTGGGATGAAGTGGGTGAGTGTAGCCATCATTGCGAATGGAGAATTCACCAAAATCTATTTAGCTAATCCAAGGTTGGGGCAAACAGACAGGTTTGGACATCCATTGCCTTCTCTAAGTCCGCGGAGGTCTCCGATTTGCGCTTCCTTCAAAAGGAAGCAGAGGTGTTCTCTAAAATCCAAGGGTGTCCTTACATTATTAAGTACTATGAAGATGAAACTGTTTTTGAAGATAATGATAGGATGATATATAATGTCTTGTCGGAGTATGCGCCTGGAGGTACACTAGAGGAGCTTATTGTGAAATCGAATGGGTGTGGGGTGGCTGAGAATGATGTTAGGAGGTACACTAGGTCGTTGCTTAACGGGCTTAGGTACATTCATAGTCGTGGATATGTTCATCGGAATATAGGGTCTATGAATGTTTTACTGGTGGAAAAGGATTGTGGTTTTGATGTTAAGATTGCGGATTTTGGTTCGGCCAGGAAGATGGGAGAAGGCGCCATGGACGAGGTACAGAGATGGGTTCTCTTATGTGGGTACCCTTATTTACGCATCCCCTGAATCTATAAGCCAGTACAAGCAGGACCCTCCGGCGGATATATGGGCTCTTGGGTGTGTTGTAGTGGAGCTCTGAATCAGACGTAGATGATCTTCTAGAAAAGATTGCTGATGGGGAGGCGCCGAGTGGGATTTCAAAAGAGGGACGGGATTTTCTCAAGATATGTTTTGTGAAGAATAGTGATTTTAGGTGGACAACTGATATGCTACTTTGTCACCCGTTTGTATCAGGTGTTGATGATTTACATTCTATGGGGAAGTGTGCTCGAGCTAGTTGATTCTCTAAGTTCTATTTTCGCCACGGAAAAAAGATATTCTCAATGAGTTTTCTGTATTAATTTGAAGGTAAAACATTACATTTCATTTAAGCTTTTGTTATGTGTATAGGGTTAGATTATCTAAGGTTAGGAATATGTGGTTATATATACTTATTTCTTTGCAAACAGCAAAAGTTGAAACATGAGTGGAGAATTTAGTTCTTTTTGGCATTTGCACTTCCTGTGTGTTCTCTTTCAAGCTTAGTTTTTGTTTGAACATTGATTTGTTTATAGTCCAGCGTCTATTTTAGTATCGTAAATGCTAGGAAACCAGGTTTTTGCAATCATGTTTTGCAACTAAGGTGACGTGGAGTGATCTTAAAAGAATGATGAAATCCCTGAAGTTTTTATGTGTATCTCGAGGTTGTAAAAAACAACCTCTAATGAAGACACATCATCTTGGTTGCAAAACCTGGTTTCCTAGCCTCGCACTTTTAGTATTTATGTTTCACTATTTGATGTTTGTATTTTTCTTTATTCTCATTTTGATGACTATCTATTATTCTTCAGTACACAAATATGGTTTAAGTCCAACCGTAAGGCTTATTTTTCAATATGTTCTTTAGACCTAATAGTCTCAAGTCTCATTTACCCTTTTTGTTGAGCTGACCTACAATTCATTCTACTGTGTTGTTGTAACATGTATGATGAACATTGCTTTCTTACCTCATGACAACTGATGTACTGATCTGTTTGATTTAGGGGGGGGGGTCACTCACTTCTGTTATTTGATAAAGCATTAGGAGGAGTAACGTTTAGGGGGTTTTCGTGTATGTGTGTGTTGGTCTTCAGCCAATGCCCCACTCCTTTCTAAAATGGTATATTGAAACCTTTGTTACCAATTTCACATATTCACTGATCTTCCATTGTATGTTTAGGTAGCGGTGAACTACCAGTTACTGATTGAATAACCAGGCATAGATAAGCCCAATTTCGAGTGGATCCTACACATAGTTTGTTGTGGGAGCACATAGCTTTACCGTCTCCTTAGCAATTAGACATGTAGATGAACATATTACAAGGTGATTTATTGTCTAGTAATCAAAAAATTAAACTCCACCAGGCCATGTAGGGTGACGTTTGTCCTCCCTATGGTGACGGAGAAGGGAAATTGTCCCAAATTAGAGGATCAAATTGACTGAAATAAGGAAGAACTCTCCGTTTGAACTCAGAAGTTCGAGGAAATGGCTCATATTATTGGAAAAGTGAGGAGTATGAGTAGTAAAGGTTCTGAGGTAAGACTAAATTCATCATTTGTTAATTAGAGTGAGGAACAGTTTTGTGTGTTGTTGAATTTTCTTTAACTTAGGTAATCTAAGTTTAGAATAAGAAGACTCCTGGACTTAGATTAGGTTTTGGAAATGTTCTGTTGTCTGCCGACAACAAGAATCCCTCTTCCAAACCATTTTAGTAGTCATTCACTAAAAAATAAAAGAGTTATTTCCCATTTTAATAGTTAAAATGTTTGAACAAATGGTCACGAGTATTAGACTATAATACAAAAATAAATGAGGTCAAATTGGAATAGAGATAAACAAATGGGAGCTAAACGGAAAATAACCCATAATAAAATGGCACCGTGATGAACCCCATAGATGTCTTGGATACATGCCTTATTTGAGTAGTAAGCAATTAAGGATTATTTGATAAAGCATTTGGAGGAGTAACGTTTAGGGGGTTTTCGTGTATGTGTGTGTTGGTTTTCAGCCAATGGCCCACTCCTTTCTAAAATGGTATAATGAAACCTTTGTTACCAATTTCACATATTCACTGATCTTCCATTGTATGTTTAGGTAGCGGTGAACTACCAGTTACTGATTGAATAACCAGGCATAGATAAACCCAATTTTGAGTGGATCCTACACATAGTTTGTTGTGGGAGCACATAGCTTTACCGTCTCCTTAGTGATTAGACATGTACACGAACAGATTAAAAGTGATTTATTGTCTAGTAATAAAAAAATTAAACTTCACCAGGCCACGTAGGGTGACGTTTGTCCTCCCTATGGTGAGGAAGGAGAAATCATTATCAATCTTTTATTTTTCCCCTCCAATGCTCCATTGCTTCACGATGGACTCTTTCTTCCTGCCTAGTAGAACTAGCATGTGTCATGGGCCTACTTCAGTTGCAAAGGTTTTCTCCTTAGGCGCATGTCTCAAGAACATAAAATGAAGGCAACGTCTTCGCTCCCATTTAAACTTGTTCAATGTATCCAGGTTGTATTGGTCATCCAAGGGGCACTACTAATCCTTGTATTGGACTTGAGTAGTTCTCTAACATCCACACAACCACTTGGATTCCTTATCTATTTCATATGAATCTATTAACTTCAACAGATCCTAGAGTGAATGAACATCCAAGGGAAGTGTTTCCATTAGTGGGAAACGATACTTTGTTTCTCCTACTACGTGCGATTTCACAGCGATTCAGCTAAGCTTGCTAACCATTGAACCACTGGTGAGGGAACCGGCTAGCTCAACCCGGTAAGGAAATTTTTTTTTGGAAACGAAACTACCTCTTACAGTGTCATAGAATTGTGCAAGGGTAACTGAAAATGAGTGTTGGGCATTTCATGTAATCACTATTTCACAATGAAACAACTTTTATTAGTGACATTGCTCTTCATCACTCACATGTTATATTACACTGCGACCTTATGTTGTCTTGCTTCAAAGATGCCTACCAGCTTAGTAACGAAGATGACACCTAACATTTTTTTCCTGTATCATTTGATCAAGAGCACTTATTCATTGATAGGTAATCTCAGCCCCCAAGCAAAATTTTAACCCTTCACTTAAATATATTACAATAGATAAATATTCAAGGATTATAATTTCTAAAATGAAAATTTTCTAGTACAATTGAGGAAATAGTGAGTAATAGAGAGGGAAAGATTTAGTTGAATAACTTTATCCCAAAAATATTTTTATTATTAGGGTTATTTTTATGGAGTTGGTACGTGTGGCCAACTATTTGCCTTATGCCTCTAACTTTATTTTTCAGAAGATTTGCCTTTTTTTAAATTGCTTGGTGTACCCAACAATGATTTTGTAGCCCTATTATAAATTCTTTGATGCATAATTTTTTTTTCAATGTTAAAGTGCAAAACTTTCGAATATGATATATTAGTTTGTAAACAGAGTTTTTGTGGTATAAAAGACCTACACAAAATCATCTAGGAATCATCCAACAATCACTTTTCGCCAACCCATATTCCAATATCACCAAACACTTTAGAAATTCTCCAAATTTTTAATAAAATTTCTCTAAAAACTGAACATATAAACCTCAAATTGACATTCAGGAAAAGAAACAAAAGCTTATTTGTACAACTTTGTTTCAAAGTAAAAAAGTTAAACAATATAAATTCTGAGTAATGACTACACGAACAAATTTGTTTGGTTTAAAGGTCGGAAACCTTACAACCAAGAAGATTAGGTGATCTCCATTCTTTTATATATAATCAATTTTAATCAATCAGTTGAAATTTTTTTTGAAAGGGAATGATCACATTGAACTTTTCCAGGAAATTTTCTGGGTTTCAGCTTTGTGATTTCTGCACCATTTAAAGGGCTGTTTGTTAAATTGGGGCTCATAATTGACATGTTGCAGGTTGATTTGAGATGGATTCGTCTAAATTTTAAAAGAGCCCTTCCTTACAGCGAGGGAATGGACGAGGGATCGTTGGCTGATTTTTAAAAGAGCCTTCTTCACAGCGAAGGGAATGGGCGAGGGAAGAGAGCGCCACCCATCCTCGAGAGAAAATTAAAATAAGTATTTAATGGACTCCCACACTCGATCTGGAAAAAAATAAAAATAAATAAATAAATAAGAAAGCTCTGCAATAATCTGATAAGAGACGAGTTGAGCAAAATAAAATAAGGTAAATCATAGAGAATAATACTGATGGGGAGAGATAAAAAGTGCTCAGTGGAAGGAGAAGTCATTTTTCCGGTGATAAGTCTCACTGCGGGGTCGTAAACCCCACTGCCCAACACCTTAACCTCATCATAGCAACTTTTTTTTTTTTTTTTTTTAATTTTCTTTGTAAAATCAAATTTTTCGGAGGAAAAAAATCAGATTGAAATAACAAAAATCATGAAAATAATAAAAAGGAAGGGAGGCTTCAGTGTGTGTAACAATAAGATCATTGACAAATCATTTTGAATGCCTCACTGAAATCCGCTAAGATAATTGTTTTTTTCATCATAAGCCCCACACCTTTGTGAAATGAACATAATAGATTAGAGAGAAAATAAAATAATCATAAAGTAGTGTAGTCTAGGGATGCTCTATCCCCTTCATTCTTAATAATGGTTTGATTTGCTTGTGAAAGAAAACCACAAACGATATAAATAAATAAGAAGGGGGGAAAGGGCATTCCCCAGATTACTCTCCCTTTTGCCCAGCAGCAGATACAACACCAATCAGAATATGAATGAAACAAGTTTTCTCTACCTCTTAGCTCTCAGATGATGGGATGCCGACTTCTGGTTGGAATTTATAAAGGATTTATCAAACAAATTAGGGTTTGGGGTGAGAGGACGACGCTATGTGCATCCATTCCCATCTCTCTGCCACCATCATAAGAGGGTGCATTGCATCAGGAGCACACAATTGATGAGCACACAAATTTATCAATTGCATTGCATCGCAACCATGTGCTTTAAGCAATCCAAACTAGGCCAAAGGTGTGATGGCTCAGTGGTTGAGCACTGACACTAGGTCACATGGTCGAATCCAGTCGGCGACATCTGAGGTGGGAGGGTTAAGGGATTAAAACAAAAAAAAAAAAAAAAAAAAAAAAAAAAAAATTCAAACTAGGGATGGAAATGGTATGTACATATAGATCTCGACTCGAACATTTAATTATCATATGTAAAATTCAATCTCAGACCATTTTGATTGGTTCTAGATTGGATCCAACTCTAATCGGGTCTATTGTCATCTCAATTGAAGTTTTTAAATCTAAATAATTAATTATGTATATAAGATCGTAGAAGGTACAAATGTAATGCTGGAATATCACAATTGAGTTATCTAAAATCTCGAAATATTTAAATTATAATCTCAAAATCTTAGAAATTTAAGATTCCAAATTTTTGTTTTGGTCATGATTAAAGTACATATTGAGAACTTATAATATCATCCACCAATTGTAGCCTAGTTGGTCGGACATTCACTCTCCTTGTGAGAGGTCGCAGGTTCGAGACTCACTAGAGCTATAGAATCAGTATCTGCAAAAATTTCAAAGTATGTAGAGAATAATTAAACATCTTTTTCATTTTAGGATGTGTTTGGTTGGACCAAGGAGTGTGATTCACATATTCATGAGACTTTCATTCCCATCATTGATCATAAAATCAAATGGCGGATGTGGAGTGATACATCAATTTGGCTTAAAATGTAGGAGTCTCCTCATGGATTCCCATGACATAGGATTCCATGCAACCAAACACACCCCTTAGATTCGTAAGAAACTTTTCCACTCATAATGCTTCATCTAAGCTTTTTTCACTCTCAATTATTCTTAATTTTTATATCTAAGCTTGGTTGGTACAAGGATAAATGAGATATTATTTATATTCTCTTGTACAACCACCTAACCTTTTTGTGCGTATTTTCCTAACTATATGCAAATTCAGGATTAAAATCTCGTATTCTTCATGTACTACATGATTCAAACACCATTCGAGCTCCAAATTGCATTTAAAAAAAAATTAAAAGTTATTAGGGTCATTAGCTAACTTCAATAGACATTAGAGAACTTGACTAAACATTGTTTGATCCCTCTTAGTTATGTTATTTGGTTCAATGAGGTTCGTAGGATGTGAATAACTATTGGAGTTACTATTGCATTTCTTTCACGTTTATGTCAATAATATATCTCAAGCTTTGACTTTTCTCATTCATTAACAAATGATTCGAGTTCTAAATGAGCTAGAAGAGGTGAACAATTAGATATTGATGAAAGTTAGATACGGGTGAATGTGACATGAACCCTTGATTTTTTCGTCAACAAAAACAACTCAAACTTTGAGTTTTTTTTCAACTTCATGAACGACCGAAATGAGTTCTAAATGAATTGAGAGAAGTAGAAAAATTAGATTTGTGAAGGTGAGAGGAATTGGTGTGAAATCCAAACTTTAAAGAAAGTGTTTTCGATGTGGCATTTGCTAAATGACACCACCACAAAAAAATGAATTTACTGAAGGACAACACCATCCTCACCTTCTCTTCTTTCTTCATATGAGCAACACCACTCTGCCTGCCCCACCACCACCTCGCCCTGCCACCTGCTGACCGACGGTGGTGGTGGTGCTTAATGGAGAAAAGAAAGAGAAAAAGAGTAAGATATAGGAGAAGAAGAAGATAGGAGGATGGGGAGGAGGAAAAAGAAGAAGTAAAGTGAGAAGTAGCGGCCCGGTGTTGCCGGCGGTGAAGGGGAGAGGTGATAGGGTGGTGGTGGTGCTTGATGGGAAAGAGAGAGAGAAAAAGAGGAATAAAGAAAAGAAGAAAAATAAGAAAGGAAAAGGAGAAAAAGAGAGGAAGAAGAGGATGAGGATAATAAGAAGAACTGAGATAAGAGGTGGTGCTTGATGAAGAAGAGATGGAGAGAGGAGAAGAGAGAAAGAAGGAAAATAGAGGTGTTAAGATTTTTTATTTTATTTTTTTTTATATTTGTGGTGTCCTTCATAAGGTGACAGTGTCTTTTAGGGGGGTGTATTGTATCTGGATTTTGTGGGCAATTTAATAAATTTCATGGATTCTGAAAATCCAAGTGTATTCAATTTGGATTTTAAAAAGTCCACAAAAGTCTAGGGGTATTCAATCAGGATTTTAAAAAGTCTTTCTGAAATCCACAAAGTCTAGGGGTATTCAATATGGATTTCAGAAAGTCCACAAAAGTTTTAGGGTATTCGAAATATCATTCATATTTATGGATTTGGAAAATCATGGATTCTCATGGACTTTGTAGTGTTAGGTATAAATAACAAAGTTCAATAGTTTGCCAGCCTCCATATCAAAGATTTCAACGTGAAAAAAAGTCTCCCAAAGATCTTCCTTGTGCCATCCTCTTGTTTTCTCAACTCTGCAAGCAAAGAGAAATGACATTCAAAACAGAGTAGACAAAGCATGGAAGGACTCGAAACAAGCCAATGAAGAAGTGGCTGAATGGCTTAAAAATACTGTCGACATTCAGTTGACCATCACACGCTTAAGAGAAGCTAGGGCTAACAACAGATGTCTCAAGGGATTGTATCCAGATCTAAGTTCACGTTTTTGGCTATGTAAACGAGCAGTGTAGGCATCACTTGAGGTCAGTCTTCTCCAAGGAACAGGAATTCAGTGACATTGCCCACAATCCACCTCCACCAAGCGTTATACCAGTGCAAAAAAAATGGGTTGTCAAGGCTTAATCTCCAGGGATGAGATTATAAATGAGGTCATGGAATTGTTACAGGATGAGAAAATCAGATTTTTAGGGGTTTATGGGAGTAGGAAGAATTGGAAAAACCACCCTGGTGAGCAACATAAACAATCTTTTCTAAGGAACAAATCTCTTCAAAACAATCATCATGGTGATTGTACCAAAAGACCGGGATTTGAAAATTAATTATTCAACAGAAGATTGCTGAGATACTAGGTCTGAAGCTTGAGCATGTAAGTTCCCAACTTATCAGATCAGACAGATTGTTCCAAAGGTTGGATGATGTGATGGATTTGGCTAGAATTGTATTCCTCATGGAACTGCACTTGTAGGTTGCAAATTTAAATTGACCTCAAGTGATCAGAAAGTTTGCATTGGAATGGCATGGGAACTCAGGAAGAGATTAAAGTGAGCCTTCTCTAAGAGGAATCAATGATTCTGTTCAAAGAAAAACACGCAATGTCACTCCACTGCCGCGCCAGATTTGAAGCCCATTGTGCAGGAGATTGTCACAAGATGCAAGGGCTCACCATTGCCCATTTCTGCTATTGGATTGTTGCTGACAAAAAAGTAAGGAGTTTGTATGGCACGATGGACTGCAGGCACATTTACCAACTTCTTTTTTTATCTTGCAAATAATTAGAAATCTGTAAAAGTCGTTCATACAAAGTCCGTGGATTTTCATAAATCTCTAGAAAGTCTGTAGCAAAAGTCTATGGATTTAAGAAATCAGCAGAAGTCCGTGGACAATTTAAAGAGTCCGTGGACTTTTCAAATTATTTATCAATTTCATAAGAATCCATATACAATACACCCCCCTTAGAAAGGTGGTGGTGACATTTAGAAAGTAGAGCAATGATGATGTCTTTCAACAAAATTAGTGATGTCATTTAGTCATTGCCTTCCAATGTACCTTTTGATGAAATTTTTTTTTCTTTCGTGAAGAAGAGATGGGGTGTAAATAGCAGCCCCCTTTTGAAAAATCTGAAACCCAAAAGTTAAAAAAAGAAAACCTTAAAATTTGCCAAGGCACCAGAGTTTTGAAGCTTCGTACTGGTGCTACATAGAGAGGAGTAGATAAGCTAAAAAGAGTTGTGTTGTGATGTTGGTTATTTCATAGCAAAACGATGTTGTCTCTACGATTTTCTCCATTTACTAATGTGATTAAGGAGGCTCTCCTTCTTCAAACCCCCAAAAGGGTCTTTGTTTCCTTTGGAAATGGAAGAGGAGGAAGAGGCAGGAGCGGTAGAGCTACTACACTTGAAATGAGGTCGTTTCATCAACACATATCTTCCCTTCCAGTTTCAGGTAATCGTTTTCCCCATTTCATTAGCTTTTACTCCGTTTTCTTGAGAACCACTATTGAAGATAGCCATTTTTTGTTGGGCTATATTCAGGGTTGGAGCATGTTTTGTTAGGCTACATTTCTGGCCAGAAGAAAGCAACAGAGGTGGCTCATTTGTAGGTACTCTGTTTGGGAACCCCATTTCAATTCCATAGTGCACAGAGGGTATTTGAGAATATTCTTAAATTTAATTGATCTCTAATAACCACTGGTGTTAAAATCCCATTATGGAGGTGCCCCCATTTGTGGGTGGTACATTATACATGTAGGGGGTAGGTGGAAATGGTCTTCAGCTGAACTGAAGTTATCTGTGTTACATATTTTGTACATTATTACGAGTAGCAAACATTGTTGTTGTCAAGAGTTAGGAAGAGGAAAAAAAAGGAGACGCTTAGAGTTAGATTCATTATCTGTTATGCCTATATAGTATATACCAAATTTTATATAATCACCATGGCTAATTCCATGATTTGGCGGTATCTTGGGTTACCTTTGGGTGCCAAATGGAACTCTGAGGAGGGAGCGATCCTTAAGGAGGTGGGTGGAATCTTCACTTGAGAAAGTGCTCTTCATGAGCAGGAGGTGGAGGCTTACAATTTGATGGGGGACTTCGAACTTATGGCCCTGAGCAACAACGAGGATGGTCGGAGGTGAAAATGATCCAAGGAAGGTTCCTTCTCAGTTCATCGTTCTATAACCACTTGGTGGATGTGAACCTAGAGACGAGGGCTCGATCGGATTTCCCTTCTCTCAATGGTGTGGAGGAAGTGTGTGCCTCCAAAGTTTTTTTTTCTTGTTTGGGACCTAGCAAGAAATCATATCACAACTCAAGATGTTTTGTCCAGAAGAGATATGGAGTTGGAGTTAGTGTGTTTATGTGTGATCAATGCAGAGTTTCAAGACCAGCTTCTCCTTCACTGTAACTTTATCACTTTACGAGCTCTGTTTGGAAGCACTTTATAAATGCTTGTGGGGTTTATTGGGTTATGGCACACTGCATTGTTGATGTGGCTCATGGGTGGAAGTGCCAAGCTTTCTCCAAGGATAAGGGATATGTTGTTTGATCTCTTATCCCATATGCTATGCTGTGGGTTATTTGGTAAGAAAATAATTGTCCAGTCCTCAACATTTCCTTCTTATCTAGAGGCTAATGATCATAGATGTTATGGATTTTCGTTGGTATTTTTGTTCCTCTCATGTTGGTTAGTTTTAAGGGCATGAAGTTCCTCCAATTTTTGTTAGAGTTTGAGGGTTTTATGTGGGTGCATTAATGCCTTATTACTGCCCCCAAGGGAGGGTGCCTCGTCTCTGTATCCCTGGGTGTTGCCTAGTTTGGTTCTTCAATAAAATTTGAGTTTATTCATAGAAAAAAAATAAATAAAAAATCTATGATCTGCAAGATAGATAACGCATATGGTAAAGTCTTTGGGGAACCTCTTCATAGGTAAAAAAAGTACCATATAATATCTTGGGATGAGGAAAGGTGAAGATATGAATTTTCTCTCCTAGGGAAGGGTTGGTGGTGGTATGGGACTGAGCAGCGGCCCTATGGAGAGAAGCCGCCTTCAACAAATGTGGTTGGCACGATAAAAGTTTAACATGATGAATAAAGTTTATTCTACTTAAAATATCAAGATAAATAAGTATCAAAATATTGGGTATGAGAATCGAACCCATGCACTCTTGGTGCTTTAAGTTCTATGTGATCTGTTAGATTATTATATTTGGGTAAATCTCATCCGTCTTTTATCTCCAACCTCAAACACCATTTTGATTTGTAATATAGATGTTGCCTTCTTTGGAGGGGTATTATGGAAATAAAATTCCATTAAATTATAACGAATCAACTTTTGGCATGACATATGGCTTGGAGATTTTCCACTTCCAAGTTTATCGGACAGTGTATGGTATTAATACTGATGAGAAGAATGGGTTTATAGATTCATCAGCCAAGAAAATGGATACGATGCTTGGTACCTCCATCTTAGAAAAATGTGTAAATTATTAGGAATGGAAGGATGTGTCTAATCTTATTACAGCTGGATGTGTCTAATGTTATTACAGCTCTGGATAGCCGAGCTCTGACCTCTCATTGTATACTTCTTGGTTGAACATGTCTTCTATGTGGGACTGAAAGTCAGGAGGGTTAAAGAAAAGTTTTTAGGGGGGAGGGGTGCAAAACATTTAGAAAGTCAGACCATTTGTTTATGGAAACTCCTGCTCTCCAACTCTGGACCATAAGTTTACATTGTCTATGGAATCATTGCTTTCGCTTGGAGATACAGTTATTATCCTTTTAATATGATTTATTTGTTTTTTCACGTTGCAGTTATCAGTGATTGCCTATTAATTTCTATTTTACATATCTCATTAGAGTTTGGCAACACATTGTCCGAAAGGGTGATGTAGTGGTTGATGCTACATGTGGAAATGGTCACGATACCTTGGCGCTGCTTAAAATGGTGGCTGATGCATCTGGCGGAGGTTGTGTATATGCAATGGACATTCAGAATTGTGCTTTAGACAACACTTCTTCTTTGTTAGATAAATCACTCAATTCAAGTGAGGTTGTTAATCTATTCCAGAATGCTCTACGTATCTTTTATTTTGTATTTCATATTTAATGTGCAAAGAAAATGCAAATGTGGCAGTCAAAATAAGAATCAAGTGTTTGAGCATTCCTTGCAACTTCTTTGGGGAAGGAATATGGAACTCAATTTGAATTCAAATTACCAAGATGTTTGGCAATATGTATCTGGATATATCACAAATTATATCCATGTAGCCAGTGCTTGTTTCAAAATGTAGAAATTCATGAGCATCAAATGTTGAAACAAAAATGTTAAATATATCACGGAGTTTTTATTTGGGTGTTTTAGATAAATCACTCAATTCAAGTGAGGTTGTTAATCTATTCCAGAATGCTCCACGAATCTTTTATTTTGTATTTCATATTTAATGTGCAAGGAAAATGCAAATGTGGCAGTCAAAATAAGAATCAAGTGTTTGAGCATTCCTTGCAACTTCTTTGGGGAAGGAGTATGGAACTCAATTTGAATTCAAATTACTAAGATGTTTGGCAATATGTATCTGGATATATCTCAAATTATATCCATGTAGCTAATACTCATTTCAAAATGTAGAAATTCATGAGCATCAAATGTTGAAACAAAAATGTTAAATATATCATGGAGTTTTTATTTTGGCGTTTAACTTGAATGCTAAAATATGGAAACTGTGACTTCTTCCAATCATAAGATGTTTGTTTACGTGTTTATGTATTAATCTTCTATAGTTACAAAAACATATGAACTTATAACAAAAAAATCATATGCAGCATTTATGCCCTTTTATGATCACGAAAAGTTAATGTAGAGGAAAATCCTAGTCTTATATGATGCCATGAATAACCTAGAGCTCATAAAAAAAGTTGGAAATTCTTTGCCCTGCCTAAGGGAATTTCAATTTTTGGCATTCAAATTGTGTAGGCCTGTAGGGTACTCTCAACCTTGTCGTGTGCATGATGCAAATCCTATTCATAGAAGCTAATGTATGATATATTCTGAGATTTCACAGTGGAATATAATAGATTTTGGTGTGTCAGTTCTGTGGCCTTAGACATACTAACCATATAGTTCTCTGTATCTTCTTTCTTATGCTTCTATGATAATCATTGTGCAGAAGGAACTTGTGAAGCTTTCTCTTCTCTGTCATAGTAGAATGGAGGAAATTGTTCCCAAAGGAGCCTCAGTAAGGTAGTTAAAACTCAAAATTTTTAATGTTCTTTCATCTTTTATAGTCAATAGTAGAATTCCTGTCATCTCTGATAGAAGTCTAGTTGTTGACTAGATGGCAGTAGGCCCACCAAAGGTTCTAGAGTGGAAGGATCAGGTGACATAGCTTTCAGTGAACAGTGATCCCTATTAATCCATATTAGATGCACCACAACTATGTTCCCTGTCCGTGATACCACTGATGTGTTATGTCCTGCCATGTTTGGTTCATAACTACCCACTCTTGTACCATCAATACCGTCCAAACTTAACCACCCTGTCAGAGGTGCGGGGGTTTTTAGCTCGAACAAATCAACCTACAAATTGGAGTTGGTGCCAATGTAATGTAACCCAAAATACGAATTAAACAAATCTACAAAAAAATAAATAATAAAATAATCTCCATTGGAATTTATTCATTCATAAAAAACCAATGGCCTATAAGCCCTATTTATACTAAACCTAACCCTAGATTCTATTGGAGCCCTATCTCCTATTATTCTAATGGGTTTACTTAGGCCTGACCCAACTACTACACGAAATAAAATAAATTAAATGAAATCCTAATCTTACTTTGCATAACAATCGAACCCGTGAACTGTGATGCCATTCGTCACAGTGTCTAGCATATGCTGGTTGAGTTGAAAATGCTTCAGTGCCAGAAGATTGCAAGTCCACACTTATGGATCTTTGCTCGGACGATTGCCTAGGACATAACTTGATGGAATCATCACATCTTCTCGAGCTAGGCACCTTTCTAGCGCACTACCCTTGCATTGGATTCAGGATTATAGTCCCATCACCTCTGTTTCAAGCTGTTCCCAATTCTTATACCAATTGTGAACTCCGATTTTTGAAGAATTGGATATTTCCAAGTGGATTTAAGCGATGTAAATTCCTGAAAATCAGGGTGTGATATGATTGGTCAGACATCTTACAATTCCAAAGTCTTCACGTATCTATAAATGAATTGTATAAGACAATGCATCTGATGACCTAAGATTTATTTTACTTTCGTTTCATAGAGTTATTAATGTGTCACACTAATTTTTTTTATTTTCCAATCCTACTCAGGCTCGTTGCTTTCAACTTAGGTTACCTTCCAGGTGGAGATAAAGCAATAATCACATTGCCAGAGAAAACACTACAAGCACTTCAGGCTGCAAGTAGACTATTGGGACCAGGGGGACTTATCAGTGTAATGGTTTATGTAGGTCATCCTGGTGGAAGGTAATATATCTACTAGTGAAGTTTTTCTTATTTTCTTATTGCTATTATTATTATTTGTTATTAATATGCCTCACAGAACATTATGTTGTATCCTGTTGCTTTGATATAGTTTTCTCATCTCTTAATTGAAAGGCTGTATAATGCCCTCTTCATTTATATAAATAGGAAGGTAGTCGTTTATCAGCAAAAAGTAGCAACTCTAATGTACATGGAGGATCAATTCAAGCTAATCTTAGAGCTATTTGAGAGAAAATAATAGTTAGAGAAACTGGTAGAAACAACAGTAGCTAGGATGTGGATAAGATGGAAATATCTAAGCTGAAGTTGACGTTCATTGCAAAAATGCTAGGGCAGCAGGTATTTCCCTTAGTAAGAAGGAGCACCTTACGACTTTGTAGAAACCCACATTGCAAAATATCGATATGGACAAGCATGAGATGGTGGGACATGAATGAGATGGTGAACTGAAGTGTTATGATCATTAATTATTCTTATCGATGCACCACAATGTGCACTAGGTTTGCATAAGTGCATCAACACAAAAGGGACCCAAAATATTTGGGTTCCACCCTATATTTTGAGTATATGCTTTAGAGTTTAGACAATGCCTTAGTGTGGTTACATATTTTATGATTAAGTATGACAGTATTATAGTAAAACTTATTACATGCTAAGATGGTAGTTTGATATTGGGCAAAAATAGTACCTTTGTTATTGAGCAGCTATAAGTATGAACTGTATAAAAGAGAATATTATGTTCGGATGTTTCATTGTACTTATAAATGATTTTCACCTCTATAGGCATTAAGCAAGGAGGTAACAACATTATGGACATTGGCCTGGGAGAAAGAGAGCGTTGATTAATCACTTATGTGAGTCATCTCACAAGTAATAGGTGCATAACCACCTCATACTTCACAAACACAAGCAACAGGTGGTTGGCCTGTGTAGTTAAATCAATGAAACTTCGGGATTAATACCTATTCGCACCTTAGATGACACTGTTTCTGAGTTGGTTGATTCCACTTTTGATTGGGACAATTAACTTGGTGAGCAATCAGGTGAATTGTGATTAATCCCTAACACGAATTGTTGATTAACTCGGTTGGCATTTTACCTAACTGTGTATCAGTAATCATAGAACCCTAACTCTCTCACTGGTAATTGAAAGTGTGGGTAGCGTGTCACCCCATCTCAGTGAATGCCAAACAACACATCTATCAATTGCAGATGTTCTTGTCTGGTCAGGTTTGGCATGGTTTGAGCATTTGGAAATCGTATTTTGTTTTAAGAAGATATGGAATTTGCAGATATTTTACAAACTTGGATATTCTGAAGTGCTGAGAATCTTTGCAGCTGATTGATGGTCGAGGAGAGCAGATTGCTGACTATCAAGGAGTGGGACAGAAGAGAAAAGCTTTAAAAGGAATTTGAAGTACTTGTTAAGCGTGAGACGTGAGTACATATCTTTGCAGCTTAAAACAGGAATCAAATGGGGGTAGCAAGGAAGAGTTATGTAAGGCAAAGAAGAGATATGTTAGAAACTGTTTCACTACCTGGAAAACTATTGGAAAACATTAATTCCATAGGTCCTTGCTCGTTCAGGAGGAAGAGTTCACAAGTGAATTGCATTGCAGAGCACGTTTTGGAGTGAGAGCTGGCGACCAACGCTAGATGGGATAAATTAAGTAATTTCTGAGTAGATGGCAGCCAGTTTGGGAAGTGATATTTCGTACGATGATTTAACTATAGCCATGAAAGATTTAGCAAGAGATAAACGCTGAAGCTCGGTGAAAGTAGTAGTCTTTGAACAAGGCAAATATTTCAGCCGGAGTGCATTTTTAGAGTGCAGGCTGAACATGAGTCGTCTAAAAGAAGCATGGGTCTAATCCTATGTAACAACAACACGGATATGGGTATCGGTATCCGACACGAAAACAAAGTGTCGGACATGTTGGCTAGAAAAATACAATACAAGATACGCTAGGAGATATGCTTATACATTTTAGTATTATTTACTTTTCCGGACTATTAGTCAAATTCATTCACTTGTAGGTCAATAACGCTACTCATGTGATACTAACTTTCCATAACACGCTTGTCATATTAGTATCGAATTGAAACTTTTCAAAGATATGTGAAAAGTTGATGATCAGAGTACCTGTGAGTGTCCACACGTTTTTTTTTTGTAAAAATAGTGTTGTTGTTACATGGGTATAATAAAATAAAGATACAAACTGATCACAGAATTCAAAATTTCATCCAAAATAATGCCATGAAAGGTTCAGGAAGTAGTCTTGCAATACCAGGAAGGAGGCAATTGATTGAGAGTGTGCTATGCCAATGAGGTAATCAACTCGTCCATGAGACTTGAACAACCTGGCCTGACATGAAAACTCAAATTTTCAAAGGCTTTTGATTCGGTTAACTGGAGCATCATAGATTATATGCTCAACAGGTTAGGATGTGGTGAGAAATGGAGGTTGGTCCGGACTTCTCTCTCAACTTCCTTGTTTTTAAGAACTGCACGAATAATATCTGGGAGCTCTATTTCTCGCTCATTTCCTTTGTCGTTGGAGAGCCTTTAATGCAATGGTGCTGAAGAAATCTGGAATCATTGCAGGCTTCAAGGCCACACCAAATGGGCCTGCCATCCCAATTGTGACATGGTGTTGTTCCTCGACTTAGAACAGACTAGGGCCGTGGCCCGTGGAGATCATTCTGCTACAGTTCAAAGCTTGCTCAGGTCGTAGAGTTACTTTCAAGAAAACCTTAAATTCTTTTTTGCTGGTTTGATCCAAAATATCAACGATCTTGCTGCTGTCTTGTCACTTGCCCTGTATGTGTTTGGGTTACCACTTGGGGAAAAGATTTTACAGAAGAGTTTGAAACACGGTGATTAAAAGGGTTGACGGGTATGTTAATCAGTTTTATGTAGCAGGGATACTAGGGGTGGTTGGAACACGTTTTTTAGAAAAAAATTGAAGGAGGATGAAATTGATCAGCTGACTGATCTAATTGAAAAGCTGCTACTGATCCATACAGATGGTGAGGAAGATCAGTGGGTTTGGGAAGATTCTCCATCTACATTCACTGTTTGCTGTGGTTGCTACAAATTGATAGAACCAATTATTCCTCCCTTTATTGCAACATTAGGTGTTCAAGCACGCTACAAGTTCATCTAGAAATCCCAAATGCCCTGGACACAATAGTGTTGGGCAGAATCCTTACAGTGGACAATCAATGCATCCTTTGTGAGCAGGAAGACAAAACTATTTCACATTTGTTTAATTCTTGTACAACATCTACAGAGATTTGGTCTAGTTTACTGGGTGAATGGCAGATCCAAATGAATGGTTTCAGCTGTATAAGCGAAGTGTTAGAACTTTGGGACAAGGGAAGTAATATTTTAGATGGCATCGTCATCTCGGCTGAATCAAAATGGGTATGTGACGGATTTGTACATGCTGTAGTGTGGATTTTATGGAAATTGTGAAACGCCAGAATATTTGGGGGATTGAAATGTCTAGGGAAGAATTAATTGTTAAGATTAAAACTACTGTGGGATGGGATACACACAGGGTATCAACTATAACTCATTCTATGTTTGCATGTATGAATGGGATAGGGTGCTTCAGTTGTAATGTCCCTTGGCAGCTTTTTATTCACCTTGTGCTTTTTGCCTTAAGGTACATATTTGATACAATAGGGAATAAATAAATAAAAAATAAATGGTAGGGTTGAGAAGAAGCTATTTGTTTGTAAGAAAGAACTGATAGATTTCAAAAACAATGGACTCACTCTAATCAGAAGTACAATCTCTATCATTGCAGTCTTAAAATTGCTCACAACATCATTCCGGTTTCAGTTGTTGGAAGATTGGAAAAATGAATGAGGAATTCGGTTTATGGCAATATTATGTTGAACACTTGAACAATATGCTCTTTGGATAAAAATATGGATCCAGCTATGATCAATGGTTCTCCAAAGTGGTTTCTCCATTTACGGCTGCTCAGTTTGGAAAGATATTTGTGCAGCACAAAGTAAGTTTTACCTCGCATGTATCTGACTCAGAGGAGATAAAGAGTAAAATTTGGTAATTCCTTGGTGTCGTTAGGGCATTAAATTTTCCATCTCCCAAGATTTACTATTATGTTAAAACCACCCATACCCATTCTTGGTGACTGTATGATTAGGCTTTGCTGTGAAATTCTCTCTGTATCACTGTGTTTCTGTGTTGTTTTATTTCCTTTTCTGCTTTGTTGTTTTCCTTTTCTTCTTCTTTATTCACTTCAGGAATACTACATGATGGGTTCCTGCTAGTTCATGTAGTGCAAAGATAAAATAACTTTCAATGATCCTAATTTCTTGTACCTCACACTCTTTCAACCAATCAAATGGAATGGAAATGTCAAGTTTGGCAATGCTCAAGTAAAATTTCGAAATCAGTGGATTGGATGTGTTTCATTTTAAATGATATATAGGACCCCAACACCTTAGCTGAGGGAGGACATTCTTTTCTTGCAGTGTTCCATATAGTACATTGGTTTTATGTTCTCAAGTAGTTATCACTATACTGACAATTTTGAGTCAGTACTTTGTATTATTTATTTATTTTTTAAATTGAAGTAAAGATATTTCAGCTCAATATTATTTTTTGCATATGCTATCCAGGGAGGAATATGAGGTAGTCCAAGCTTTTGCATCCAGATTGCTAGTTGACAATTGGGTTTGCAGCAAGTTTGAAATGATAAACCGCCCAGCAGCTCCAGTACTTTTTTTCTTATTCAAGAAATAAACTAGAAATTCTATATCTAGTTTAACTCAGTTTTCCGACTTTAAAATTTTGTTAACTTGCAGAGTTAATTGTAAAGTTGTAGACTTGTAGTAAACGTTCTCATATAATTACTATCTATTCATTTTCAATTCTTTAAGCCTAAAATATCCCTTCAACACAGGATGCTTTACCTAATATCTTGATCTTGCATAACTGACAACACAGCATACCAGTTCATTTTGCAATTACCTTTCTTCATTAATGATATTCTCTGTAATCTTGTCCTTCAAAATTGTCCTATCAATGAAAGAATTATGAGTTCAAGGGTTAATTTTTGTTTGATTTTGACGGGAATGTCAAAATTCCTGACAAATGTTCCCCAGGGTAATGGTATATTTTGTTTGATAAGGGAATCAATCTCTGACTTGTAGGGTTCCTCTTCACTTTGATTCCTCGTACTAATCCATAGTGATGGATTTGGAAATTTGAACTTGTTATGAGATTATTTTTCAGACCAGACAATCGGGTTCTGGTCCTTGCAAGCAAAATGCTTGTGCCATATGACAACCCAACTTTTTTATATTTCCAGTCTCTCTTTGACAAAATCAAAGCTGATCAGGCTTGGACAATTACCGAAACCCTCAAAACAGACCGTTTACTGTCCCTGTCACTTGTGAATCAGTCTTACAGATCCTTACTACAAATATTTCAGTGAGATTTACCATGAATGCCTGTGCTTACTTTGGTTGATGCCTACTAGTATAAAACTCAATCAATTATACTCAAAACGTTTAATACCCTAACTAGCAAGGGGGGGAAAACAAAACAAAACTCCAGAATCCTTGCTTGGACAGAAGGAACTTGTGAAATTTCTGATCAAGAAGGCACAAATTTACAACTTAATACCCGTTTTGTTTACTTCCTATTAAATGATTTACTTCTTATACCTTAATGAGCTGTTGATTGGTCCTCTTGGCCCTTGGAGGTTAAATAGAAACATAATGTATTGAATTGGTAGATAAATAACAGAACTGAGAAAAAAAAATAAGCCTCTGCCATTAGATACCCCTTCTTCCTCTCAACCAGAAATCCTGTTTCTCTCCATTAAAGATAAGTCTGTACATTGTGGATTGATTTCTTGTCCTTTACTAATTAATTCATGGAGGATAAACTATATGGGAAGACACTTTTTTTTTCCTCACACCTTAAGAAAATATTCCCACTCAAAAAGTTGGAGCTCTTAAAAGAAATGTAGTAACTTAAAAAAAGGTCTCAGAAATATTCCAAGAGCATCCTCAAAGACAAATGGAATCGTAATGAAGAAGGGGAAAAAATCATAACAAATCTATCCATTGTCTCAAGTTATACATTTTAAATAGCAAAAGAGCAACAGAATGTTGTTGAATATATTACATATCACTTCAATCTCAGTACAAAAGAATAATGATTTTCTGTCCTAAATACACAGATCACAACTCAAATTCTTCGACGATCCTGAAGACGAATGTCCTGGAACACCTGAAGTCTCCCGTTCCCTCTTCTCATAGGATCCAAATCCTTCAACCTGCTTCCCATGAATGGTGTACAATTATGATTCTCCAAGTCAAAAGCTTTCTTTCGCATTGGCAAAGGACTGAATTTGTCTGCAGGGAGGATGTCATTGTGTTCCTTCTGATCAAAGGATAAAACCCTTCGAGCTGTTGAACACTTTCTTGCACTCGTTTTATATCTTTCCCCCTCATCCAGATCAACAAGTTTGAACTTCTGTAATCTCTGTGTAAGATATTCCTGTGGTGATTGACGCATCTGTGGAGTCAATCTTGATAATGAACTGAGTGGAAGAGGAGTTGAGTCCATGATGTTAGTACTCATGTTTTCATTGTGAAAAGTGTCTTCTTCGTACCAACCATGTACCCATTTTCTAGGAGTATGAAAAGACTCTTGGGACAGGTAGTCCTGTCTATTAATGGAGATGTCAGTACATTCACGTAATAACTCCTCCTCCTCTTCTTCTTCAACCATATCGACCCAACTCTTTCCATTCTTGTAACAAGAGAACCTTTCATCTATAGGTCTTGAAGTCCCAACACTTATTGGTGAATCCATCTGCATGTGAGATTGTATACATCCATGCGTATCTCCCTCTTTCTTACCTCCCCATGATCCACCATCTCTCCAGTCTTTAGTAGAAGACTGTGAATAACAGCTTTGCTCTGTGGATTTGAGCTTTGCATTCCTACAGATAAGCAATGGGGACTCGAATATGTTTATGTCAGTGCTCATATTCTTGCGTGAAGGACCGCAGCCTTCTGTTCTAGACTGAATAGCCATTTCTTCATTTTTCAAGCAAGGGAAATTGGATCCTTTGCCAAATATGTTTTGAGTAGAAGGTACTGCTTTCTTCCCCATCAGAGGAGAAAGAGAAATCTGACAACTACTTGACTGTTCAACGCAGCATCCTCCCTTCTTCTCACAGCCAGATGAAGCAACACTATACCCACTTTGGTTTTTAGAACAAGGCTCTCTCTCCTGTTTCAGAACAGTAATATTAGAAGACTCATTAAATACTTTCTCCTTCCCGTCTTTCCATTTGGACAACCGAAAACCTTGAATTTCATCCCTATCATCAGTTGAAGAGACCTTGTCTTCCGGGTGCTGCAGTGCTTGTCCTTCAAGTTCAGACAAAGTTTCTAAAGCACGATCAAAGGACTTAATGTAGGTACAGTCTTCTGTTTCCCTATCTGTAGCCAAAGGCCGTGCACCTTCAAGTAGAGATTTGGCTTCTTTTATTAGCCCTCTATTCATCAAACAGATGGCAAGATTGCATTGCATGTTCTTGTCGGACTCCATAGATAGAGCTTCCCTGTATTCAAACACATACAAAATCATTGTACTTGGACAAAAAATCCATTAATCAGGACTAATACATATGATATGGCAATCTGGGTTTGTTTTCTGAACACCTATAACAACAGAATCAATCAACATAACTTTGCACATGAGAAAATTTACCGATAAAGTTCTTCTGCAATTCTGTAATTGCTTTGTTGCATGTGAGCCCAGGCCAAGTTCCCTAACAATCTGCCACACAGAGTTGTCACTGAGACTGCAGGAATACCGATAAATATGGATGACAAGGATCAGGCTGGAAGCTGGATACCTACCTTGCTTTCTCCTGTTCAACTGAGACAATGAACTTCTTTCCCTGGGATCTAGCTATTTTCGTCCTCCTCCCATTGAATGCAATACCTTCATCAATGAGCCTCAACTTGTACTGAAGAAGTTCAATATGTTCTTCTATCCTTCCACTTCTCTGCACACACTTGGAAACATTGTAGAAATCAGCCCACGTATGCAAAATATCATCATCAGAAGTTGCGGTCCTTGTGGACAAAGAAAATAGCTTGAATAGAGTATAATATCAGATGAATTAAAAGCTGATATTCATTATGAGTTGATGGTAATCACCTTGTAGAGATCAATTAGTACATTGTCAAGAGACTCCTGAGATTGCGGGGCACAAAGATGACGGAAGGATTTAATTGCCTCGATTGCCTCGTCAGTCCGATTCAGCTGTTTCATTACTATTGCCATGTCTTTCAAGGCACTATCAACTCGGTCACCAGCATTTATTGCTGACCAAAATAGAGAAATAGCCTTGTTTGGATCCTTGTCTATCAACTAAGATGGGTCACACAACACTATATCAACAAAGGTATTCCCAAGCAAATCTCCAATAAACTAAGTAGACAGGGAACACAATAACAGTTTATAATGCAATCAAAGCACAGCGGGGAAGTCCAAAGCACAGATGAACTATCAAATTTCTATAGCAAACAAAAGTTTCACTGATTAAACAAACATAGGGTCTTCAATCAAAATATTGTGAATTATCAAACAAAAACCCATTCATAATAAGAACAGAAGGAAAATTCTACAAAATTTAGCACAAAAACTTGCAAATATAAATGGGGTTTTGTTTATAGACAAATCATCAACAACCCTTTGTTCAGAAGACTAAAAGGATCGAAATTCAAAGAAACAACAAATCATTAAAGAGACAAAAAGGGGTTCTTGGGAGGGCTCATTTAACCCTAACTATTGCAACAAAAAACACAAAGATCAACTTCTTTTATGCAATAGTTCAGAAACGGGTATGTAACTAATCGAAGATTAGTAATGAATCTTGATTGAATTTGATATAAAGAAAGAGAAAAGGATGATCAAAACTGTGTAACTGACCTGAACGTGCTTGGCCTTCACATATGGAGAGTCTCCAGTGGGCACCTTGTGAAGTACATGGAAAGAATCGGGAGCAGGCCTTGCTGGTGTCGATTTCTTCTTATCGAATGGCGTAGAGGGTTCCGATTGCCATCTCTTCCTCCTCAGAGATTGAGGTAGGGGTGTCGAAAACTCCATCAATGGAGCTTTCTTGCACTCCTTCCACATTCCCCTGTTTTCGATCAAAATGCCCCTTTTTGAACTCCTTTCCTTCCTCCTTCAAAACCCACCTTATTGTCTTGATTCAGTTCGATTGGATTGATGAAGAAGAAGAGATGTCAACTCCAATAGAAAGAAAGAGAGTAGAAGAAGAAGAGATGAGTGTTGAAAACAGAGAGAGATAGTCCTGAAAGTGAAAAAAAAAAAAAAAAAACTAGCCGTTTTGTTATGTAAAAGTAAAATTAGCCGTTGAGAGAGAGAGAAGAGTGCACGTGCGGTTTATGTGTAGCACGCACGAACGCGTTGGTGGGCTTGGAAGTTAACGATCCTTTCTTGTTGTGGTTGGGTTGAGTTGGCCCATGGTTGGATTCGTTTTATTTGATACCAAGAAGAAGCACCACCTCTCTTTTTTCTCCCCTTGTCTAGACCCTCCAAATTATTATAAAATCCGAACTGGTTACAGTAAAGAGTGGTGCACCTGCATGATGAACACAATGTTACACTTTGGTCTGTATTGTTTGTTTCTTGTCATCTCTGCTATTAAAAGCCAACTATCTGTATGAATGTATGTATGTTTACTAGGGTGTAAACGCGCGATATTCAGTTTTTAAAAAAAATATGTGAAATAGTATTTTTTATTTGTAAGAACTTATTTATAATTTATAGATAATTGAAGGGTATCAAATAATTTATGTTAGGGACTTAAGAGTAACTAATGAATATTGAGAGGGACTGAGTTTAATTATAAATAATATGAATTTGAGAGGGCAAAAGTGTAAAAAAAATGGAATAGTATTTTTCAATTAAAAGACACAAATACCCCTAGAACTATTCATTAGTCTTTGATTTTATATGTTATTAGTAAAAATATGAGAGGGCAAAATTGAAAAGTAAAGTTAGAGTTGAAGACATATTTTTTTACTATTCATTTGGGGAAGAAGAGTTATACTATTAGAAATATGTTTACAATCATATACAATCTATATATAGGGCTTACAACCATCAATAAAGAAAGCTAGATCCCAAAGTTTAGGGGGTAATTACAAATTACATAGGATAAGCTTCACTGGATAGACCTCACAAGATATGATCATGCAATTAAGTCTCCAAATTGATTCTCAATAGGCCTGCTCAAGTTGGAGCATGGATGACCATTGCATTCAATTTGCCTAGGTGAGAATGGAAAAGTGCATTTCCAAGTGGCTTTGTAAACATATCAACTACTTGAAGGGCTGAAGCTAATGTGGTAACAATCATCCTAAATTGTATTCGTTCATGAATTGTATGACAATCCAATTCAATGTGATTCGTCGGTATGGAATACCAAGTTTGAGGCGATGGATAGGGTTGCCTGATTGTCATAGAATAGCCTTGCTGGTTGTGAGTGTTTGACTCGAAAATCTTGTAATAGATACTTTAACCAAACCAATTCACATGTAACGGATGCCATGGATCTTTATCTCGCATCTGCAAATAAGCGAGACATTGTTGACTGCTTCTTCGTTTTTCTTGATTTTGGTGCATTCCAAAGGAGAACAAAGAAACTGGTGACTGACCTTTGTGCCATTGGGCAACCAGCCAAATTAATCTGCATTACAGTATCCTGTCAACTATAATGTTCCCTGAGTTGCGAAGAATATGCCTTGGCCCTGTGCATTTTTCAAATACGTAGGACTATCTAAGCTGTTTCTGCAAGAATTGGCTCAAGATGTGCAATGCGTGGCTAGATAATCCACTAGACGCCTGCATTGAGAGGGATTCTTGATAGGTTCATTCACCATCTGTAGGTGTTGCTCCATGGGGAGTTTGGCTAGACGAGCACCAAATAATCCGACATCTTCAAGAATGTATAATGTGTATTTTTTGGGATATGGAAATGTGCGAGCCACTTCCACTCCAAGAAAATACTTCAAAGGGCCGAGGTCTTTGATTTGAAAATTCTTGTGCAAGAATTGTTTAAGATAGTGTATTGCAACATCATCATTGCATGTAATTATCATGTTGTCTATTGGCATTTGTCCCAACAAAGTGGCAAATCCCCATGAAGAAATGCAGTTTTAACATCTAACTGCTCAATCTCAAGATCCAGGCTAGTTGCAAGGCTTAACACCACTCTAATGGATGTCATCTTCACCACGGGTGAGAATATCTCATCAACATCTATCTTCTTCTTTTGCGCAAAGCCTTTTACCACTAACCGAGCTTTGTGCTTCACATTCTTTTCATCACCATCCTTTTTCAATTTGTACACCCATTTGTTCTTCAAAGGTTTTCTACCTTTTGGAATCTCAACTAAATCATAAGTACCATTCTTATACAAGGAATTCGTCTCTTCTTGCATAGCTTTCAAACCAGCTATCTTTATCTTTATGATCTAGTACTTCTTGAAAATTTTATGGTTCACCTTCTTCTATAAGGAAAACATACTTATCATTGGGGTATCTCTTTGAAGGTTGGTGCTCTCTGGTAGACCTTCTTAATTGAGGCTCTACTATTTCTTGCTGAAGGGGTTGCTCTTCATGCACAGTCTCATTGTTTCTACATGATCATCATTAACAACTTCATTTTCTAGCATATGGTCACCAACTATATCATCTGGCATCTCTCCCCCATTTTCAATATGCGACAAAGGAGGAGGAAGCGGTGTAAGATCTGCTACCTCATTATTTAACTGCTTGAGCTTTTCAATTTTCTCAAAATCTGCAATGGTATGATCTTCATAAAACACCACATCTCTGCTTCTAATAATTTTCTTATTCTCAGGATCCCATAATCTGTAGCCAAATTGCTCATCTCCATAACCAATGAAAATACATGGAGATGCCTTCTCATCAAGCTTTGATCTCTTCTCCTTCGGTACATGAACAAATGTTTTACAGTCAAATACCTTCAGATGAGAGTATGAACTATCTTTCCCTCTCCACACTCTTTCTGGAATGTCACCATCTAAAGGAAATGAAGGAGACCCGTTGATGAGATAACAAGTTGTACTAGCAGCTTCAGACCAGAACTCTTTTGGCAATTTAGCCATGCGAAGCATGCATCTCACCTTTTCTACAATAGTCCAGTTCATTCTTTCTGCTACCCCATTATGCTGTGGAGTGCCAGGAACTGTCTTTTCATGCCGTATACCAAACTTACTACAATAAGCTTTAAATTATTTTGATGTGTACTCGCCACCATTATCACTGCAGAGACACTTCAAAACTCTACCTGTTTCTCTTTCAACCTTAGCATGAAACTACTGGAATTGCTGAAAAACCTGGTCCTTAAATCTGAGAAAATATATCCACACCTTTCTTGATGCATCATCAATAAATGTCAAGAAATATCTACTACCACCAAGAGATTCTACTTCAATGGGACCACAAACATTAGTGTAAACCAAATTCAACAAACCATATTTTCTTTTTGATGATCTACGAAATGCAACTCTATGATGTTTACCAAATAAACAATAACCACAGGGGTTAAGAGGAGTGCCTTTCAAGGAGGGAATTAATTTTTTCTTTTCTAAGAGTTGCATACCTTTCTCACTCATGTGTGCAAGTTGCCTATGCCACAAGTTTGTAGAAGAACCATCTTCAGCCACCAGTCTTACACAATTTTACCCGAGTCTTGTATAGTGTGCAACACGCCTTACCCTTTGCCACAATAAGTGAACCTTTGGTAAGCTTCCATGCACCATTAGCAAAATAATTAATATACCCTTGTTTATCCAAAACAAGTCCAGAAATAAGGTTCAGACGAAGATCAGGAACATGACGTACATCTTTCAAAGTCAATGTGCACCCCGTATTAGTCTGGACACACACATCACCTATTCCCACTATTTTAGAATTGCTAGTGTTTCCCATCTTCACACTGCCAAAATCTCATGCTCTATAAGTAGTAAAATAGTCTTTCCTTGGGGTTGCATGATAAGATGCACCAGTGTCAATAATCCATTCGCTTCCTTCATTTGCAACATGCAAACATTCACCTTCGCCATACAAAAGAGCCACCGGTTCATCAGTAACAACAGTTGTAGCTTCTTTACTATCATCATTATTCACTTTTCCCTCTTTCAAATCTCTTTTGTAACTATAACATTGTTTTCTTGAATGACCTGGTTTACCACAATAATGACACTTAAAACTTCTATCTCTTGACTTTGATCTCCCTATTGACTTATCACGGTTCTTATCATAACCATGATATTTCTTATATTTTTCTTTCCCCCTGTTTTTAGTCACAAGTATATGATCAGTACCGGCAGACTTCCTTCTAGTCTCTTCATTAAATAAACTACTGGTAACCAACTCCATGGTAAGTTGTCCATTCGGTGCCGAATTACTAATCGACACCACCAATGTTTCCCAACTTTCTGGTAATGAGCTAAGAAGTAATAGTGTTTGCATTTCATCATCTAACACTATCTTCATGTTGGACAACCGATTCACCACACTTTGCACCTCATTCAAGTGCTCAACAATAGAACTACCTTCCTTGAATTTCAAATTCACTAACTTCCTGATCAAGAAGACCTTGTTTGCAGCGGTTTTCCTTTCATATAAATTCTGGAGTTTGGTCCAAAGAGCATGTGCGTCTGTCTTAGCTGACACATGATGAAATACCGAATCATCTAACCATTGCCTAATGTGACTAATAATTTTTTGTTTAATTTCTTCCATTCTTCTTCTGGCATATCCTTGGGTTTAGCTGCATCTCCCTCAATTGGAGGGTACAAATCCTTACAGTATAATATGTCTTCCATCTTGGCTTTCCAAATAACATAGTTTGAGCCATTAAGGCTAATCATCCTTGTATTGTTGTTATTCTCCATATCAACTCTCTTAATTGACAATCTCCCAACAATTGCTCCGACTCATCTTTACTTGATGTGGGACTATTCAAGCCAACTTCATCCCAACATTGTCAACATAAATCAAAACAATGGTGAATGAATTTTCACTCACCTTAGTGAACATGGAATAATTTTCCCTTGATTGTTTGTAACCAGCCCGTTGAATAACATGAGAAAACTTGTGAAACCGGTTTCGATAGGCTTGTTTTAAGCCATACAATGACTTCTAAAGTCGAAATACTAAGTTGGCCCCTTTGACGAGGGGTGCGAGAAGGCAACATGTAAACCTCCTCATCCATTCACCATGCATGAATGCATTTTGGACGTCAAGTTGATGAAGGTACCATTGTTGGATAGATGTGGCAAGGAGACATTTGATTGTCACAAACTTAGCTACTGGTGCAAAGGTCTATGTATAATCCAAGCCTTCCTGTTGTGTGTATCCCTTTGATACCAACCACGTTTTGTAACGCTCAATAGAGCCATTAGAGTTGTATTTGATCTTATAGATCCATTTGATGCCTATAACATGTTTCCCCGGTGGTAAAGGTGCCATAACCCATGTGCATGATTCTCTCTTGGAGAAGAAGTTACTGAAGCAATAGAAGAAGGAGAAGAAGTTAATCAAACCAAACCCCTGTCTAGTTGAAGAAATTAAATGAGGGAAGGTGAAAGGCCACGACCAAGTCAAGATTGTCTAAAAATGTTTTTGCTGTTTTTTGCAAGCTCCGTTGAGTTGTGAAAATCCTCATATTGTTCCATCGTTTCCCTTTGTTTTGTTTTTTTAAGAAACAATGCTATTTGTACCCTCATTAGTCAGAGCACCCTAGTTATTTGCTTAGGTACACCTTGAACGAATTTTCAGCTAAGTCCCTATTCTATTTGGTCCCTAGAGTTTCAGAAAATTTCAGAACAATCTTCAGAAGTTCTGAATCATTGTAGATAAGTTCGTGGCAGTCTAAAAAGGCTATTGGCACCCTAAAATCTATAAGTGCACCTAGTTTGTTCTTTAAAAAGACTGCTATGAGTTACTATACGTGATAATTGTAGGGCATCACAACCCAGTACCCAAGTGTATTCTATGGTGGTTACCTAACGGTGATGAATGTTCCACGATCGTCAAATGGATTTCATCCTTATACCGACGCCAACCATCTTCAAAGTTATGTCTCTCAGCCTAGTTACTATTAGCCAACACCAGTGCAGTATGTCAATCGCAATTCTCCAATTGCTACCCCTATCATGATGCCTATTTCGCCAACTACTAAGTTAGTTTGAAGATGTTTAAGAAATGCCACAAGTTCAGAGGGAGCTCAAGGAAGAAGATATTATGAGGAAGATATCATTAGTGAGGTTGAAGGTTCAAAACAATTATCTCCCTATTTTTGGAGAAGATATGGGTGACATTATAGTGCCAAGATTCGATATTGTGCATCATTTGATATATGTGTGATTTTTCCCCAATTTTTGGGAATTATGTGGATGATTTAGAGCTAAATAGAACATGTAATAATATTTTCCTGGATTCGTATTGGGAAGCATTGGTGGAAAAAGCTTATGTGAAGACACATATTCAGAAGAACTTTCTTGGGTTATTATTTGGATCACATTGTAACATGTCTAAGTTTGTTCTTCAATCCATGGTGAGTAGTTATTGAGGCCAATTTTGATCATTCTTGGTAGTTCGTGGCAATGGTACTTCACATTTGGCTAATGTGTATCGTGAAAATTTTGTGGACGTTTGCTGCGACTTCACTTTGCATTGTTCTACTAGATGAAGTGCCTTGATTCTATTAGTGACTTCTTTAGTTTCAAGCTCGAGGCCTAGCTTTTCTCAGATGAGGAGAATGATGGATATAGGAACATAGAATTTTTTTAGAATATTGTTAAAAAGGTGACTGGACCCAACATTAGTAGTTTAAGACTTTGCTTTCGTATTTAAAATTAGGGATTCAATTCAAGTTAGAGCTTCTATTTTGTATAAGAAACTAGTTGTTTGCTTAGCAAGTTTATAAATAGAGGCCAATGGCCATTGTAAAATAGGTTTTGGAGTATAGATGTTGAATCATGATTGAAAAGATGTAGTTTCTTTGATTTTATTGTGTTATTATACTTTTGTCTATGATCCCTAGGTAAAAAGATTTTGTTTTATTTATTTGAAATATTCCGCTGCAATTTCTTGTCAGATCTTGAGCTGATCCACCCAAATTAGGCAGCTTTCGTTGGTGTTGCTGCAAATAGGGGTGGGCAAAAACCGATTTAAATTCGGTTAACCGATCGAATCGGTTTTCAAATTCGGTTCGGTTCGAACCGAAATATGAGTAGAAAGAAAATAATTTAAACCGAACCGATTATAAACGATTTGAAATCAGTCTACGATTTTGAACCGACCGAATATTAATGAACCGATTAATTAGATATATATAAATAAATAAAAAACAGGTAGGTGTCAATACTTGATTAGTGCAACAAATGCATTGCAGTGCACCCTGTTGCAATTGAATCACCTCCTCTCTCATTTCTCAATTTTGGGCTAAAAATTGAGTCTGTAAAAAAATTGGGCATGTTTTAATGAAAGCCTTTCAAGTGCTTGAGCCCGAAATTTCGGCCCAACTGAAAAGGACTGATCCAAAATTCGGTTAAACCGATTTCATCGGTTTACAAATACAAAATTCGGTTTCGGTTTGGGTTTTGGGCAAACCGAATGAAATCGGTTCGGGACTCAAAACCGAATCGAACCGACATTGCCCACCTCTAGCTGCAGATACCAAGCTGAAACTGCAGTTTAAGAAAAATTAACAAGTTGGCAATTGAAAAATAGTGACAAATATAATACAGAGGAAAACCTGCCAAATGTAACAGAACCAATACCTATTGAATTGTTCAATTTTGAAGCGTAGCTTTCAAATCGGCATGTGTTTTCGAGATACTTGCACTGAAGAAGAAGCGGCGCCAGAACTGTGCAGAAAGTAGTTATATGGTCCAATGGCTTGTGGAGCTCTTGATGTCTCTTCTACGCAACGAAGTAGTCACGTAAATCCCTAAGAAGGAATCAAACCCATTTCTACAACATCATGAAAATTCAAACCCATTCAACAAAATCAATTACATTCAAGCTAACTATAAATATTTACTGAATAAAACCCTAAAAAAATGGAAATTTTGGATGGATTGATAAGAAAACCAAGCATTCAGGTAAAGAGCCAAAGCAAACCCAATCAAGGCAAGTTTTGTGATAACAGTCACTAGCAATACGGGTTTTTGAATTTTGACACGCTTTTTCTTAGGGTTGAAGACACCATAAATTTTGTAAGTTTCCCGTTGAAAAATCAAATATAGAAAGTCTCTGACCCTTCTTACTCACTTACTCTCACTTTCCAAAAGATCAATCTTCGGAAAATTTAGGGTTATTTGCACTATCTCCCTATAATATATGCCTTATTCAGCTTTGCACCAAATTATCATTCATATTGCACTTTCCCCCTAAAACTAGCAGTCAACGTGCCTTAACTGTCTGTTTTAAAAGTAGATTATCAAAATACCCCTGAGAAATCAAAGGCTAAGATTGAATCTTTAGTTGGTTTAAACACGTGAACATCACGAAACTCTTAAATAGCTTTTTTGAATTACAGTGTTCATTCTTTCTATAAATAGAGACGTAAAAGGGGAGATAAAGGGAGAAAAGTTCACACATCAGAGTTTGCTGATCCACATCAGATAAAGGGAGAAAAGTTCACACATCAGAAAAGTGATAGTGGCGATTCTAGGGGCTCATCACCACGATGCTCCTTGCTGATCCATGACAATGAATGAGGAGCAGGACTCGCAGCCTTCCTCCATCCCCCCTTGTGGAGGACCTCCAACTTTTGAAAGGGGGTATGCATCGACCACTATTGATAGAAGAGATGAAGAAGGCGGCACAATGCATCTGTTGCAGACATGTTTAAGCTCTCTGAATCAAGAGAAAGTAGAGATTGCATTGCGGCTGCTTCAGGACCCTAAACTAGGGCTAGTTCAGAGCGTAGAAGAGCGCACTCACAATGCTGGTGACAAATCAGGGAGCAATCTAGGGAGTCCAGGGAGCACTCCAGGGAGTCCAGGAAGCAACCATGGCACCAATACAGATACCAATCCAGGAAGCAAGGTCGCAAGATGGGCTTCAAAACTGTGACAAGGACGATATGCTGGAACGACCAAGTTACAATATGAACCACCTACGATTGTGAATGGTAAGAAGATTGTAAAAGTTCACACATCAGAGTTTGCTCAACGAATCAATGAATGTGAGAAGCTCATAATCGGACGATTTGTGGGAAAGAAGCTAGGATACAGTTTTGTCAAGGACACACTAATCAAAACCTGGGGAACCAAGAACTTTGAGATGAGTATCCATGGAGACAAGAACTTTGTTTTCAAGTTCAAGGATGAAGGCGATAGGAACAAGGTCTTAGAGATGGGTTCCTTGCACATAGCAAGCAGACTGTTCATTATTCGTACGTGATCTCCTACAATGGACGAGGAAGCCGAAGCTCTCACCTCGATCCCCATCTGGGTTACGCTCAAGAGAATACCATTATCCTATAGAATCTTGCGGGAATTCAACGGATTGCGAGCGTCATTGGGGTACCCATCATGCTAGATAAGGCAACCGAAGAAGGAACCAGGAAGGCATACACTAGGGTCTGTGTTGAAATCAGTGTCCAAGCTCAGTTGCCAAGAGAAGTCCCAGTGGTGATAAATGACTCAAGCATGAGGATAGTGGACGTCGAGTACGCATGGGTTCCAACCAAATGCAACTCCTGTGCTGTTTTTGGCCACTCCAAGCAGCAATGCATGAAACAAATCCCAAACAAACCCACTGAGCACAAGATCTGGAAGCCAGTGAGCAGGACACAACAACCCAAACAGGACAATGAGGAATGCTGGATTGTAGTTCATGTAAAGAGAGCCATTAGAGATTCTAAGGGGACACAACAAACACTGCCTACGGAGGGTGTTACTCGTGAACCACAGACAGATACTAGTGAGGTACCTAGCACCAATGATCCAGTCAATCAGCTATGTACCAACGTGGAAGAGCAGTCGAATGGCCCAATGAATGTAGACATGCAACTAGCAATACAGGATGAATCTCCACTGCTGAGTGGCTCAACACCAGCTCCAGTACCAGAATCAGCAAGTGGCTCTCTAGTAACTCATAATGCTTTTAAATGTCTAGCGCAGGTGAATGAGCCAACTACTCTAGCCGACCCTATGAAGTCCTTGACGAGAACTCTTCACAGGATTGCTGGGGACGTAATGCAGCCTCATCATGGAACAAAAACTAGTACCACAGGAGTCAAGCAGCTCCTAAGAAATAGTGACCCCATACCCATTGAGCAAAACGACTCTCATGAAGCTTTAACAGCTGCAAATCCAAATTTGCAATTAGCAATTGTAGAGGAGATTGAACAAGTCACAAATACTCGGGCTCCTCTAGTCACCGCCAACTCATTTGAGTGTCTTGTGCAAGAGAATGATGCGCCTAGCTTATCAGATACAATGAAGACTCCGAGGAAAACAATTCACAAGATAGGTGAAACACCACGGACTGAAGATGAAGTAGTACGAGAGGTGACTGATGGAAGATAGGGGGAAGATCACACGAACTCTCCAACAACGCCCATGGATTGGATAACACCCCAAGACATCAATGCTTTGAATACAACATCGCCCATAGATTGGCTAACACCCCAAGCCATCAATGCTTTGAATACAACAATTGCAAGAATAGGCAAGGATGCATTACTCACCGAAATTAACGGATTACTTGAAGCGGACGCAGCAAAGGAAGGGAAAAACACCATTGAAGAAGAACCTGAGGTTAACACAATACATCCTCCCACGGAATATGTTCCTCGAAGGTCTTCTCAAAGCAAGAAGACAAATCCTAAATTCAGGTAACTGATGATGATAATACATGTAGAATGCAAATGCTTATCAGAACCTTGTGGGGATGCTAGATTAGTGTTAGCATTCAATGGTTTCTATATCATAATTCATTGTGTTTCAATTCTCTACGACGACTTTTCATACATCCTGGGGCCCACATTAAGTATAAATCAGGTCATGAGAGTGATTAAAGGATTGATTGGTAATTATGAGGAAGAAAAGTTATGGCAGATCTATCATGCAACCACTTTAGTAGCAGAACACTTTGCAAGGTTAGTCCCCAACCGGGAGACGGTGAATCTATAACTATTTAGGTTCTTTGTTGAAGTTTTGACGCAAGTTTATAATTCTGTAGATGATGTAACGAGTGAACGTATGAGCGATTGTAACCTTTATCAACATTTTTTTTTAATATAAGGTTCGGGGATCTTAAAAACCCCAGCTCACTTTCCAAAAAAAAAGGGAGAAAAGTTTTAAGAAGAAAAAAGGCTAAGTTCTTGGTAGAACTTGAGAGGTTTGTATGCAGTTTCATATTTTCCATTTCAATCTATCAATTTGTTTTTCTTACTTTGATCTCAACTAGTCACGATCGTGACATCATACACCTCAAGTCGTGCCCAAGAGAAACAACACAGAACACCCAATAGACATTACTCAAGGTGTTCATACATGACTTGCACATCTCAGATTCTGAAGCAAAGAGGTCTAAGCCTCTAATATGCCTCAGGCATATTTTATTTGAGGAAACAAACATAATTTTTCCTTCAAGTGGTAATCACCCCTTAATGTACTCACATGTGCTTTCTTAAAATTTTTTTTTTTCTAAAATTCCCTAGAAACTAAACTCACCTTTTGAAAATTAGTATATTTTTGTGATGACTCAATATTTTCCTTGTTGCTAAAATTAGTCCTCCCTTTCTTCCATTTTCCGTAGGAGGAGGTGGGCTGTGTTGGGTGTTAAAATTCAGCTCGTCTTTTATCATACAACTATAGCCTTGTTGTCTTTCAAGATTCGATCACTATAATCTTGAAGTGTCAAAGAGTTGGATTTGAACTTTACGTTCTACCCAAAGTAGTTTTCCATACAAAAGAATGAGGTTCTAAACAAACAAGCAGAATTTCAAATTGAAAGAATTCCAAATAAGGAGAGAAGGGAAAGGCAGAGTACCAAATGAGGACTACCTCTATATGATGAGACGGAGACTAAAAAACATAAATAAAATAATAAATCAACAGGATTATATCAATTTTTTAAAAAGGCAGAATTTGATGTCTTCTTTCCCAAGGAAAAAGGAATGCTATATCTCCCAAAACTGAGATACCTAGAAACAATAATCTAATCTAACATGTATTTTGAAACAGATTTTACGACAGACCAGAAGCAGTTGTTGATGTGCCTTGAGATGCACAATATCTTATCTGGATGTAAATGACTTTCTTTTTACCTATCACAAAACCTGTTTTCTGAAATTTTAGTCATTTTCATTTTCAAACACATTTTTATCAAATATACGTACAAGTGAAATTTCAATCATTTTCTTTTAGTTGGTAAAATTGAAAAGGAGCTATTTGTTTTTAGTTTTTACTTCATACTTAAAATACATATTTAATTTATATTAGAAAATATACATAATATTTTATGTTGTTGTGGATAGAAAAATATGTTCATGAATTTTAGGAAAACAAGAATGTTTTTTTACTACTAAATAATGTGTTGAGGGAAACAAAAAAAAAAGAGAGAGCCTAACTGATTTTGATTGTTGTAAGTTGTAGAAACGCGGTTGAGTTCCTTCAAAATTTCGGATTGGTAGCACTACACCAAATTGGCACTTTTGTAACAACTCTCAAAACAGTATGACTTTTGAGATGTTACAATTCACCAAACAATTTCAAATCAAAACTAAATTTAGTCAAAAAAATGAAAAACAGTAACAAAAAAAAAATTATACAATAAGTTGGATTACCATGAATAGTATCACTTTTATAATCATATTCTTCATAGTGATACTATTATTGTATCATTTTGTTTGTGAAAATGTGTAAAGTTGTTAGGTAAATTGTTACACTTCAAAAGTGATACTGTTTTGAGGGTTGTTACAAAAATGCCAATATGGTGTAGTGTAGGTGTGGCGTACATTCAGAGGGATATTTTGAAAATGAGTGATTCTACATGGCGAGGAAACGAGCGAGGAAAACAGCGAGGGGAGGGAGGTGGACCGTTCACCCCCTCAGGATGCGTGCCGTTGTTTTTTGCGCGCACATCCCGAGGGGAGGTGAACGGTCCCCCCCCCCCCCTCCACCTCCCTCCCCTCGCTGTTTTCCTCGCTCGTTTCCTCGCCATTTAGAATTTCTGTTTGAAAAGATAAAGATGGAAAAGTTTGGTATTTTTATTTAGAGGGGTGTTTTTTGAGTATCACTGGAAATGCTCTTTTTGCTACTTTTAGTTTTAAGCTTTTAATGTTGGACTATTTTGAGATTGTGGGATGTAATTTACCTTTATGTTTGAGGAGCTGAAACCGAATAGGAAAGTGGAAATTTTCTCTCCAGACATGATTGTATAGAGTCGATGCTTCTCTGTAAGAGAAAACAACTCACTTCTTGGCTGGTTGAATAAGTATAGTTTCGTTGATAAGTTTGTGTGAACATTTGAATTGAACACAACTGCCGATTAGTTTCACATAACACTAATTTCATAAATAAGTAAAGATAGCAAACAAAGTTAAGGCTCCACCACATGGAGATTGGATTGACCATTTAGAAAGGTGTTTGGGTGAAATTTAAGATATAAATCTACAGACTAATGAGAGTCCATGGAAGCAGTGTTAATGTCATTGATGGCACAAATATCAAGGAGAATAATAGCTCAGGTTTTGATTGAAAAGGTTCTTGTGCATGAATATCATCATATGGTGACTAGTTGTGACTTACCTCTTGCCAAAGAAGGCACTACATCGAACATACATTCGGCAATATAAATTCAAGAAGAAATTTTTAAAAGTTGACTATTGGCTTGTGTTGCGTAGTGAGCCAAACATTAGACCTTCCAAAAGCTAGTCACACTCTCCGTTTCAGCCTCCCCAACAAAATATTCCACTCATAAAAGGAATTGAAGTTGATGAGATCAAAACAAGGTAGCCCACATTCTTGAAGGGAAGAAATTAAATTGAATTTCAAAGAAAAACATATGAAAGAGGGGACTTTATGATATTAAAAGTGAGGAGGAGGACGCAACGCATACGCAGCAGAGGATGACAATGGCAAGTAACCCATGAATCCAAAACAGTCAAAACTCTCTCTCTCTCTCTCTCTCTACTCTCCAACCCATTCCTTTTTATTCTTCTTGGCTATTGGGTGGGTAGTGCAATGAGGTCTGAGATATTTGTGAGCTTATTTATTTCCAAAGAGATGAATTCAGGCATGTTTTCTCTGCAATCCCAATCAAGGGCAAGCTTTGTGAAAACGGTCACTAGCGTTGCGTTTTTGACACGCGTTTAGTTTTTCTTAGGGTTCAAGAAACCACCATGCACTCTTCTTAGTTTCCCGTTGGAAATTCAAATTAGAAAGTTTTCCGTTGGAAATTCAAATATAGAAACTCACTCGCTCTCACTTTCCAAAACATCATTCAATTTTCCTTCCATCCACATTCTCTTCTAACTCTGTTTCTCTTCTCTTCTCTTCTCTTTCGATCCACCACATTCTCTTCTAACTCTCTCTTCTCTTTCAGAATCAAACCAATGGCGATGAGTTTCTCAAGGCAAAGTTCTCAATGGGTTGCAAAGGTGTATCAACCAGACTTATCACACCAAACACTCTGCACCATCTCTCACTCTCAAGACCATCATCAAGATGAAGATTTCGTGTTCGACTTCCGCATTCGACGCATCAAGAAGTTTACGATGCGATCGCTCGATGGAACAACTATCCAACTTCCAGATGTCATCGGTCCCATCATCACAAAAACCTTCTTCAAGAATCATACCCATTTCAAATTCCACATTATGCTTCGCCAAATCATTTCTCTTATGCTCTCCCATCTTGATTCAGAGTTCCGGTTGAGTCTGCATACCAATCAACAACTCATGGACGAAATTTTCTGTTTGGCTCGGGAAATCACCAACTCTATTGAAAACATAAGACTCCCTATCTTGCCCATGCGCACTGAAATCACTGTTGGCGATCACTACCTATACGATGAATCCCATGCCTATGAGATGATGTTGAGGCAATCACTGATTCAGAACCAATGCAGACCGTCCCCAGCTGATCAAACTATTGTTCAAAGACTTGAAAAGATTCAGTTCAAAGGTGATGATGATGAATCAACCACCTCTTGTGCTGTATGTCTAGATGAGTTTGAGCTCGGGATGGAGATTACCCGTCTTCCTTGTGCACACTACTATTACCATCGGTGCATTATTAGGTGGTTCAAAGAGAACCATGTATGTCCATTGTGCAGATCCTCGCTGCCCATGGCAAAAGCTCAGTGACTGTTTTATTTTTGCTGTGCTTAATTTTAGTCTATAAATTCAACCCTCAGCTAGTCAGTTCTGGAATTATTGTATATAAAGTCATTTGTTAATATGATATACAATTCTTTTTTAGATGTGTTACTGTCTAGTGTTTTTTCAGTTCTTGTTTTGATTGATAATATCGAGTTTGCAGATATTATGGTAATATAATTCACATCAAAGCCATTGCATTCCAACAAGCTCTCTAAACTTTCTGCCAATTACTCATTAACTCACTGCTCCGGCGCTTCTAATGTTTTCAAAGAAGTTCAACCAATCAACATAAAATGGCTACAGACAGTACTAATTGTATTCAGAAATAAAACTCGCATGTACATACAGAACCCAACACAGTTTGACTTTACTGTGTTCAAGCATACCAACAGCATTTCTTCAATCCTTACAATGACCAAGTCACAGTGAAACAATGAAAATATAAGAGAGCAACTGCACATTAACAAAAGCAAGAAATGAGATCAAGCTATTTGCAACTAATAGTCAGAAGGACGCAGAGATCAGTGATGTGAGAAAATGCTTCCTTCAGATAACTCGTAACATAGGTCATCAGCAAGAAAGTCAACTTCAACTTCTGAAGGTCATCTACACATACAAATGTTCCATTCCCTTTTTTTAAGACTAGAGCTAAGTATACATGGATTGTGATATGAAAAGGTTTTCATGGACTGAAGAGCTTCCTGAGTGGTCCATCCTTACGATCCTTTCCTGCTTCCGTTAGAGCAAGGAACCTTTTAAATCCAGTTGTATAAGAATCCTTTCCAAGTGCAGCAGTTCGAGTTAGCACATCCTCTCGGGAGGCAATTGCTCCAACTGAAGCTTGGTTCGACACTGCAGCACGGGTAGGCGGGGCACTGGGGGATGCTGGCACGACTAATGGTGCTGCCAGAGAAGGTTGCATGATCACTGCTGGCGCATGCTTGTTGAATCATCAAGTATATATACTTTGGTGTTCTGTTTTCTTCAGGCCCTGTACATTTCTGTTTGAATTAGTTCACATAGCATGTAAAGTAGTATAATCTGACAGACTGGTTTAGAGAAAGATGTGTTTGATTGTACAGAGATTCTGAAGCATTGTCAATTTCCTGAAAATAAGTTACTTAAAAGTGTTTCATTTCCAATACTAGGCAGGAAATGATTTTATTTTATTGGGGGATCATTTCCGACCTTTCTTTTCATGTGTATTTTTAACTGGGATAGATTGTTTTTCCTGTAATTGTTGGGTTTTGATTTCCCTTGTCTACAGCTAGTTGGTTCCTGTAACCTCTAGCAAGTGTATTTTTCCTCCCCCAGTTTTTGTTCAATATATTTGCTCGGTTTATTGATCAAAGAAAAAAAAATTGGCATGCAAATAGATTCTATGTCAATACCTGTCAAAACTGAATTAGTACACAATTGTATTGTTTTCATTTTCTATTTATACAATATTGCATTCATATTTTTTAAAAGGATATATAGTTCAAAACCTTGGGAGATAAGAACCACAAATACTTGAGTAAAGCAGTTAATTACCTGTCTTCCAAGACGGGGATATCGAGAAGGATTTTTTTCACAGCTTGTGTATCTAGCAACATCTACATGAAGTTGTGCAAAAAAATGAGTAATTTGATGTCACATATATCAATGAATGAAAAGAAGTTGCTAGTTATTGTTGATTTCCATATACAAGAATGTTCAATTTCCTTTGACTATATGGAGTTTTTTTTTTTTCATTTTTTTTTTTTATAAATAGCATAATCACTCATACTACATAAATTCCATAAAAATAAAAATAAAAAAAATCTGGTAGTTCAGATTAAAAGAAAGTTAAACTGCAAGATGAAAAACACACAAAATGGTGGTTCAGTTGAATACCAGCTAATATCAGGCCCTATTATGAGCGCGAGTTGTTTGGACGGTTGATGGGAGTTTCTCTCAATGGGCGTATAGTTACTGATTATGTTACAGAATTCTGTAGTTTGCGTATGCGTGCTAAACCTGAAAATCAGAACGACAAACAACCTTCCGCTTCTATCATGGTTTGGATGCGTGACTTCAGTCTGTCTTAGCATTGGGGATTTTGATACTCTTGTGGCAGCTAAGAACGTGGCAAAACGAGCAGAAACAAAGTTACAATTGCAGAACTGTTATGAGAAAAAGACCTTGACGCCCTTTCCACGCACTACCACTACTTACACTCCGCGATCCGCTCCAGAGGGTCCTCTTAAGTACTTTGAGTGTGGTCAGCACGGGTAGGCGGGGCACTGGGGGATGCTGGCACGACTAATGGTGCTGCCAGAGAAGGTTGCATGATCACTGCTGGCGCATGCTTGTTGAATCATCAAGTATATATACTTTGGTGTTCTGTTTTCTTCAGGCCCTGTACATTTCTGTTTTCAATGGTCAGTCAAGCCGTTAATCCAAAAGAGAAAGGAAAATCTTATCTTGAACCTGAAAGAGTTGGCCCTATGACTTAGAAGACAGATATAGAACCTTAATATGTGGAACCATTAGCTCAACATTCATGAAATACATAGAATCATCATACAAAAAAAGCAGGAGGCGACAAAATGAACCTTTAGCTCAAGAATTCGTTGAAACTCAGAAGTTGTTCCCTCGGGTAAGAGAGCTCTATATGTATCGCCCACAGAATCTACAGGAGACAATATAACCTGTAAAACAAATGGAAGTATCCAGTGCTAATGAGAACCTTACAAGTAAGAGCCAAACCATAGCACAGCACTAACCTTCAATAATTCTTCAGCTTTGCTCATCTCACAGCTCACAAATTTAGAGTAATTGGAAGCACCAGAGGACTGTAATAGAAAAGTATGAGGTTAGACAAACAAACGACTTCTTAATGTGAAACTTATGTCATGAAAGGAAATAAACGTGAAGTCCCAAAAACTCTATATGCCATATGCTTTTATTCCAAAAGCAGTTGAGTGGCCACAAATTTTAGAGAGAGAGGCTGAGGGAGTTGGCAAACCATCATTGGTTGACATACTCAATTTACTGCAATAAATAACTTAATTGTGATACTATCCTTTTTTATTTAATTATTATTATTTTTTCCAAATGTAGTCAGGCAAAACAAAAACCATTTATTAGAGAAAGAAGAAGACAAACATGTCAGGGAGGTCCTCTTAAGATCAAAGATACAACAGGAACAATTTACTCAAGGATATATAGTCAATGCATCCAAACATAAAACCACGATAAGTAGTATCCTGGCTCTTTTGTTGGTATCAGCTCAACCACAAAGCATGGATTTAGATATAATCACAAGAATGAGCTGATCAGGAATTTCAGCTATGCTTCCGAAGATTCTTTGATTTCTCTCATTCCAAATTCCCCACAAAAATGTGCATGACAATTCCAATGACCATACTTCAAATGTAGTAAGAGCACCTGTCTTCCAACCCTCCAACTATCGTAGAAGTCCTAGCACAGGACTTTTGCAGTCAGAAGTCGAAGTCGAAGAACTCCTGAAATCTTTTTGTGTAGTCACAACTGTCGATAGATTCCTCAAGCTGGTGGCAGGATCACATTCTTTGCAAGTTGCGAATGCAAAAGCCCTTCCTGCTCAAGTTATCTATCGTCAGAGATATCCCAAGGAGATCCATCCACACAAAGTAACTTGCCTTGGAGGGACTTGCTCAGCCACACACTTTTGTAGCCAAGCAAAGCAGAAGACTGAGAATGAGGTAAAATTCGTTGCTAGTAGGTAGAAGATATTGATGGAAAGTATAAAGTGTAAAAGGCTTCATTACACCACTTCCATCGATCTTGGAGGCAAGAAAAGATTTAGCCAGCTCCTCAACCTCCTAAATCATTGGCCACTTGATGTGGTTTCAGATAAATTGTAGCCAAAGGGAGTATATGTCACTCCCAAAGCAACATAACACTTACCAAATAGAGCCCGATTCATCTCTTTAAACTGTCTAATACCCATTTTGCCTTAGTAAGTAGGTCTACAAGCCATACCTTAAGTCGAGAGAGTTGATATAATGAGTATCAACTGTCTCAAGGATCGTGTCCCATGCGTATTTGTAAGAACAAGTGAGTTCACCAACCTAATACCCAATATCTGACAATGCTTTGCCATAGGTGATCAAACCCACCCCAAAATTTGGATTTATGAAAGTTAACTCTAAGCCATGAAACAACTTCAAATCAGATCACAATGTCGCTTAAGGAGCCAACAAGTCTTATCTGGAATGAAGCAAATGGTATCATCGGCATACCATAAAAGTGACTAGTGGGGGAGCAATGGACTGTTAGGAGAGGCCCGGAAGGACTCCTACACGACTAAACCCACAGCTTTAAAAATAATTTCAGTTGATGCATTGGAGATGAAAAAGGATCACCCTGACATATACCACAGGAACTACTGAAGAAGCCTTGATTGTCAACATTTATATTAACTGAGGTAGACGTGGAAATGCACGTGCCAATCCAACATCTCCATTTAGAAGGAAAACACAATCTGTGGAGATGGTACTCCAAGAAATTTCAACCAAGGCAATCAAATGCCTGTGAAGTCGAGCTTACAAATTAATCCAGGCTGATTACCACTGACTCTTAAATCCAATAGATCATTGGGATAAGCAGCCTCAGTAATTTGACTGTCACGGATGTGGAACCTTGATATTGAGAAATAGTATACTCGTATACTTTTTCATGTTATAGAGTACTATCACTAGACAATACGTTATGCATATACATCCTCCTGGCCAAACCAATACAGGTCTCAAGTCAAAACAACCTTAGAAAGTGCACATCTTATATGCTTTTATTCTTTTCTCAAAGATCACTAGCCAAATTCTTTGTTTTAATGGTTGAAAAGCTTAGGCTTTATTAATGAGGAAACAAATGGTAGACCTTAGTTCCTTACCACTCCTCCAATATGAAGATACAAGTGGAATGTGAGAATACAAATGCTAGACCTTTCTACTTTTAATATGACAATACAAGAGAATTGTAACTTGCAGACTTTCAGTTCTCCCGGAGGCACTTTTTGCCCTTTGTGTTCAGGCAAGAAACAACCTGAAGGCTATTCCTTAAGTTTATGAAAACTGCACAGCACCATTGTGCAGATACAATCAGTTGGTACAACCACACTATTATTTTTAGTGCAACATCACACCAAATCTTGGTCCTTTTTTCAATGATAGATTACAATGAAACCCGCAAACGTCCTTTTTTCAATGATAAATTAAAATGAAACCCGCAAAACCCCATCAATGGGTTTTTCCACAAAACAGAAAATACAAATGTTACATCAGGCAAAATCATTGTCATCCCCCACAGAGATTGTGGATCTCCATGTCCTCCAGCACAGCTTTAGACTGCCCTCCCTCTCGTCATCAATATCAGCCTAACATTTCAGATAAGGAACAAACATATCATCCACGTGAGCATTTGGGTTCAAATTCATGATCTTTCCTAACCTGGCCTATCCCACTTCGGCTGGTTCTTTTCCTTAGTTGCTGGTCCCATATCCTATTTGTTTTTTTAAAGGCAAGTTGGGTTTTTATTGGATTCCATAACCATTAAATGCCTCCGGCAGGGTTTGAACCCACCCTGGACTTGTGATTCCATCTGCCACAAGTCTACCGCTGAGCTGGTACCCCATTGGCACTTTGACTATGGATAAAATCCGAAATCAAGCCCTTTTTACTTCTAAATTGAGGCCCAACCTCTTAGTTGTGTCCTATGTTAATCAAGGTGCAAGGGGGGTCTCAACTTGTGCCTATCACTTGGCAGCCAGGGCCACACATCTATCTATGGACTGCAAGGCCTGGTCCAAATCTTGGTTCAATAGATTATAATACAATCGAATTGACACACATACCAACAATAACAGAAAAGAACAAAAAAATTGAAGAGAGCAAATGGGTGTTAACTTAGCTACTTCGCCTTTGGACAGTTGTTGACCAAGGGCAGCGTGAATCGTTACCGCCACTCGCTAGTCGACACCGGCTACAGAAAAGGGTTCATTTAAGAAGCCTACAAAAAAAAGTGTTTGAACCCTGCCAAAAGCATTTAGTGGGTCTGTGATCCAATAAAAACCCTTCTCGATTTTCCAAACAAAATAAAAATTGAAGAGACTTCTACTACTAGTAACAATTATAAACCCAGTTTGTTAGTATTAGATATTGTTTAGTAAACTCATTTACTTATTTATGACTCATCCAAAAAACATTGCATATGTAGATAGCATGATGAGTCAGTTTAGTTGATCTTCCTCTCTACATCTAAACTTTGTTATTCAAGTCCATGGTTACCTGAAGGGCTGTCCAGATTCAGTCTCCTCTTTGTTAACCATACTAACTTGAGATTTGAGAGAGTGACTCAGCTGATTATGTAGGAGATACTTGGTAAAGTGAGAAACTAATTCTAGCGTGCTGAAGCTCAGTATCATGCCATCTCACATGGATTTTGTGTGATAATGTGGATGAAACAAATCTTGTCTGATTACTGTCTACTTATCTCTCTATTGATCTTACCATACAGGCACAGTATGCTATCAGCGTCGGGGACGGTTCGATTTAGGAAAAGTGAATAAAAAAAAAAAAATACAAGCTGATCGCTTTACCAAGTGATCATGACTTGCCGTTAAACCAGTCCCATTTACAATTCACTCCTCATTTGAATATTTTCCAACCAAGTTATATTTTCTCAGTCCCTTCTTTGGAAAAAAAAAAACTTCTCACCAAGTTACAGCGGTACCAAGTGTAAGATAAATTAAGGAGGATGTTGAACATGAGGATGTAAATGATGGATAGAAGCTGGTGAACATATGAAGGAAGCTCCAATGACAATAATGACGTTAATATCGAACCTACATATCCCAGGCACTAGGCAAGGTGAGGCGAAGAGGGTGGCCTGGGTGCCTAGTCACCAAATAGAGTCAAAATAGTTTTGCGATTAGCAGTATCTCCAACCTATTATTGAGAAAAAATATGGCATATCCTCATACTAGAGACAAGTAACAGAGGGGGTAGCCTTGTTGATAAACAAGCCATCGAGGATGTCTAATTTTTTTGCTGTATTGTTAGGGATGAGGTGAGGCTCAAGAAGCCAAGGTCTGGTACTAGTACCTTGGCAGAGCCTTTTGATGAAAGGTACAACTTTCAAAGGTTTACTTATTTTGATTTTTCATCATGTCTTAGTGAAAACACATTAAGTTGATACTAAGTTGGTGGAAAAAGAACTTTTTTCCACTCTTTGTTTAAGTTTGCTCTCCAAAATTTACCAAGAAGTGTCTTGGGAGCTTGTTTGCCTTCCATTTTGACTAGGGTATGTTACATTACATCGCTTTCCAAGGTTCGAGCAAGGAGTTTGTAAGAAAAAGCAAAGCCTTCGTAAAGCCCCAAATAACATCTTTTTTTAAAGCCTTCGACAACAATCTACCCAAAACCTCCATAAGCTTGGTAAACTTCCCTTGTTTGATCCCCGTAAAACTTAAAAAAAAATGACAACCAAAACCTTATTCAGTGTAAGGAGGAGAAATACATTTTCTTTATAGCAACACTGGGAATATCATTGTGTTTCGGTAAAACCCAAAAATAAAAGGGTTACAATGAGAAAGAAATTTATTGTACCTTTTGCACACAAACAAAGAAAAAATATTATATCATAACCTTGCAATAGATCCCCAGTCTCCTTCAATTCCCCACTCCTTCCACGCAGTCCAGCATAAGGCAAAAGGATAAACCTTTCACAACACCTTCCCATTCAAGGTGGAATGTGTAGGGACCTCCAAGCCCTTAACAAACCATCCACAGATCTAGGCATAACCCAATACACACCAAAAAGGTTGAAAATGCATTCATAAACTATTAACCCACTAAAAATGAAGAAGGAGATGACTTGTATTCTTGAAATTAGAATCGCATACGTACAAGTCTCACAGGCACAGCTCGAAGGGCATAGGGTCAATTCGGTGCATTTGGGCCTGCCAAAATTTTCAATTTTAGTCTCCTAAATTTTCAGTTTTGGGGCCCCTGACTTTTAGATAATATATTGAGGTCTGTAACATTAATTACTACCAATTTGCTCAAATGGTATTAGAATTGTTCTCAACTTTAGATACTGAAACTAAGGTCATGAGTTCAAATCCTGTTGTCTTACCCTCAAGTCTCATCAATATCTCATATTCCAACCCTCAAGTCTCATCAATATCCAACCCTCTAAGATTCAACTTTTCCTCGGAATCATATTCCACATTGATATCCACATAAAGAATATACCCTAAAAGGCACTCCTTAGTTTCAAACAAACTTCAACATAAAATCATTGAAAAAAACACCTGGAGGTAAAATTATCCATAGCCGTGACCGAAAATAGGAAGACACCAAAAACCCCTTCTCGTTATCTATCCCATTTCTATACCCAATCTATCTTCTTCCTCTCCCAAGAGCACTCCTCCAGCACACCAGATAATGCTACAAACTCACAGCACCTCCTCCATAATGATCCTCTCCTCAAGTGAAAGTCCCACTCCATTAACCCATTTACACGTCCACCATATTCCTCCACCATCTCTTGTTTCGTATTGCAAGCGCGTACAACTTAGGAAACCTTTCTCTAACCCCTTTCCACACATCCTGCCAAAATCTAACCTTCATATCTAGTGTCGCCTCCATACAAAGTTGTTGGATGATAAGGAAACCAACTAAATCCCATGTGGTCAATTTTTTTTTCCTGATAATGACCTTCCACAAAGATTTTGCCTCTGTCAAACCTCCATACCACTTACCCAATGATGCTTTGTGCATTGACAGAAGAGGACCATTGCCTTAGGTGAATATAGCAACTCCCAGTCCAGAGCATGGACCCTTTGTCTTCTTCTCCGCCACACCATAACAAAATTTCTGGTCATTCTCTCAATCTAATGAGACATTGAAGTTGGCAAGTGGAAAAATAAAATGTAACAAATAGGAACATGTCTGCCACCATAGGGTAATAGCTTGACCTTCCATATAGCAAGTTTTTCCCCATAACTTCCACAACTGAATCCCATAATTGTTTCTTTCTAGTTTTTGCTCCCAAGGGAAGCCCTAAATAAATTGTTTTTTTTTTACCAGTAAAACCAAGCAATGCATTAAAAACACAAAGAAGGGAAAGCAAATACACCAGCTAGTGACTGAGAGGGTCAACTAGCTGAAACGGAAGGAAGCAACAACTTCAATTACAAAGAAGAAATGCTATCCCAATTAAAAATACACACATGAAAAGGGTTGGTTTGTGATGACCCCAAGGTTACCCCCATTGCCACACTAGGGACTTGATTGCTCTAGTAACATTGTGGAATATCTCTAGTTACCACTTTGAAGATTCTTTGGTTCCCTCTTTCCAGATAGTCTAGATAGTAGCAAAATGAACCTTGTCCCAAAGCCACACTCCTTTAACTGAGAGGCCAGTTCTCCCCCAAACCTTCACCCACTAAAGCAAATTGTAGGCAACAGGAGGCTGGCATCTAGCCTCACCACAGATTGAAGACCACAAGTTGCTGAAGAAGGGACAAGAAAAGATGTGATCTATTGATTCTGAATTCTGCTAGCAGAGGACACACCTATTAGTGATTAGGAAGCCCCTATTCAAAAGCTTATCACTGTTGAAAATTTGGTGGAGCAATTCCAACAATAAAAGGAACTTCTTGTCAAACAGCACAAATGAGATTGTCACTTAAGGTGAGAGTCAAGGACAAAGAATGTTCCTGATTTATCATTCCAACACCAGTTGTCTTCATTGTCTGAAATAACAATTTGGTGGAGCAATTCCAACAATAAAAGAAGGGATGGGAGTTCCTCATCTTTCACCCATCTCCTAAGCTTGATATCCCAGCTTAGAGAACTGAAAATAGGACGAGAATTTAAAATAGGACCTTGATATAACTGGGAGATCATAGCGGATTTGGTAAGAGAGAGTGTAGAGGGATGAGAACATCTCATTAAAGGGTTTTGTGATGTATCAGTTGTCTTCTCTTCCCAGAACTTAATTATGTTGTCATTGGCCACGTTGAAAGCTATGTGAGCCTGGAACTGATTCTTCAAGTTCATTAAGCCTTACCCCATGAGCAACCATGACTAGAAGAAATTTGTCTTGTGTACCAACCTCCTTCCTCCAGACAATACTTTTGTTGAATAATAATTCTCCAGAGAGTATGTTGCTCCATCCCAAATCTTTAAATCCACTTGGACAGAAAAGCTTGATTAGAAAGATTAAATCTTCTAATCCACAATCCTCCATGTTCTTTGGATCTGCAGACCTCACTCCATTTGACCCAGTTCTTTACATTTTGATTGGACCCCTATAAGAAATTTTTGCTTATCTTCTCAATATTTTGTTGAATAGAGATAGCTTGACAATGCAAGACATGATGTCTGCAGACCCATGGCAATCCAACATAAATTGTTGGCAATACACTCACCAGTTCCAACATCTTAGCACCATAGCATTATTTGCCCCTTCCCTACTCCAAAAACCATATTTTTTACCTGATCTTAAGGCCTGAGCATGCTTGAAATCAGCGATATATACCTTAAAATTCTCCACCTATAAGAAAAAGAGTTTTTCATATGCCAACTAGAATGCGTCACTTGCTGCCCTGCTAGAGAAATTTGAAAACCAGTCAATAATCCCGACTCCATAGCTCAACTCATCAATCTACTAAGAGCTTCAACAACTATAGTGAACAAGAAAGGAGATAAGAGGCCGCCTTGTACAATGCTCCTTGATGCCTTGAAGAAACCAACCGGCTCTCCACTAACAAGGTCGAGAAATGAAGTCTAAATGCAAGACTTAACCCACCTCATCCATCTATCACCAAACTCATTTTACTATACACCACATGAGACGGCACCCACGCACAATACTAGGGGGACCCTGCATGGAGCATTTCTTTGTTGATCTGCTAGTTATCAAACCTAGAGAATATCTATTGCATTACAAAGTAGGAACCTATTTTAAGTAGGAGTTTCTGGTCAAGTATACCTAATTTGGGTTTAGTTGTTCTTTGAGCACATGTCGGGGTCTAGTTGAGGTAGTTTCTTTCTTCTAGAACAAGTATCTTTCTTTTGGGTCAAGTTACAGTCACTTCAACTTTTCATTGTTCAACAAATCAAATCAATACAGTTTAGTTCTTCCTTTTGTTCAGTTATTTTCTTTTCTGATTCCTAATGTTTGTACTTGACCGACTGATCACTCGTCTGTTTTGGAAATACTGGTATTTCTAGTTTTGATTTTTAGTAATAGGACCTTCGTCTCTATCATGTCATGTGCAGAAGACTCTCCTCACTGAACCTAAAAATGATAAAACGCAACAAATCACAAAGGTTTGCATAACAAGTAATCAAGCATGCTAAGGTGACTATAACAAGGACCTAACCAAGCATGGGAAGACGATGAAGTGCTGTAATTGTAGTTGTTACATGCTTCTTCGCGAAATCCAACTTTTTTGATGTCACGACATATTTCTCGAACCATTGTTTCACTTTGCTCAGCCTTGGTTTTAATTTCTAGGATCTTGTACATGAGTTCCTGCATAGCAAGAAACCAGCACTCCACCAGTTTCAATTAGGCTTAAAAATTCAAACCATAGAAACTGCCTAGGATTAAATAACATGAACACACCTGAACATCACATGTAGCAGCTGCAAGATATTCCTGGGCTTTGGTACCCGAATTACTCTGTAAGTTGAGAAGTTGACCCATAATAAGAGTTGGACAGGAAAAACATATGTTAACATCATAAAAGTTCATCGTATATATCCTTGTTTTGTTGATGAGCTTTTCCCGGTTGCCCACAAAAAATCTTGTAGTTGGAATTTCTTCTTGGTTTCGTTTGATAAATCCTTAGTACAATGGTTTGCAATTGACTTCTGTTGGCACATTTGCATCAATTAATGATACGTGTGTCTGCGTTAATTTGTGTGTTTTATCAGCAGAACATAAAAGAATTTTATTGGTTTTGAAAAGAACAATGTATTGCCTTATTAAATCCAAGTGTAGTGACCCAACAGTGTAATTATACTACTTGCAAACAAGGTTTTCTCTTCGCCTAAGGAGAGTAGGAGACAAACTCATATACTTCATTTCTCCAAAATTATGAATGTCCATGTGGAATATAAACAAATGGGAAAGGAATAATCATCACCTGTTGACGAACAGCTGCCAATATTCCAGCATCCACGCGGCGTATCTAAGAGGCTCCACACCAGATAAAGATACTTCTGGTTATTCCAACATGTGACAGAATTTCAATTCAGTGAGCAATCAAACACAGCATCCATCTGTGATACATCAAAACAAAGAGTGAGAAATAAATATGAGTTCAAACTGAAATTAATTTTTCAGAGAAAAGGAAGGAGACATGTGGGGAACATCTGGTTGATGTATTCTAAGGTAGTAGCCTTTTCCATGGCTCCCCAATCAGAGACTGAAAACCAATTTTGAGTTCTCTGTTATACTAGTATATTGCCACCTGGTGAAGACCAAACGAAATTGCACCAGCTGTAAAGCAACAATACGCAACCAAGCAGTAGTGTATTTACCATCGAAGAGTAAAAACAGAATGTAGAATTGAACTTTGAATTAGTAAACAAGGACAAATATATTACCTATTCTTATTTTCAAAAACGAGACAAGTCAAATACTTTAATCATCTAATTGGGTGTGTAAATTGAGTCTATGCTTGGATACCTATGTAGGTTGAAACATAAAATTGATCTTGAAGTGGCGAAGATTGCTTATGATACCTATTCTTAGGGTAGTGTTTGCCGTTAGTCATCTACTAATACTAAAATGAGAAATGTAACATTTGATTCTTTCTAATCGGTACTGTTTGATTAGGAAACGGGATTGTGTGCAACATTAAACTCGGTTTTAGTTTACATTTTTTTCAGCACATAAAAGAAATGTCCATTTTCTTTCCTACTTGATGGAAATTATTTAAACATTCAAA